>CM035840.1:120224070-120562947 GCA_020510985.1 Pholidichthys leucotaenia
ACTCCAAAATTTTTAACAACTTTGTACATCATAGTTTTTTTTGTTTGTTTTGTTTTTGTTTTTTTTTTAATATATAATACAATCTATATTTTGTAAACTTGCTGTTTACTTCAAGTCAGTCAGATGCCTGTGCAAATGCTTAATTATTCTACCTTATATTTTGTTCATGCTTAGCTCCCACCAGTCTCTTCTTCTTCTTTGATCTTCTTGATGAACTCCTGCGCCTCCTCTGGGGTCTTGAAGATGTGGGTTCTGCCCTCATACGTGGTCAACAGTCTCGCAGGATAGATTACACCATGACGAATCCCAAGGTTGCGTAGCTCCTTACGTATGGGATCAAACTGCTTCCTCAATTGTTGGATTCCTGTGGCCAAATCTGGGTAGAACCGCACCTGCTGATCCTGGTGTTTAATCTCTCCTTTAGCTCGTGCAGCGTTGAAGATCTTCATCCTGTCTCTGTTGCTAAGAAACTTCATAATTAAGGTCCTCGGCGGTCCCTTATCTCTCCGTGGGCCAATACGATGTGCTTTTTCCAGAACCACTGCTGATTGCAACTCCTCGCTGCCCAGCACCTCCGGAATCCACTTTTCCAGAAAGGAATATACGTCCCGACCTTCTGATTCCTCTGGAAGACCCACCAGCCTCAAGTTATTCTGTCTCGACCGAGATTCCAAATCCAAAATATTATCTTCTAGACAGTTATTTTTTTTTTCCAAAGTGCGCACCTTTAATTGAAGACGGGTGACGTCATCTTCAGCACTAGCGAGACGGAGCTCCATCTGCGCCGTTCGTTCTACACAGTCACCCAATTCCTTTCTTATTCCTTCCAACGCTGTCATAATCCCATCAAATCTAGAGGAAAAGTCCGCTCTCATTGAACTCATGGCTGCCATCAGCGCATCTGCGCCATTCCCCGCAGATATCGCACCGTTGCCAGCCTCCTCCGCCATATATGGAGTTTTGTTTGCTGCGTCACAGACCTGAAAGTCCGTTAATTTGGACTGTTTCGGCGGCTCGCTTTTTCCTTTACCTGGTTTTCCAGCCTTAGGCTTCGCCGACATATCCTCGGCCAAATGCTGGGATACGTTCTGTCCCAAATGAGAGAGTTATTTGCCGATTTTTTTCTCCAGGAGCAGAGCAGAGTGAAACACGTCCGTCTTACGTGGCAGCCATAACCGGAAGTCTCGTAATAGTCTCTTTTACTACATCTTATTATATATGTTAACTTATTTTTGTATGTTTTATACCGCTGCTCTGCTTCTTTTGTTCTTTTCTTTAGGAAAGCTTTATATAATAATTTTTTTTTTTACACGCCTTTTGTAGTCCTTTGGTTAACCATGGCTTATTAGCAAATTTGTGTTTAAGCTTTTTTATTACTAATGGGCAGTTTTTTTCATAAAGAGTGGTTACAGTATTTATAAATGTGTCATAGGCTTCATTTACATCTGATACATAGACTTCTGTCCAGTCTTGCTTCAGCAAGTCCTCTTTAAGAGAACTGATTGCATTTGGTGATTTGTGTCTGAACGATTTTGAAGTTTTTTCTGCGTTGGGCCCCATGTGGCCATGGATAAGTGCAAAGGTTGGCAAGTGGTCACTTATATCATTTATCAATAATCCACTTTCTATTTTCTTATCGAAAACATTGACAAACAGGTTGTCAATAAGTGTAGCAGAGTGAACTGTGATTCTACTGGGATGTGTTATTGTGGGATATACACATATTGTGGGATATGTAGACTCATGCTGTACATAGAGTTCATGAACTCTGTAACTACATTTTGTTGATGAGGATTCAGTAAGTCAATATTGAAATCTCCACAAATTGCTACCATTTTCTTACTAGTAATATTATTGTACAGCTCGACTAATTTATCTCTGAATGTCTCAATGCAAGTTCCCGGCGTTCTATATATGCAGCTTATGATTAGATTTTTTGTTTTGTCTAGGTCAATCTCAACAGTAACACATTCCAAAATCCCTGGTAGTGCTAAGGACATTTCATTTACAAGCTTACACCTGTACAGGTCATCAATATACAGTGCAACACCACCACCCTTTTTTTGAGTTCTGTTAATATAAAACATCTGATATCCTTCTATTGCCATCAGGGGAGCCTGCTCTTCGTTAAGCCAAGTTTCAGAGACTGCAATAGCTGTGAATTTTCTGTCTAGCTGTTTTAAATAGTCCTGAATCTGTGGAAAGTTTTTGTTAAGACTTCTGCTATTGAAGTGTATTATTGACAGTTTACCATCTAATTGCATTTGACTTTTGAATTGTTTTTCAGTGTAATATTCACAGTGGTTATGAATATTATTGAAAAAGTGGTTATCAGGATCAATATCATTCTCCATCTCTTGTGGTTTATGTTCAGCATAATGGTATGTTTTCAGAGTTTGAGTTTCCTCATTCTGTGTCAAATGAGGGCTAGTTTAGTTGTTGTTTGATGTGTTTATTGTTTTATTATTAGATGTGTTTTGTGTTTTTGTAAGTGGGGTGACAATATTATGATGGGGTTTTATTGTGATATGCGGTGTGATGACGTCACCTTCCGGTTGTGTCATCACACCGACATATAAAAGGGAGTGTCCGCCATTAGAGGCTGTCTTGCCCGGACGACTCCACATGTATAGCATGTAGTGTGCTGTTTCCCAGTTATATAATAGAGCCCAGTTCCAGTGCAGCATTGTTGTCCAGAATCAGAATCAGAATCAGAATCAGAATAAGCTTTATTGCCAAGCATGTAAAAAACACACGAGGAATTTGACTTGACATTGGCGTGCGTGTAAGCGCAACACAACGACACGGCAGCCGTAAACAAGGCGCCTCATCAAAAACAGTGAGGGATAAGGGGGGGGGGGGGAGAAGGCAGGGAATGACACATTAGGCGAGAGAAAAAAACTTTGTTATCAGAATACAGCTTATAGTTGTGTAAGCAGATTATGATTACAATGAAAAAAACCTCTCAATGGCACAGAGCAGACAATCAACCTCACATAACAGAGACTGCAGAGAGAACAGTGGATGTGTGTGTTCATCAGTGTAAGTGAATCAGTCGTGTATGTTGAATGCAATGAGTGTCAGTTATCAGTTACTGGTGGACAGCAAAAATCCTCTCTCAGCTGATGTTATGTCTAGTGTCTGAAACTTAGAGGAGCATGTCCTTGTGAGATCAACTCTCAGCGCATGGCAGGTGGAAATTCTCTGAGCCAGTCACATGGCGCTGTCCTTGAGAGTTCAGATTATTGTACGCCAGATTGTTTATGAAGGAGAGAAATCAGCCAAAACATTTCCACTGCTTATCTTCAACCAGGAGGACTGAGTGCTGAGGGCGCCGAAAACAAGGTCGAATGAGCACAGTTACTCAGAGAAAAACTTTTCATCTCTTATGCGTTCAGTGCTCCATAATTTCCATCATTGCCAGGCTTTAAAATCATTTCCTGAAGTGCTCCCAGCGCCATCGTGATGTTGCCAATCCTCCTGTTCAGTTCTCCATTAGCCGCTATCAGAGTCCCCCCCAGTCCGTCTCTTTAATGCCAGATTTGTGGACATAACATTGTGTATATGATGTAATATCTTATTTTGCATTTACATGATTTAGTTTTAGGACAAATAGCTAGTAGCAACTAGTTATATTTACTCAAGTAACTTTTTTTTAACAGAACTGTACTTTTACTGAGTAGTTTTAATGTAGGATAATTTTTACTCTTGAGTACATTTTTGAAAAAGTGACTTAATTCATTGATTTGACAACTGGTTAGAAATGTACTTGTTTATACTGCAACACCTTGTTTTTATGAGAAATTACTGCATTGAACTCAGAGTCAACATCACTGTTATTCTAGATCATGAAATGTTTAATTTAATGCTATCTACTGTTTCTTTGTATGATTTGGATTATTGTAGAGGGTGCACATTGTTTATGTTTTATTTTCTTAAATAAAACATTGAAGAAAAAGCTCTCAAAGTGTGAGAATAAAGTTGAAAATGTACCCAGAAAAGTGCAAATAAAAAGAAGTAAATTTACCAGAAAACATTCAAAAATGTATTAAAAAAGTCAAAATTTATAAATAGAAATGCACAAATTTATTACTAAAAAGTTGCAAATTTAGGTGAAGTAGTTAAACATTTATTCAAAGATATGAGAAGAAAAAATATTAGATTTAGGAGAAAAGGGGCAATTTTTGGATGAAAAAATAATCAAAATGGTGAGAGGAAAGACTCACTATTCAAATATCTTTTTAAGCAGATATATACTTTTTATTACTCTTACTCAACAATATTTTTGGTCACGCTTACTTGTATTTGAGTAATTAATATTGTGGTGGCACTGAGTGTGGGGTTCTCCACCCAGAGTCGGACGTTGGGAGCAGTGGGGGGGGGGGGGCGATGGAATAGAGGACTGAAGGAGAAAGTGGCACCGGGGGGTCTCAGATGCAACAGAAAGGACTGGCCGCATCCCGGGGAGTCAGGAGACTCCGGAGTTCGCTAGAGTGGGAGAGGGAGTGATAAGCAGGGTTTCGTGTCCTGTAATGTTAATGTGCCAGATAGGCTTTGTGTACTGTTGTGGGACACATATGTGGGTTTCATATGCTTCACATGTATATTACTGTATGCTTATTGTATGCTTCACATCTCAGAGGAACAAAAGGACTGAACCTCCTAGGAGATAACAGGAGGATGTGAAATGCGGCCTTTTGTATGCAAAGAGATGACCTTGAGGGATTTCCTGACCACCAGTGACTTTAGGTGGAGGTGAGAAGACCTGGAAGAAGATGCATTGTGACTTGGGATTAAAAGACAATGTGACTGTGTGCTTTGATGTCCTGGGGTATAAAAGGGACAGATGTTGGGGGATTCTTTTCTCTTTCTGTTTTTGATGATGTTGGAGAATGAAATAAACCTGACTCGTGAGATAAACTCAGCCTCGTTATTTCCACATTCTCCACACTGGTGACCCTAAGACGTATCATGACTGGAGGAAATTCTCCCGAGCCAGACTCGTCAGGAGCCAGCCAAACGAATGCAGCCACAGTTCAGCTACCAGACTTCTGGCAGAACAATCTGCGCTCCTGGTTTAACGCGGTCGAGGCGCAGTTCAACCTCCGGAGGATTTCGGTAGATGACACAAAGTTCTACCATGTGGTTGCAAAGCTGGACAACCACACAGCCCAGCGGGTGGAGAGCCTGATCAACCAGCCGCCGGACAGCGACAAGTACAGCGCGTTGAAGGCTGCACTCATCCGTTACTTCACCCCCTCGGTGGAGGAGCGAGCAGAGGGGCTCCTGGTGCTGACTGAATTTGAAAGCGACAGGCCTGCGGACCTGATGGAGAAGCTGTTGAGGTTGAAAGACTCTGACGATGATCACTTCATCTTCACCCACCTTTTCCTCAGGACCCTACCGTCAGCGGTGAGAGTGACCCTGGCCAGTTCACCCATGTTGGCCCGACGAGACTACCGCGAGCTGGGCCAGGAGGTGCAGCGACTCGTCAACGCCAATAAACGGCACGCGGCCACGGCTGAGGCAGCGGAGTTCGGCGCAACGTCCGAAGATGGCAGGGGGCCAGAGGCTGCAGTACCAGACTCACCGACGACGGCGGCGGCAGGGGCCAGGAAACACGGAGCAGACGACGTCCTTTGTTTCTACCATCGCCGCTTCGCAGAGAGGGCACGCAAATGTATACCACTGTGCCATTTCAAGCGCTCGGGAAACGCCAAGACCGGGGGTCGGTAGCAGCTGCGGCCCTCGGAGAGGAGAACAAGCTGCTCTACTTGAGGGATGCGCGCTCATGGAAGCATTTCCTCGTGGACACAAGCTCCCAGCTGAGTTTCATCACACCTTCCTCCGCTGACCAGCTGGCGCCTTCCAGTGGTCCCGGGGTGTCAGCAGCGAACGGCTCGGCGAGTAAGACCTTCGGTGAGAGGACTCTGCTTCTGTCTTTACACGGCCGTACATTCGAGTGGACTTTCGTCATAGCTGCAGTCAATTTCAACATGTTAGGGGCTGATTTTTTGTGCTCACATGGGTTGTTGGTTGATCTTGCTAACAGACGCCTGGTTAATGCACTCTCTTTTTATTCTATTCCCTGTACAGCTCAAGTGGCCCCGCCAACAGCACAAGCCAACGTCACAGCTGCAAGTGGTAAGTTCCACACACTCCTCACTCAGTTCCCAGCACTCACGGTCCCAACATTTTCGGTGACCGTGGCTAAACACGGGGTGGAACATTTTATTACTACCACCGGACCGCCCGTTTTTGCAAAAGCTCGGCGCTTGGATTCAGCTAAACTGACCATAGCGCGCGAGGAGTTCGCCAACCTGGGAAAGTTGGGCATCATCAGGCGTTCGAAAAACCCATGGGCTTCACCGCTTCACATGGTCCCGAAAGCTGATGGCTCGTGGCGACCTCGACCGCTACCCGATCCCGCACATCCAAGATTTTTCAGTTCATTTGGCGGGGGCGCGCGTTTTTTCTAAGATAGACTTGGTACACGGTTACCACCAGGTCCCAGTGCACGCTGAGGACAAACCCAAAACAGTGGTAATAACTCCGTTCTGGCTATTCGAGTTTTTGCGCATGCCGTTTGGGCTTAAAGGCGCGGCGCAGACGTTCCAACGCATGATGGACGCGGTGTTGCGCGATCTCCCCTTCGTGTTCGTCTACCTGGACGACATATTGGTAGCCAGCGCGTCCGAAGACGAACACGAAAACCACCTCACGGCAGTTTTCCGGAGGTTGGCAGAGCAGGGGTTAATAATCAACCCAGCAAAGTGTCAGTTCGGGGTGACACAGATTGATTTTTTGGGGCATCGCGTCTCTCCAGAAGGAGCGGTTCCTCTGCCTGACAAAGTGCGCGCAGTAGCAAATTTTCCCCAGCCACAAACGGTCAAAGCGTTACAGGAGTTTTTGGGAATGGTGAATTTTTATAACCGTTTCCTCCCCCGCGCAGTGCAGCTCATGCAACCATTGTATGCTGCACTAAAAAACCAAAAACCCACAAATAAAATCGAATGGTCTCCGGAGCGAGAGCGCGCATTCTCTGAAGTCAAAACAGCCCTGGCAAACACTGCGTTGTTTTTTTTTCCACAATATCTTTATTGAACCTTTTTTTTTTTTTTTTAACAAACATGATACAAACAATCAAACACTAACACTAAAGTACTACAAAAAAAAAAATGCACTAAAAACACCAACAACCACCAACAAAATCAAGTCTTCAACAATGCTCCTCTGTTTAGTCTAGACAATCCAATACATAAGTATACATATTATGTTCACCAGTTTGGAATTTACAAGGTCCACTCACATCATTCACCTTCTTCTTCAAGAGTTATGTTTAAATTTTTTACATAATCAATAAAAGGTCTCCATATATTCTCAAACACAATTTCCTTTGATTTCAGTATATATGTTATTCTTTCTAATGGAAGGTTTGTTAACATCTGTCTTAACCACTGAGTCACATCTGGTCTATGAGTCTTTTTCCATAATAGTGCAATACATTTTTTGGCATTAAGCAAACTGAGGTCTATGAATGTTCTTTCACTTTTATTGAAATTATGCTTTTCTGGGTACAGACCCAACAAAACCAGTTTAGGATTCAATATGATTTGTTTTGAGATTATTTTTTCAATTGTTACCCTCACCTCTTCCCAAAACATTCTTATTAATCTACATTCCCATAAACAATGAAATAGGGTTCCTTTACTTTCCATGCATTTTGTGCATGTATCTGGTATATTTTTGTTATATCTATTTAACTCCTCCGGTGTAACATACATCCGCATTAACCATTTGAAATGTATCAATTTAAGGCGTGCATTTATTGATTTGGTTTGAGCTTCTGTACAAGCCAATTCCCATTGTTCCTCTGAAATTTCAATTTGCAGATCTTCTTTCCAGTAGTTTAATCTTTTCAGTGAATTTTCACTTGAAGATAGTGTCAATGAGTTATAAAACTCTGAAATAATACCCTTTCTTTTACTATCTTTCATCATCATTTTTTCCAAGGATGAATAAATAGGTCGAGTGAGAGCTTTATTTTGATTTGATCGAATAAAGTTTCTAAGTTGAAGATATTTAAAAAAATGTGTTCTATTGAGATTAAATTTGATCCTCAGCTCTTCAAAAGACATTATGTTGTCTGCACATGGCAAATATAAATCCTGAATCTTTTGTATCCCTTTTAAATTCCATACTTTAAATACAGCGTCCGCTCTCCCTGGTTTAAAATATTGATTACCCCATATTGGACTAAATTGTGACAATAACTGTGGTTCTTTTAAATAGTTTTTAGCTTCACACCATATTTTGATCATATGCTTTACAAATGGATTTTTAACTTGTTTTTGTAATTTTTTTGCCGAATCTGAGTATATGAATATGGGAAGAGGTAAAGGTAAATTGTATGAAACACTGCGTTGTTAGCACATCCAGTCCCAACGGCCCGCATGGCGCTCACTACTGACGCGTCAGATGTGGCCATAGGGGCGGTCGTGGAAGAGTATGTAGCCGGAGCCTGGCAACCGCTCGCCTTTTTCAGCAGCACCTTGCGCGATAGTGAACGAAAATACAGCGCATTCGACAGGGAGTTGTTAGCTCTCCACTTGGCCATTCGCCACTTCCAGTTCTGGCTGGAGGGACGCCGTTTCACCGTGTTCGTTGACCACAAGCCGCTGACTTTCGCGATGGCCAAGATTTCAGAACCTTGGTTGGGCCGGCAGCAGAGACAGCTGGCCGCGATCTCGGAGTTTACTACCGATATCCAGCATGTGGCGGGTAAACTTAATGTAGTGGCAGACTGCCTCTCGCGCGCCGTGGTGGCTCCAGCCCGCGTAGGGGTAGATTTTGCAGCCATGGCCGCGGATCGGGTCGGCGACGCAGAAGTGCGCGCAGCCCCTGTCCGCGTGGGGATAGATTATGCAGCCATGGCCGCGGATCAGGTTAGCGACGCGGACGTGCGCGCGCTCCAGTCTGGACCAACAGGGTTAAGGCTGGAGAACAGGGTGCTGCAAGACGGTATGCCCCCTTTAATCTGCGATGTCTCCGCTGGGCGACCACGTCCTGTGGTACCGGCCGCGTGGCGCCGCCGTGTTTTTGACTCGATCCATTCTCTGGCGCACCCGGGAGTGCGTGCGTCGGTCAAAATGGTGGGAGAGAAATTTGTATGGCCGAGCCTGCGCAAACAAGTTAGAGAGTGGGCGGCAGCCTGCATGGCTTGTCAACGAGCCAAGGTACACTGACACACGAGAGCTCCCTTGGAGCCGTTTCACATTCCGGCTAAGAGGTTTGATCATGTTCACGTGGACCTCGTAGGCCCCCTCCTGCCGTCACAGGGGTGCACACATTCTTCTGACAATGGTTGACCGCATCACGCGTTGGCCGGAAGTGGTCCCACTGTCGTCAACCACAGCCGAGGAGGTGGCGCGTGCGTTTTTAACGGCATGGATAGCGCGTTTTGGAGTCCCGTCGGACATTACGTCCAACAGAGGCCCTCAATTTGTTTCCGAACTTTGGTCAGCGATGGCCCGCAGCCTGGGGGCAACGATCCACCACACGACCGCGTACAATCCGCAGGCTAACAGGTTATGCAAACGTTTTCACAGGTCATTGAAGGCGGCCCTCAGAGCGTCGCTTACGGATGCAAATTGGGTGGACAGGCAACCATGGGTTTTATTGGGGTTGCGTTCTGCACCTAAAGAGGATTTAGAAGCCTCCCCAGCTGAGCTAGTTTTTGCACAGCCACTTCGGCTGCCTGGGGAATTTTTCCCAGATAATCCGGCGCCAGAATGCTCCCCAGCTCAGTGGTTACAGAGTAGCACGGACTCGAGCACGCTACCTGGCCCCGTTCACCACAGTTTTCCGCGCGTTTTTGTGCCTAAGGTTTTAAAAAATGCGGAGTTTGTTTTTGTCAGACACGATGCCCATCGCCCACCGTTACGCCCACCTTATGATGGACCATATAGAGCGCTGGAAACAGGGGATAAGCATTTTTTGCTAGATTTGGGGGGCAGAAAAGAAATGATTGGCATAAACAGGCTCAAACCCACTTTTATGGTGGCTGACGAAGGTGTGCAGTTGGCTAAGGCTCCTCGGCGCGGCAGACCCCCTAGAGGGCATTCCCCAGAACACCCACAGAGATTGACTAACAGTTCTCATCCTCAGACAGCAGCTCCCCAGCAGGAGGGCACCGCGGAGGTGGTAAAACCTGCTTACAGCAGATACGGGAGAAGACTGCGGCCCAAGCAGCATGTGGACTGATGTGTAGTGATTTTATTATGACATGCAGACTGTTATTACGTTGTTCCATCTTAGATGGTTTTTTTTTTGTTTTTTTGTTACTTATTTGTACCCGTAGGTAGACTTGGTTTGCAGTCTGGTGACAAGCCACCGGCTGCTGGTCGCTGCGTGCGCGAGCGCCCTAAACCTACATGTTTTTGGTATGCGGGAGGAAACCGGAGAAATCCCGGAGTAAACCCACGCAACACGGGGAGAACATGCAAACTCCACACAGCTCATTGTTGGTCGGGGGCTGGGATCGAACCCACGATCTCATGATCCCCGTGGTCCTCCGGCCGAGGGTATAACTGTGCTGCCACAGTGCTAAACCACTGCGCCACCGTGCAGCCAGTTTGGGGGGGGGGTCATGTGGGACACATATGTGGGTTTCATATGCTTCACATGTATATTACTGTACGCTTATTGTATGCTTCACGTCTCAGAGGAACAAAAGGACTGAACCTCCTAGGAGATAACAGGAGGATGTGAAATGCGGCCTTTTGTATGCAAAGAAATGACCTTGAGGGATTTCCTGACCACCAGTGACTTTAGGTGGAGGTGAGAAGACCTGGAAGAAGACGCATTGTGACTTGGGATTAAAAGACAATGTATGTGACTGTGTGCTTTGATGTCCTGGGGTATAAAAGGGACAGATGTTGGGGGATTCTTTTCTCTTTCTGTTTTTGATGATGTTGGAGAATGAAATAAACCTGACTCGTGAGATAAACTCAGCCTCGTTATTTCCACATTCTCCACACTGTGTATATTGTCTTTGACTCACTGGGTCTCATTGGGCAGGAATAAAGTGGTATAAAAGGAGGCGCCCAGAGACCCCGGCAGAAGTTTACTGTGTTTTATGTTGGGAGGTGAATAAAGTTTGCGTGTCGTCTAGCTCGTTGCCTCGTCTGCTTTCATCTTCCACAATATCATATAGGGAAAGCGAAGACAATAAATAAGGTAACGCTACTTTTAATTGAGTAAAATTTTTGGTAATTCCACCTATGGTTTTAGGACATTTTTCTTCTTGTAAAAAAATTATGTTAATATAGAAAATGCGATTTTAACATTTTAACTGTAAACGACTTCGTTGGAAAACGGAAACAGTGTGTCACGTGATGCTTGTTTTCATTTCCCGCCTGTATTCGCAATGAGCAACACCGGAAACGGCAGCAGAATCACAGCCCTTAAGTAACGTTAGACTGTCTGTTAGTAAAAGTTAATGTTGATACTGCGTGTTGGTTTGCTGCTTGTGTTTCAGAAGAAGGGATCTGGATTAAATTGACTCGAAGGTCTCACTTGGTAGAATATAAATTAAGATTTAAAATAAATGTCAAATTAAGATGCCGGCCATATTTTTGCGGATGTGAAACGGCTCAGCTGCTGCACCAAATTCTGCAGTCTGTCCTCAATTCATCGATCAGAAGCCCTGCGGTCAGCAAAGAGAAAGGTAGACAACGCTACAGACAACTTTAATGCCAATAACGGCGGTCATTTTTGATAGCTAGAGGGTCCCTGTGTCGACGTGTCTTTGTCTGAACAATTTGCACGATTTCGCAGTGCTTGGGCGAGCATGCGTTTCCTCCGGTCTCCCCCAGTCCACAGACAGGCTTGTTTATGGTTAACTGGGGCTTCTAAACTCGCCTTAATTGGTCGTCTTTATTCTCATTGAATAAAAGATGAATGTTATAAACGTAGTGTCTAGAAATTGTGCTCATGTAGAAGTAGCATTTAATTATGATGTTAATTAGTAAGTAGGAGTAGTCACAAAAAAGCTAAACATTTGGTAAGAAAGTATCTGCTAAAAAGTAACTTAAGAACATTACTGTGGCCAGTTTGAGGTTTTTCACTTGCTCACGTTTTTTCCTCATAAATGTTGCTATCTGGAATTTCCCCATTGTGGGACTAATAAAGCCTTATTTTATTTTCTTGTGAATTTTAATTTTTTTCTTTTTGCAATAATGTGCGACTTAAAAATTTCAATAGGTTTTAACTCACAAGCAAATTAGAACTTTTGTAAATTTGTGATTTTTTTTTCTTTTAGTCTTGTATATTTGATATATTAAATTTGTTGGGTTTTTCCTTTTGAAAAATATTTTTTATAATTTCTGAGTTTTGTGGTAAAATGTCTATCAAATAAATTTGGACAATTTTTTTTTTTGAGCTGAGTACATATAGCAGAGTCGTCTTTTGGCTGCTCCCTTTCAGGGTCACCACAGCTGATCATCATCTGATATTGTGATGATCCGCATATTTGATTGGAAATGTCTGTTGATAGGGAACCAAGCCTTTTCAGCTTGACTCCAGTCCTGCTGTGGCTGAGGTGAATAGTGTGGTCGATTTCTGATTGGAGGGTTGGTGGTTCTCATCCTGCTCTTGCTGCCATGCCCACACCATTTTACTTGACACGAGATGTAATTTAGAACTAAAATTAACCTCAGGATTTGGGAGTAAGGCTAAAAAGCTGGTAAATAGATATTAATTAAAAATTTGAAATAAATAAATTCCTCAGATTTCCATACCTGTTGCCTGCTGCCTTTAAGATATGCCATTAATAGAACGTATCACCAATCAGATCCGAGCCATATCTATCAAGAATTCTATGAGTACGGTTCTGTACCCATTAGGGATGGGCATAATTTACCGATTAACCGATAATTGATCATTAAGAATTTCACCGAGGAAGTTCATTTTCGTCGACAAACCGTTTTTTTTTTTAAACAATCCGAGGCCTTGTGTACGGCCGTCCTCAAACAATGCAATGGCAAAATTTGGGCACCAGGGGGCAACATTACACCATCGCCGTACCCTGGCGTGCCTCAGTTGATACACCGGGCTTCCGTAGGGCAATCGCCAAATCATTAAGCGGTTATGGCGAAGTGTTGCGTGGGACCATTTCAATTTAAAAAATGACCAGGTGTACTGCAATCACTGCAATGCAGCATACAAATATACCTCATCGACAGGGTCCATGGAACACCCTTATTACGCAAAGAAACCGCCAACAGTGGTTGCGCGCTGAGTAATGGCGGTCGTGAAGATTCTTTTTTTTTTTCAGAAACTTTATTGAGAAGGTCATGAAGATTCGGTGTACACACGTCGAGGGAAGCTGCAGGAGGCGGCGTAGTAGCTCGACGGGAAGACTATTTCGCACAAAATGGCACAAGAGAACAGCAAAAAGTTCTGCGCGGCTAGACTAAGTAACACGAGCGATAGAGCAATGAATGCGGTCTTCGTTTGTTGGGTGGCCGCTCGGCAGGGAGACAAGGTGGGTAAAACGTCTCGGCCAATCAGCTTGCGGGGTGAAACGTCTCGGCCAATCAGCTTGCGAGATTCCCGAGCCGAGCCAACACGAGAACAGAGAGAGGGCTCTCCGTGCACCTGATGTTATAATGTAGTCTACCTGCCTTGTTACGTACCTAAAAATGTTAATGATTAACCGATTATTAATCATTAATTCTCCCGACGATCGGTGAAGAAAATTTCACCGAATGCCCATCCCTAGTACCCATAGCTATTGCCTATTTGATTTGGCAAGGATTTTATGCTGGATGCCCTTCCCTCTTTCGTTACCTTGGGCTTGGGACCGGCACAAGGAGTATAGTGGCTTGTGATTCCCTTCGTGGCAGGGTAACCAACTTTCCTTCCCCCACTTTATATTATGCTGAGCGCCAAGCTAGAAGGCGGGAGGTGTCATTTTTATGGACTTTGGTATGACCTGGCTGGGGCGTTAACCCACAACATCCCGACTGTGGGGCAGATGCTCTACCATTCGGCTATCACTCCAACTACATATAGTGGAGTAAATGTAAATCATTACTACCCACCTCTTGTCAAAAGTGCCTCGATTAGTCATTAACACTAGAAAGATTTAATTTAATATTTGGCACCAGCTGGTAGTGAAACCAGTCCACTTGAGTTTTTAGTGAACCTTAAAGCGTACCTGTGGTGGTCATGAAAAAAAAGATATTAGTTATATCTTTTTTAGGATATAACTATTAGTATATATAATAAATAAATATTAGGTTTTTTTTTTTTTTTTTTTTTTTTTTTTTTTTTTTTTCTTCTTGCCTTCTGATTGTTGCTCTGAGTGTTGCTATCCCTGTGCTGTTGCAATCCTGGAATTTCCCCGTTGTGGGACTAATAAAGGCTTATCTTATCTTATCTTATCTTATCTTATTATATTGAGCCCCTGTCTCATGTTCTAGTTTAAGTTCAAATTCAAGTTCAAAGCAATGTGATATAAATCCATTGCTGATGTGCTGGTTCAGCTATGTCAGCAAAACATGCGAGCAGCCATACTGGCAGCTACATGGCCTGCCAGGACGCTTCCTGTGACGAAATATCGTTGGCACCACGATCCGGATCAATATTGGCTGAGCCTGGAGTGCCCGGATGAGCAGTGGCTTTCAGGATATTCTAATTCAAATTCAAACGTTTATTTCAAACTCAGGGTTCATATTAAATGCAGAACTAAAACGAGTAGAAGATAAATAAATAAATGCTTAAATTCAGCGGGTCGTCTCGTCTGATCTGAGGTCGTAACGGCCGCAAGACGGCAGATGATTCGGCTCCTCCCTCGCCACTATACAGAGGAGCAGACACTCGGCGCGTTGCGTTGTGTGTGAGGACCAAAATTCAAACGTTTATTTCAAACTCAGGGTTCATATTAAATGCAGAACTAAAACGAGTAGAAAATAAATAAATAAATGCTTAAATTCAGCGGGTCGTCTGATCTGAGGTTGTAACGGCCGCAAGACGGCAGATGATTCGGCTCCTCCCTCGCCGCTATACAGAGGAGCAGACACTCGGCGCTCTTGTTACAACAAAAACATACAATGCGATATGGATATCGCAACATGGCGGAATGTAAAGCCTTTGGATGTCTCAATAATAAGCGAAAAAACAAAGATAAACACTTCTTTTGTGTACCCAAACCCAGCTCACCTTGTCAGAAGATCTTAGCGGAAAAGTGATTGCGCAATTTCCGAACAGGGCACAGACGAATCCTTTCAGACGAAATTACGTTGTGTGTGAGGACCACTTCGTCAATTTCACCCTCAGAAGACCTTTCTGGCTCAAACCTGTAGCCATGTTGGATGAATTCTTCCTCAGAGTCCGACAATTCAGCCATAAAAGAATAAAAACACTCACAACAGCACCCTAGTCGCTCATACAGGCGGAGTATTGGCAACGATATGACGTCACATCCGCATGTGTCATGGCTGCGCGCAGAGTTTTCATTGGCTGGACATGCCTGCGGTCGTATTTGCATATTTCTATGGTGGTATATGGCTGGAAATAATTATTTAACCAAATAACGAATACTTTGCCTAATGTTTTCAAGTTGAATGCGTTTAGACGACCACCACAGGTACGCTTTAAGCCGTCACAGTCATCATTTCTGAGTGCTTCATTGTCCATCTAAGTTTGTTTTTCCCCCAGTTCAGGGATGGCAATTTTCCGCCGATCCGCGGATTTCCGCCTATTTATTTTCAAATTGATCATTTCTGTGAATCGTCTAAATCCGTTGAGAAAATTTTAGGGGGGGTAAGGTACCTTATTGTTACCGATTTTAGCGAAAATCAACACAATTACATAAGCGCTCAGCGCTTCCCCGGGTCTAGTCTCCTGCGATAACCCGGATGTTATGTACTCAAGCTACTGCTGTATTGTAAACAGCCCTGCGATTGGATAGTTGCAAACGATTGGATCAATCAAATGGCTCGTTGTATGCTTTGTCAAAAATTCATGGCGGCTTGTTCTCAGGGATGTGATTTTTCCGGTAATTCGCCGAATTCCGCTTTATTTTATCTTCCAGGAAGATAAAGTACGTTAAGTACGTTAGCGGCTTGTGGTCCACGAACGCAGTGAAGGTGCGCCCTTTCAGGCAGAGCTGGAAGTGGCGTATGGCCAGGTGGAGAGCCATTAACTCTCTGTAGAACACGCTGTATTTACGCTCACTGTCATGCAAAGACCTGCTAAAAAAAAAAAAGGTGAGCGGCTGCCAAGAACCGGCAACGCATTGCTCCACGACGGCTGCTATGCCCATGTCCGAGGCGTCGGTAGTGAGCGCTGTTTTAACCTCAGAACGCCTGCTCCCGTTCAGAAGTCCAGTCGACTCTGTCCGCCGGTTTCCGTTTCTTGAGTGCGGCGTACAACGGCTGTATGCGCTGGGCTGCACGGGGGAGGAAACGGTTATAAAAGTTAACCATCCCCAAAAACTCCCACAGCGCCCTGACATTGATGTTGAGGAGAAAAAATAGCAAAACAGTTTAGTTACATTACTTTTATGATTCCAAACAGTTTGAAATTGACAGTGCACAGTGGATATTGACTCATAACTTTTGAATATTTCTAAGACTTGGCTGCATCAGTGATTGTGCAAAATGAACTGCTCAAGACTCAATGGAGATTGAAACTGGTGATCTGAAATGAATGCTGAAATTATAAAAGGTAATGGTATGTTGGAATTTTATTTCTATTATGGAATAGATAAAATTAACTGATTTTGATTTGATCAAGTGTTAAAGCATGTGATGGATAATGCTTGTTGGAATATTTTAGGAATGCTGTCTTCTTGGAACAGAAGTCAATATTATACAGTAATAAGTGGCATTCAGCTGTTTGTTTTATGTCATTTAAGCACAGTTTTGGTACTTAAAAATCATAAAAACCCAGGAGCTTCGGGGGGCTTTGCCCCCCTTGCCTCCCCACCAGGGCTCTGCCCCAGACACCCTGCTAAATTTTCAGATAATTTCCCCAACCCCAAATCACATCCCTGGTTCGTGTTGGAATTCTGAGCTTTCAGTATTGTTTTCAGCGGAATTATGAGATTTTTATCGAAGGATCAGGAGTCATCAGTGCTAGAAATAGACAAAAGTGTCAAAAATAAGTTCCAATGGAATTGGCTTGAGAGAAAAGTGACGGTAAAGGTGAAAATTGGCTCAAAGTTCGACGAGGTAACAGAAACACTCGGACAGTTTCTGAAGAAACCAGAAAAGGAGATGAAGTTCAAAGTTCAGAGACTGACACAGCTTGCTGCCAAAAGGAAGAAAGTTTCACATTAGAAGTGACTTGGTGACCAGTGTAAATAGTGTAATAAACTCTTATAGAACTGTTAAATATGTTGGACTAAAGGCAGTGAGACAACATTGAAGAAAAAGTAAGTTAACTTTTCATTAAATTTAATGATTTATCTAAGTCTAGTATTTTTTTTTTTAATCATTTTTTTCAGTCTAAATTACTTCTGTTTTACTGAAAACCTCCCAGCTTCAGGGGGGCTGTGCCCCCCCGGCCCCCCCATAAGTCAATCGACCAAATTAGATTTCAGCTGAAATCAGAATTTCCTGTTGCCATCCCTGCCAGTTATATATTTTTACTTTCAGGGTGACCTAAAATATTTTCGCCCTCATGTGAGATAACGTGAAAACACAGGCACTATATAACATCGGAAGTAGAGGGAGACCTTTTGCATTCAGCAGTTATTTTTTTCAAATTTTTGTGTGACAATATAATTTTTAAAACCATTTCAAATCTGATGTGTTCTTGGGGTGATTTGGTGTTTTGAGAAGGGCTGGTGTGCATCAATTACAATTATAATTCCATCAAATAAGTTTTTTCAGGTTATGACAGCATGTTCATATTTATCTGTAGTTGCCATTAGTAATAAAGTAATATAATTTCAAAGGGTCCTTCTTGTCTGTCATCAGTATAAAGTATTAGAAACAAAGTGTTGTATTATCTAAGGCTGGCCACCTTAAAAAAAAAAAAAACATATACTGTATGTGTGTGTGTTCCCATGATCAGCAGTCATTCCCTTTAGATCTGAATTAATTAAGCAATTTTGTAAAATTCATAATTTATTTTTATAAATGGTTTGGATTTAATTCTTGAGAGGGTTCATATGCTAAACCAGTTTAAAAGATGAAGGCCAGTATTCAAACAACACAAGACTAAGTATCAAAAAATGAGATGACTGGACCTCAATGGGTCATCTTAAAAAAATATATCGACATGAAGTAACATCAACATGTTGACCAGATTGTCTTCTTCAGAGTGTTTTGTTTGAAAAACAAAGACAATGTAAGACAATGTGGTCAAAAGGTTAGTGTTACTTGCACTTTAATCCTTTAGCATTCCAGCCAGTTTCCAGCCAATGTGAAACGTTCTGCGGGTGGAACACAAGAATTTTAAGAGGTTTTAATAAAAATTTTTTTAGATGATCCTTTGAGCTCCAGTCATCTCCCTTTTGGATTCAGTTATGTTAGGTTTAAGTAGGAAAGCAGTGGTAACAAATTTTGTTGGATGATTGTCTCAGTAAATGATATTATTGATGGCATCATGAAGACCATTTTAAGACACTGATATAATATAATCCAGAATTAGGACTGCACAATCAGTCCAGACGGAATCACAATGTCCATCTCTGCAGTTATATAATTTCAAAAAATGCTGCATGTCTGTCTATCTAGTAATTGATCCAAAATCATTTCCAAGCAGTAAGTTGTCTGTAATTGCTGATTGACCATTGCTTGTTACGTATTTATACAGGGAATGCTCGACTCTGACCCATTTGAGGGAGAAAAACCATTTGGACTTGGTGTGAAATTACCACGTTGTAAGGAATGTGGCACCAGCTCCTCACCAGACTGTCTGATGCTTTTTATTTGTAATAAGTAAAAGCTTCCACCAGGTGGCAGTGTAGCAACATTGTGCCCCTAGTGTTGAATTCTGCTTTGTACAATATGCAGTGAACAGTATCTCAGCATACATACACAGTAGAATAAAATCACATTTCTCCTAGTTACACCATTAATCACAGAACAGGAGTGGTCACTCCATGCAGGGCACTGCCATGAAGGAACAGGAGCACCTGGAGGAAAGTCCACACAGATGGGCTCAAACCCAGACCGTCTTGCTATGAGGCAGCTAGGTTAATCACTAACCCACAATGCTTCTCATCAGCCTCTGCTAAAGGTCCAAAACTAATTTAACTAGTTTGTTTGACAAAACTATATTTATTAACTACTGTATTTTTGGGACTATAAGGCGCACCGGATTATAAGGTGCACTATCAATGAACGGTCTATTTGATGGTCTATTTTCATACATAAGGCACACCGGATTATAAGGCGCATTAAAGCGAGGTAGTTGGAGCCGGGGGGAAAAAAATTTTTTGCGTGCATGGAAAGAAAATCCTATCTATAGTCATTATAGACACATATAGCGCGATTGTCTGCGAGTGTGAATGACCTGTTCCACGAGCAGGCGGAACGTTTTTAGTCCGTGGCTGTTCATCGCCATATTGGCCAGGATACTCGCTGGGTACTCGCACGGTACTCAATACGGCTCGCTCTCCAGCGGCAGCCCTGATAAGTAAACATATGCCGGGACGCTTGAATTCTTTCGTCCCAAAAATGTAATTTTTGAATATTTAATTACAGCTAAACGGGAGCAGTTTCGATGCCGAAATTTCACATACAAATCCTAATACACGTGTTCTATACACCATCGGCTTTTGGGTATCGACTACCTCGCAAGGTAATCGGATCTGGGAATTTTTTTTTTTTTTTTTTTTTTTTTTTTTTGCGTGCATGGAAAGAAAATCCTATCTATAGTCATTATAGACACATATAGCACGATTGTCTGCGAGTGTGAATGACCTGTTCCACGAGCAAATGTACGTTTTTTTGGTCCGTGGCTGTTTACATCGCCATAGTGGCCAGGATACTCGCTCGGTACTCGCTCGGTACTTGATACGGCTTGCTCTCCGGCGGCAGCCCCGAGAAGTAAACAATGTAAACAAATGCCGGGACGCTTGAATTCTTTCGTCCCCAAAATATCATTTTTGAATATTGATTACAGCTAAACAGGAGCAGTTCCGATCCATGATCCATTGGCAGATAGTGGCGTAACTCGCTAGCAATTTAACTTTGAACGACCTGTTGACACCAGTATAGCGGATGGAGTTCTTTGGTTAATCCACCCGGAATGATGGCAAGCTCCGAATTAGTTTGCTTCACTTGGGTTTTGACAGTATCGGTGAGATGGGCGCGCATGGAGTGGCAGATCAATAGGGATGGAGATTTGTGGAAAAAGCCATCCGGCCATTATGTTGAAGCACATATTACTCCGCGAGGCTCCTGACTACCGTAATGCTCCAACAATCCATCAAGTGGTTCGGCTTCGTAGCTTACCAAAGTCGTACTAAAACATTTTTGACAGATTTTTGTGCGCCGTGTACCACATAAAATCGGTTCGAGGTCAGTAAGCACAACCAGAATTAATACATAAGGCACACCGGATTATAAAGCGCACTGTTGGTTTTTGAGAAAATTAAAGGATTTTAAGTGTGCCTTATAGTCCAAAAAAAATACGATAATTTAATTTTTCCTGGTATATTCTTAACTTTTTTGTCATTTATCAAAATGCAGGTTTTTCAGTTTTCTGAAATGGGTCATTTACTGATTCTGTACAATGTTAGCAATTTAAAAAGTACACGCCATAGGTGACATCATTTAGACAGTCATTGTATTTTTTTTCCCCCACAATATTTTTTATTGAACCTTTTTTACAAACACAACACAAACAGTCAAACACTAACACTAAAGTAATTTAAAAAAAAAATAAAAATTGTACTAAAAAAATAAAAATTGTACTAAAAAAATACCAACAACCACTAACAAAGACAGGTCTTCAACAATGCTCCTCTGTTTAGTCTAGGCAACCATTACATAAGTATACATATTATACATTCACCAGTTTGGAATTTACAAGGTCCACACACATCATTCACCTTCTTCTTCAAAAGTTATGTTTAAATTCTTTACATAATCAATGAAAGGTCTCCATATATTCTCAAACACATTTTCCTTTGATTTCAGTATGTATGTTATTCTTTCTAGTGGAAGGTTTGTTAACATCTGTCTTAACCACTGAGTCACATCTGGTCTATGAGTCTTTTTCCACAATAGTGCAATACATTTTTTGGCATTAAGCAAACTGAGGTCTATGGATGCTCTTTCACTCTTATTAAAGTTATGCTTTTCTGGATACAGACCCAACAAAAACAATTTAGGATTCAATATGATTTGTTTTGAAATTATTTTTCAATTGTTACCCTCACCTCTTCCCAAAACATTCTAATTTTTCTACATTCACATAAACAATGAAATAGGGTTCCTTTACTTTCCATACATTTTGTGCACGTATCTGGTATGTTTTTGTTATATCTATTTAACTCCACCGGTGTAACATACATCCGCATTAACCATTTAAAATGTATCAATTTAAGACGTACATTTATTGATTTGGTTTGAGCTTCTGTACAAGCCAATTCCCATTGTTCCTCTGAAATTTCAGTTTGCAGGTCTTCTTTCCAATAATTCAATCTTTTCTGTGAGTTTTCACTTGAGAATAGTGTCAATGAGTTATAAAACTCTGAAATAATACCCTTTCTCTTACTATCTTTCGTCAAAATTTTTTCCAAGGATGAATAAGTAGGTCGGGTGAGAGCATTATTTTGATTTGATCGAATAAAGTTCCTAAGCTGAAGATATTTAAAAAAAATGTGTTCTATTAAGATTAAATTTGATCCTCAGTTCTTCAAAAGACATTATGTTATCTGAACATGACAGATATAAGTCTTGAATCTTTTGAATCCCTTTTAAATTCCATACTTTAAATACAGCATCCGCTCTTCCTGGTTTAAAATATTGATTACCCCATATTGGGCTAAATTGTGACAGTAAGTGTGGTTCTTTTAAATGTTTTGTGGTTTCACACCATATTTTGATCATATGCTTTACAAATGGATTTTTAACTTGTTTCTGTAATTTTTTTGCCGAGTCTGAGTGTATGAATATGGGAAGAGGTAAAGGTAAATTGTATGATTCCATTTCAGTCCAGTGAGGGAGATCATTTGATGAAAAATAATATGTCATAGACCTCAGTTGTGCCGACCAATAATACAACATAAAGTTTGGACATTTCAGACCTCCACGATCAAATGGTAAATATAGTAAGGACAGATGTAATCTAGCCCTCCTGTTGTTCCATATAAATTCCACTAACTTTTTTTTAATTCTTGACAATAGATCTGAAGGTGGTGGTAAAGGAATGTATTGAAATAAATAAAGTATTTTGGGTAAAATATTACTTTTAAGTATATTGATTCTCCCGATCATCGACATTGGTAGGGACATCCATCTCTGAAGTAACTCATTAATATCTGTCATTAAGGCTTCATAGTTGGTACTGGCGACTGATTCTAGCTTAGGCACAATTTGGATTCCTAAATATTTAAACTGATTTACAACACTGAATTGATTTACCTCAGGAGCTGGGTAATTTCTCTGGGTCTCATTTAGCATTAATATTGAAGATTTAGTTTTATTTATTTTATATCCTGATATTTCCCCAAAATTCTTTATTAAATTCAACAAGGTCGGAATTGATTTTTTAAGATTCGACATAAACAAAATTATGTCATCGGCATACAGGGAGATTTTATGTTCTGTTGGTCCAACTTTAATTCCATATATTTGTGGATGTAAACGAACTGCCATCGCTAAAGGTTCAATTGCCATAGTAAACAGTAAAGGTGAAAGTGGGCAGCCTTGTCGACATCCTCTATTGATTTTTATTGATTTTGAAATATTGCTGTTTGTTAGGATTTCTGTTGTAGCATTATTGTATATTATCTGAACCCATTTTATGAAATTATTTCCAATTCCAAACCTTTGTAAAACTTCAAAAAGAAAGGGCCATTCAACTCTATCAAAGGCCTTTTCGGCGTCCAATGATAGGAGAGCTGTATCCGGTGCTTCTTTATTAGAATAGATAATATTAAATAGTCTTCTTACATTATGGAAGCCTTGTCTTCCCTTTATAAAGCCATTCTGATCTCCGTTAATAATATTTGGTAACAGTCATTGTATTTGATGTCAATGCATAAATCATGTTAAAGTTCAAAGATTTTAAGACTAGTGTTTACTTTTACATTTTTTTCAAGTCTGATTGTGTGGAGGAGTAACGGGACCACAGTGATTATTTAGCCATCCACCCACTGAGCAAACTAAGTTGCCCACCACCTACCTCCCCCTCAATGTGAGCAAACAATCGACTCCCACAAATTAGGATTCACTGCTTTGTCAATTGAAAGTCCAACAAAGATGCTACATAGAGTGATATGTCATTAGTGAGCAGGAGGATGGGAGGACATATAACTGCTGCCTCTCCAATTAAGTAATGAAGAGGTTGTCATAGTGACTAGGCTGCTGCCCATGAGCTGAGGGGAGAGCGGAGATCAAAGTCGGCTGTCCTCAACTCTGCTGTAAGTGGAGGGTTAAATGCAGGGGCTGCAGAGGAAATGCCCCTCATTAAACCTACCCCAAAATCTCCTTCAAGACACTGCTGAGCCGCCACTCAGACTTCAGGTTTTCTTTTTCAACCAGGCAACCCCCAGGAACAAAAAAGCGTCAGTAACTTGTTAGTTGGTGAGGTGGTTTATAATGAGCCCAACACAATGCACCTGCCAAGTTAGATGGACTGGAATACAAACCTACCAAACATGCCAGAAATTACAATTAATACTCAAATTTGCCTTTGAAGGGTCTTTGAAAAACCACATAAGCACATTAGCTGTGTTTCTTTGTATTCTTTATGGTGTTACAGGATGGAATCCATGTATTCACTCTGGTGAATTTGTGTTTCATGTTTTTGTATTTTAACACAACACAAAGGGAAATGAGCAGAACAAACATCAATCTTCATGTGAATTTACAACTTTTTTTTGTAAATTTTTGGCTTGCACTTTGTAACTTTTACTTGTAAATATTTTTTCTTGTGAATTCATGACTTTTTTGTAAACTTGTGACTTTTTTTCAGGTAAATTTTAGGCATGCACAGATATATCGACTCAGCATGGGTATCAGCTGATATTATAATGTCGTAGTTTTTATAAAAGTGAGATTTTAAGTGACCAACTGGCCTTAGATCCTGAGCCAAACTAAGATAATAGTACTTATGTTTTGTGAGCATCTGCTCACGGTTTTATTCTTGGTTTTCTTTTTGTCAACATCTCCTCTTCTTTTGGCTAATGTGATCTTTGGTCTCAGCTTCTAATATGTTAAAAGGATTATCACTCAGCCTTACTTCTTTCCTTATTGAAGGGTGTCAGTGGTGATTGCTGAGGTGTTACCAGTGTTGTGGGACATCCCTAATTAGATGACTGTAACCATCATATGAGCAACTACATTCCTGGTGGTCCGGCAGTGGGACACACTGGGCTTAGAGTTTTGACTGGGGAGAGCTGCTTGAACAAGTGGAGTGAAAAGGCCAAACAAGGGGGGCTCAAATCCCCTTTAAGCCTTTTGCCCTTTATATAGGGACTGATGTCATTAAAGAATAATAATGACGACGTCTGTAGCACATTTGGACCCCAGAGATAAATTAAACAGTCCAAAAATGATTTAAATCATCAATGGATTAAAAAAAAAAAAAAAAAGCACAATGCCATCCGTTTTGTGTTGTTTTTTGAGTGTCATTTTTCTGCAACATTTTTCAGGTATGATTGCAATATGAGGAGAGTTAAGACCGCATCGTTCAGTTGTTTTTCTACACACTGCACAATCTGTGTGAGCCCTGAATAACAGGACTTGACATTTATTGCCTGTACTCAACGGTGTCTTTTTGAGAGGAATCAAGGCAAAAAGCAGAGCCCCTTGGCCTCCTGTTGTTTTTAATAGTTCTTTAGGCTGTACAAAAACTGTAATAATGTGGCGCTTCAGTCTGTGAGGGGGGTAAAGTAAAAGACGATCAAGCTCCTTGAATGAGATCACAGTAAATAATGTAAAACTAAGGTTAATGTCTACAGATTTTTAACAGCCAAGTTTAATAGTACTTACAGATGTCCCTATGTAGTATGGATCCAAGGCCAACACATTAAAATACTAACTTGCAAAAAAAGCTAAATCCCAGTTTGCAACAGTAGCCAGAGCTTAAAAAAAGCTAACTAGTAAGTAGATGGGTACTGTTTTGTTGCTAATATACAGTGTAATATCAGATCAGTGCACTGACTGGTGTGCTTGCCAATATCAGGAACTTCGATTCAGGCACTGGAAATGTGACACTTCTCGTAGTAATTAGTTTGATTTTAAATGTTTACAGTTGCCAAAGGTCAAAGGCACCTCTCCTCTTTCTGTCTCCTCTGGAGGGCGATACAGAGCTTCTGGACAACATTGTGGTGGTGTTGTCTCTTTGCTGCCCTCTGAAACTCTCTTGTTTTATGAGTTGCAGCTCTTTTTTTTGTTTGTTTCCTTGTTGGTAACCTCTCCCTGATCGCTTGCACTCATTCCTCAGAGGCTGTTTGAAGGCGCAGAATAGTGTTGGAAAGGAGGCCCTCCCTCCTCTTCTCCTCCTCTGCTGCCTTTATTGAATCCTGCCTCCATATCATTTATCTCTGCAGTCTGCACCCTCTGCGCCTGTTTCGGGGGCTGTGAGGGGGCATCCTCTTCTCTCCCAGCTGGGTTTGTTGACACACAGTCAATCTAGGCTTCTCTTTCACCTTTGCCTTCCCTCTTTTTAACTGTCATCCCCCACTACTCGGCCTGAACAGTAAAGCTGCCACAGCTGTGGACTGGGAGGGGAGGGGGTGGGCTGCTAAATATATTGGTGCCATTACCTTTTGTTCAAGTGCTGACAGTTTTAAAACATTTCAGTTTCTTTTTGTGCTGAGGGGCTTTAGGGAAAAGGATAATTTCAGTGTAACAGCTTTTTAAATGGAGAAGGATAATGATAAAAAAAAGATGGCTGATATAAGGGAATTTCTATTAAATTATTTAACTACATGTTGTTAAACCAGTAGGTCATCTTTGTTATTGATAATAAAATGTTCTTCCTGTTATATCATTTTTGTGAAACTTATTGAACTGTGATCAAATAGAGGAAATCAAACCTGAACTGTAATGTTTTGTGGTTGGTTTTTTTTTTTTTTTTGATCGTCTGTCCACAGGGTTTGGAATGAACAAGTCCAGGACCAGCTGGGATAAAAAAACCCTCCAGCCTCCAGTGTCCAGGTCAACCCGTAGCTCTCAAGCTGGGCACAGCCAACCCACAGAGCCGAGTCCATGTGGAAAACAGCGCAAGAAAAAAAATGGCTCAGCTCTGGCCCAGAACCTCAGCCAGATGAATGTGAACAGACAAAAAACTTTGTCTCTGAGGTGAGGGCATGAACAGGGGACAAGCATGAACAGGGATGAGAGCATTACAGTTAAACCTTGAACAATGTAAAAGAAACAAGAGGAATTGGTAAAATAATTTAGAATGTTTGTCTTTTACTCCAGTGAAGGAGAGGTGTCCAAATGTAGCAGTGATCCAGTACAGGAAGGTCAGCCCTCTAGGTCCACTCCTGATCAGGCTAGTCTATCTGCATTTGCTGCTAAATCTTCAGCCCTGGGTGGACTTGCCTCTGTGGCTCATCTGGTGAAACTTGGGCGTTGTAAGAATGTGGTGGTGGTGGCTGGAGCAGGAATCAGCACAGCCAGTGGTATTCCAGACTTCAGGTTGGGTTAATCTGTTTACTTAATTTACTGTAGAACCAAAATTATTGTAGTTGTTGTCATTATGGTCTCATATCTTTTTATCATAATGCATTTTAATATTCTGTAGAATTAACACTTCTGTAAATCTGTTCAGGACTCCAGGAACGGGTCTTTATGCCAACTTGGAGAAGTACAACATCCCTTACCCAGAAGCCATTTTCAACATTGACTACTTCTCAAACGACCCGCAGCCTTTCTTCTCCCTGGCTAAGGCTCTGTATCCAGGCCGCCACCGTCCCAACTACATCCACTACTTCATCCGCATGCTTCATCACAAAGGCCTGCTGCTCCGAATGTACACACAGAACATCGACGGCCTGGAGAAACGTGAGTGTAGTGAGAGCAGCCGTTTCACTACAAACATCAAAATGCATATTTAGAGATTGGCAACTGTCAAAAAATTTTTTTTCATTTTTTTAAATGAATGTATTTATCAGGGACAGTAAACATACAAACAAAGTCGAGCCCAAAAGGAATGTTTTTAACATCTCACTTTGGGTTTTTGGAAAATAGAGCGCATATTTGAGACCTATTATAAATAAAATAATTTTTAGTAAACTGTCTTGGCTAAGGAATCGGCTAGATGCACAACAAGCATATAAAATATATGAAAAGTTGATTCAAGTTATAGATTTAAGCTGGGGATTCAAATATTTGATGTGATTGTTTGAAATTGTTTATAAATAAAAATAAGTTCAGGGCTTCTGAGAACAGGCTCGCTGTAGTGCAGAGGCCTGCTCCTGCTGTTCAGACTCCCACCCTCGAGGACCCATGTGTGACAAGATGCCGGAAAGGAACCTCGAAAGACCCACAAACTGAAAGTGGGAGAGGGTAGCGGCCCTGAAAAGAGCAAACCAGCTTGCTAGTGGTCACAGGCTGTGTTGGAGGAGGGAAAGCTAACTTTAACTAACAGCAATAACCAATAGATACTGCACACATAAGTTAATATAATATGCCACATAACCACTGGGACTAAGTAATATGTTTTTGTTTCACATGTTCATTAGAATGAGCTCAGATCTTCAGCAGTGACTGACGGCACTCAGCCACTGCTGAAGATTTGAGTTCATTCATTTTAACCCTTAGATGCATGAGTGACTGTACCCTACACTCTTCCATAAGTGGGTCAAAAATGACCAGTGCTAAAATCAATTTGTTTTAATGCCATTTTTGTCTTTTTGGTTAAGAATCATTTGTATTATATTTTGATTAACACAAGAATGATTTCATGTTTGAAATACTTTTATTTTCACATTTTTACAACTTTTTTAAAACATTTTGAAAATGGGGAAAAAATACACAATAGAACAATGTCAACATCCATTTTGTGTATGTGTGCATGCATGTGTACTGTATGTGAGAATACATATTCACTTTTTTACATTTAATATTTCTTAAACATTTTGAAATTTGAAAAAGAAAATTACACAACACCAATAGAACAGTAGAACATCTGTGTGTGCAAAATGAAATGCATATATTTACATGATACATCCAATCTCTCGCTCTCTGTCTCGCGCTCTCTCTCTCTTGCTCTACATGCATATCAAATAAGCGACTTTGCATTACGAGTGCACATGTGTGGACTATGTGAGTTTAAAGTTCACGACTACCAAACATTCCGGTAGCCGCCTTGATTTGGTATAGACAGTACTGTCACACCTGAACAACTGCCGTTTAAAGTCTGCTTTAAGCTTTAAATCTCCGTTATGCCAGGTGCAGACTGTGCCGCAGTGAAGTGTTGGAACGGCATGTATCATCTAGAGCGGTGGAAAAGGCAAACTTGCAGCATACATACATGTAACTTGGGGACCAGCGTGTGTACATGTCCGCCACCATTCACGTTATATACATTCCCCACGGAGCTGAAGGATCCGGACGGATGTAATTGTTGGATTAAAGCAGTAAGTCTATATTATAACATAATTAAATAGTGTTGTATATTGTTCAAGTTCTAGCCTAATTCACTCAAGTCTAAACCCTGAAGTAGCAGGTACGGACAGGCAGGCCTGGATCTAGGATATAGTTCTTTGTATATTGGTAATGAAGCTTGATCTACATACACATGTAATTAAGGCCATTGATAAATAGGCTGGTATAAAATAAAATTGCAAATCACTGAAAACGCATGGTACTTGAACTATAGTAGTATCAACCTATAGATCTAAGTAAGCAGGCTATGCCTTGTAGTGAAATTTACTCAAAATGACAGAACCAAAGTTGAGCTGTCAAACCACTCGCTTACCTTCTTTGTAGTTGTTTCGGAGTCTTGCAAGTAAGGGTGCTTGGTCCTTGGACAACAAAAAATCTATGTCAGCGTACATACAGGGGGGCCATTTTGGCCAATTTCTGCAATGTGGCCACGAATGCAAGCACAACTAGTTCATCCTTGCGTTTGTGGGTACAACCGGGAAGACCCCTACGCATACAATATGCTCGTAGATCAGGAACTTTCCATAAATTAAATGTATCGACAGAGCATGTTTGGTAGCCACGTTCCCATGATGCTTTGCACGAGCCAAGATGCGAAAGTCGCTTATACTAACTACTAACTAACTAACTAACCTGCACTTATATAGCGCTTTTATAGAGGGGATATGGCTCAGCACTGAGGTGTCATGTGAAGGAACACCATCCTGTGGAGCTCCCCACGCTGGGAGATGACACAGCCCATGATGGTAAATGGGGTTCACTTATATAGTGCTTTTTCTCATCTCAAGATGACCAAAGCGCTTTACAGATTATGCTATCCACCCATTCACACACTGATGGTGGCAGAGCTCCCATGACACATGGCGGCTGTGGCGCAGGTGTGGCTTCTGTGGCATCCCCATGATCATAGGGTGTGCCACAGAGGACACCCCGACCAGGACAGACCCCGGAGCCACACCACAGCCATAAGGTGACCCCATCCACCCAGGCCAGAGCGACCCTCAAGACAAACACCCCTGCAGATGGGTCAGGTAGCTTCTGGCATGGGAAGGGGGGTGGGCGCTCCCCTGAGGAAAACACTGGAGCTAAAGGACAAAATGCAAAAATAAGAACACATAAAACAAGAGGAACTAAAAATCCATACTTAAAAACTGGGCTAAAAACACATCAAAATAGAAGATGAGAATGCGTAAAAACAAATGGGAGCTAAGAAAAACGTAAAACAAAGCAACATACAGTGGTGTAAAAAAGTGTTTGCCCACTTCCTGATTTCTCATTTTTTTGTATGTTTGTCACACTTAAATGTTTAAGATCATCAAACAAATTGAAATATTAGACAAAGATAACACAAGTAAACACAAAATGCAATTTTTAAATGAAGGTGTTTATTATTAAGGGGGAAAAAAAATCCAAACCTACAAGGCCCTGTGTGACAAAGTGATTGCCCCCTAAACCTAATAACTGGTTGGGCCACCCTTAGCAGCAACAACTGCAATCAAGCATTTGCGATAACTGGCAATGTCTTTTACAGCACTGTGGAGGAATTTTGACCCACTCATCTTTGCAGAATTGTTGTAATTCAGCCACATTGGAGGGTTTTCGAGCATGAACCGCCTTTTTAAGGTCATGCCACAGCATCTCAATCTGATTCAGGTCAGGACTTTGACTAGGCCACTCCAAAGTCTTCATTTTGTTTTTCTTAAGTCATTCAGAGGTGGACTTGATGGTGTGTTTTGGATCATCGTCCTGCTGCAGAACCCAAGCGCGCTTCAGCTTGAGGTCACAAACAGACGGCCGGACATTCTCCTTCAGGATTTTTTTGGTAGACAGCAGAATTCATGGTTCCATTTACCACAGCAAGTCTTCCAGGTCCTGAAGCAGCAAACCAGCCCCAGACCATCACACTACCACCACCATATTTTACTGTTGGTATGATGTTCCTTTTCTGAAATGCTGTATTACTTTTACGCCGGCTGTAATGGGACACACACCTTCCAAAAAGTTCAACTTTTGTCTTGTCAGTCCACAGAGTATTTTCCCAAAAGTCTTGGGAATCATCAAGATGTTTTCTGGCAAAACTGAGACGAGCCTATATGTTCTTTTTGCTCAGCAGTGGGTTTTTGTCTTGGAACTCTGCCATGCAGGCCATTTTTGCCCAGTGCACTCGTGGGGTAATTTTGGTTGGCCAACCACTCCTGGGAAGGTTCACCACTGTGCCATGTTTTCGTTATTTGTGGATAAGGGCTCTGTGTGGTTCGCTGGAGCCCTAAAGTTTTAGAAATGGCTGTATAACCTTTTCCAGACTGATAGATCTCAGTTACTTTGTTTCTCATTTGTTCCTGAATTTCTTGGGATCACAGCATGATGTCTAGCTTTTGAGGATCTTTTGGTCTACTTCACTTTGTCAGGCAGGTCCTATTTAAGTGATTTCTTGATTGAGAACAGGTGTGGCAGTAATCAGGCCTGGGTGTGGCTAGAGAAAATTAACTCAGATTTCCAAAGATGTGATAAACCACAGTTAATTTATGTTTAACGGGGGGGGGGGGGATCACTTTTTCCACACAGGGCCATGTAGGTTTGGATTTTTTTATTTTTTATTTTTACCCTTAATAATAAACACCTTCATTTAAAGACTGCATTTTGTGTTTACTTGTTATCTTTGTCTAATATTTAAATTTGTTTGATAATCTGAAACATTTAAGGGTGACAAACATACAAAAAAATGAAGTCAGGAAGGGGGTACACACTTTTTTACACCACTGTAAATACTTCAATAATAGTACAATAGGATGGTTAAAAGCCAAATTATCTATCTATAAAAGCAGCAAATCTGATGTGTTTGTGTGTCTGTTCCACGCATATCTCTTGAACCATTTGTCAGACTGGCCTCAGATTTTAAACGTGCTTTCCTGAGGGTACGAGGGTGTGCATCCGAGTATGGAGGTGTTCAGAAAAAATATGTAGGTATTATTAAAATTTTTCACGTCTCCCGCTGTTATTATTCCGATGTAGTGCCCTCACCATTCCACATGGGGCCGTAAGCAGTATTCTTCACGGGGCCGCCAGGTATCGATACTTCGATACTTATTGTGGCATCGATACTTTTGACTGTTATTTGTTTTACCGGCCCATTTCTCCTAATTCATTTTGCCTGATCCCCTTTTTTACCCGTTGCGTCGCCGTTTTAATCACAGGTGAAGCCATGCTAGGTAGTTATTAGCCAACGGAGCTAAGTGGTGGAGAACCGTTCCTTGCTAGGTAGCAGGTAGTCGATACTTTGATATCGATACTCTTAAAATATCGCGATACCACTGTCAATACAAAATGTGCAATTTGTTTTCACTTCTGGGAGTTTTACGCATTAAAGTTATGTTTTTTTTTTTAGTTGTATGCATTAGTTATTTTGAGTTGTATGCATTAGTTATGCGTGAAAACCGGTGAAAAAACCAGCCCAGGTATGACAAACGAGCTGCCGTGTCACATGATTATGGCAGCCTATCAGATGTCAGAGCGAAAGACTGTGCTGCTAGACAGCCAGCGAACCAGTGAAGAAAACTTTGCACACAAGGCTTACTTTTCTTGTCTTTATATAGTTTTCTTGCATGCGTGTGTAGCATGACGCGCGGTAACTGAAACATACAGAACAATGCAATCACTATCTACATATTGTAACGTCGGGGCCATTTTAAGGGGGCCAGGGATTTCCCAGCATGCTTTGCCAGTTTGAAACGTTACTGTGTGTGTTAAATGTGTTATTTCTGGGTTATACTGCTGTGTCATTATAACTGCATTATAATGACCCAGCAGTGTTTAGCAGGATTAGGGCAAGATGTGTATCATGTGTGTGTAACCGTAATGTAAACAGAGGTCTGTGGGAATGACCTCCACTGCTCTGCGTACTAAGTGGAGGTCGGGGGTTGGTGGTGTGTAAATAAAGCCTGTTCATCACAACCATCTTGCTCCTCTTTCTTTGTGTGAACCCTGCTACGTCACACTGGTGTCAGAAGTGGGATCTCCTGTCCAAAGCAGTAATGGGGCGCTGACATCGGGACGATGTTGAGAACCAGAGGGGAGTAGTGTAGCGAACTCAATATGAGCACCCTACTTGGCTTGCCAAGTGGGTTGACCCTATTGGCGACACAGGTAGGGTGCGGGACTCCGGAGCGGGAGGCGTGAGTTCGAATCTCCCGGTGGGACGTCGCCATGTCGAGCAGCACGTTACATTGGTGTCAGAAGTGGGATGGAGCAAATGGAAGCGATCAGAATGGAGATCCAGCAGCTGGAGCAGGCCATTGCTCAGCTGATGATGGATGATGAGACCGAGGCATCACCACCGGGAGCCCGGAGCCGGGACGAACGGAGCGGCGGACCTGACGGGGCCAGCGCACCCCGCCTCCTGTCTTTTTCAAGACAGAGCGGGCAGAACAGAGCAAACGTTCCACCCTTCTTAGGACAGCACGGGCTGGCGACCCCACGGCGATCAAGGGTGGCGATCGATCAGGAAACGACCACCCCACCTGTTCGGCAGCGGGCCAAGATTCCCCGTTTCAACGGCGAAGCCACATTAGATGACTACCTGACACAGGTCGAGCTGACTGCGGCGCTGAACGGCTGGTCACCAGAGGAAACCGCCGTACAGGTCGCGCTGGCCTTGGAAGGGAAAGCCCTCTGCACGCTCTCTGATCTCCGGCCCGGGGAGCACCACAGCTGGCCAGCACTACAAGGGGCGCTCCAGAGACGATTTGGGAGAATAGCGGACGCTGAGCACGCCCAAGAACAGCTGACCCGCCGCCGCCGGAACCACCAGGAAAAATTAGGAGCCTATGCTGCAGATATATGGCTGTTAACCCGGCGCAGCTACCCAGAGTTCGCGCCGGAGGCAGTAGAGAAGCTCGCCCTCCGGAGCTTCATCCAAGGTCTCCGCCCGGCCCAGCTCCAGAGCCACGTACGGTTCCACGCCGCGAGCGACTGGAAGACTGCAGTGGCAGAAGCAGAGCGGGCAGAGCCGCTAATAAGTCGCACCGCTGAAGCAGCAACGCACAGCCGGAGAACCTACCAGGCTACGGTGGAGAGCGAGGGGGAGGAGGAGGAATTACGGCAGACCACAGCGGCGCGTCCACGGAGAAGATGGCCTCGGCGGCGCGAGGAAGGGTGCTTCCGCTGCGGAGAGATGGGACACATCGCGCGATACTGCCCCGCACCCACCCCACGACAAACCGGCCCCTCGCCGGCGTTAAACTAGAGCGAGGTGGCGTGAACGGGGACGGGCCACCTCCAGCAGATGTTTCCCCCGAGGAGCCGGCACCGCGCGTGGGCCGAGTTGGACACTCTCCAGGGATCTATCTACAGTGCAGCTTGGGGAAGACGTCGATCCGGGCCCTGATTGACACCGGCTCTACAATCTCCTTGGTTCGACCGGGCGTACTGCCGGGCACGAGCAAGACGGCTCCGCGGGGGTGGGAACCCACCGAGCGCTGCGTCACCACAGCTACCGGTGAGCGCGCCCGACTGAAGGGGCGGAGAGTGCTGGTGGTGGGGGTGGCCGGTCAGAACATAAGACACCCGTTCTGGCTGGCTGACATCCAAGACCCCTGTATTATTGGACTAGACCTGCTCACAGCCTGGCGTGCCAAGATCGACACCACCGGACCTTCCCTCCAGCTGGGAAACCGGACCATCACGCTCCACAGCAGAACCCAGAGAAGGGACACGGGGGCACGCACGATCGAGGGATCGCCAAGACAGACCGGACCAGGCAGGTCACCGCGAGGACTGGACACGATGACGTCACCAGCGCGGACAGAGGGAGCACGAGCACACACAGGGACAGCAAGGGGAGGGGTCAACGTGTCAGCGGAGACGCAGCAGGCAGTGGAGGAATTATTTCAGCGGAGCTGCAGCGGGCTGGACCCGGAACAGAGACGCCAGCTGCGGGAGCTATTGGACTATTACGTGGGTGTTTTTGCTGCGAAGGATGAGGAATGCGGCCGGACCGGGTTGGTGCAGCACGAGATCGACACCGGTGAGGCCAGGCCGATTCGACTCCACCCACGCCGGCTGCCCTTTTCAAGGCGGGCAGCGGCGGAACAAAAAGTGCGAGAAATGCTGGAGGCAGATGTTATTGAGCCCTCTAACAGCCCCTGGGCAGCGCCTGTGGTGCTGGTCAAGAAGAAGGACGGGTCGTGGCGGTTCTGTGTGGATTACCGACGCCTGAACGATGCCACCAGGAAAGATTCCTACCCCCTGCCCCGCATCGATGACGCACTGGACCACATCGCCGGCTCCAGCTGGTTCAGCTCGCTGGATCTACGCAGCGGCTATTGGCAGGTAGAGCTGTCACCCGAGGCCCGCCAAAAAACAGCCTTCTCCATCGGGCAGGGACTGTACCAGTTTAAAGTGATGCCGTTTGGACTCTGCAACGCTCCGGCCACCTTTGAACGCTTGATGGAGCGAGTGCTGGCTCACGTGCCGCGGAGTCGCTGCGTTGTTTACCTGGATGACCTGCTGGTGCATGCAGCTGATTTTGACAGCGCCCTGTCAAATCTCCGAGAGGTGCTGGGAGCCATCCAGCAGGCGGGGCTACGGTTACACCCTAGGAAATGCCACCTGTTCCGGCGAGAGACCACCTTTTTGGGCCACGTCGTCAGCGCAGCGGGGGTCGCCACTGACCCGAAAAAAGTGGCAACAGTGAGAGACTGGCCGGTGCCGCGGAACGTTGGAGAACTGAGGAGTTTTCTTGGATTGGCCTCCTATTATAGGAAGTTTGTGAAAGACTTCGCCACCATTGCCAGCCCGCTGCATCAGCTGACGCAGAAGGGACGCCTGTTCCAGTGGAGTGACAGCTGCGCTGCTGCTTTCTGCCAGCTTCGCGCAGCGCTCATCAGAGCCCCCGTCCTGCGGTATCCTGACCCGAGCCGCCCTTTCATTGTGGACACGGACGCCAGCAACCAGGGCATCGGGGCGGTGCTATCCCAGGAGGGAGAACACGGAGAGCAGGCAGTCGCTTTCTTCAGCCGCACTCTCAGCAGAGCCGAGAGAAATTACTGTGTGACCCGCAGAGAGCTGCTGGCTGTCATTCAAGGACTGCGTCACTTCCGCCCGTATGTGTACGGGGGGAGGTTCCAGCTCAGGACGGACCACGCTTCCCTGACCTGGTTGTTAAATTTCAAAGAACCGGATGGACAGTTGGCGAGGTGGCTGGAGGCACTGCAGGATTATAATTTCCAGATTGTGCATCGGGCAGGCCGCCTCCATGCCAACGCTGACGCGCTGTTTCGGCGCCCCTGCGCGACAGAGGAGTGTCGTCACTGTCAACGGGCTGAAGATCGGGACCAAATCGCCCCACGGGCTGCCGCTCTCCGAGCCGCTGCGAGCAGGAATCACGCAGCGACGCACAGCCCCTCCTCAGATGATCAGGCAGTTCTCCCCAGCGATGACGTCACAGAGGTTCTTGGCACGCAGCAGCTGCAGAGCGAGCAGGACAGAGACCCGGTCATTTCGCGGGTTCAGCAGTGGCTGGACGCAGGACAGCGGCTCGCCTGGGAGGTTGTGTCACCGCTGGACCCAGAGACTAAGGCCCTGCACTCCCAGTGGGCCAACCTCCGCTGTCACGAGGGCGTGGTGTATAGACAGTGGCAGACTCCAGCTGGGCAGCGGCACATTTTGCAGCTGCTGGTTCCTCGTCGACTCCGGCCCAAAGTACTCCAGCTGGTTCATGGGGCGGTAGGAGCGGGCCACTTCGGGGTGACAAAGACGCTGCAGCGCCTTCGGGCCCGGTTCTACTGGCCTGGCTGTCATCAGGACGTGGAGCTCCACGTTCATCGCTGCGACACATGCACAGCTCAGAAGGGACCAACTCAGCGATCCCATGCTCCCCTGCAGCAGTACCGGGTGGGAGCACCGATGGAGCGAGTGGGAGTGGACATCCTGGGCCCTTTCCCGACCACGGACCGGGGGAACCGCTATGTGCTGGTCGCGATGGATTATTTCACTAAGTGGCCAGAGGCGTACGCGGTCCCGGATCAGAGCGCCGCTACGACGGCATCAAAGCTGGTGGATGAAATGTTCTGTCGTTTTGGTGCACCGGAGGAGCTGCACAGCGATCAGGGTCGGAACTTCGAGGCGGAGGTCTTCGGAGAGGTCTGCAAACGGCTGGGCATCCGGAAGACCCGGACCACCCCACTGCATCCACAGAGCGACGGCCTGGTCGAACGATTCAACCGGACCCTCACCACCCAGCTCGCTATCCTAGTGGACCAGCGACAGCGAGACTGGGACCTGCACCTGCCTTTTGTTTTGTGGGCGTACCGGACGGCAGCTCAGGAATCTACCCGGTGCACCCCTGCGGCGCTCATGTTTGGACGCGAGCTGCGCACTCCGGTGGATTTGGTATTCGGTTGCCCCCCCGAGCCGGAGGTGGAAGGAAAACCCGGATTGGATTATTTTTTTTGTTTGAAAGAACGTCTCCACACGGTGCACGAGCTGGCTCGAGAGGCCCTGGCAGCGGCAGGGGGTCGGCAGAAGCGGGCATACGACTCCCGCTGCCAGGGGAGGGACTTTGCACCGGGGGATCGAGTCTGGGTTTTCTGCCCTGAGAGGAAGAGAGGACGATCACCGAAGCTGGCGAGCCAGTGGTCGGGGCCATGCGTGGTCCTGGAGAGACTGTCAGATGTGGTGTACAGGGTGAGGCTTAGAAAAAGGGACCGGGTTGTGGTCCTTCATCGTGACCGTCTCGCCCCGTATCGGCCATCTGCACCGCTGGTGGACGGACCGGAGCTTCCATCCCGGCCCGATACCCCGACCGAGACCCGGATGGACACTAGGGGGCCTGTACGTGTTGGCCACCGGCGCCGAAGACCGCCCCGACACCTGGATGAGTTTGTATTGGACTTTTAAATTGGACTTTAATTTTTCTGGGGACAGAAACCAGTCCAGGGGGGGGGCAGTGTAACGTCGGGGCCATTTTAAGGGGGCCAGGGATTTCCCAGCATGCTTTGCCAGTTTGAAACGTTACTGTGTGTGTTAAATGTGTTATTTCTGGGTTATACTGCTGTGTCATTATAACTGCATTATAATGACCCAGCAGTGTTTAGCAGGATTAGGGCAAGATGTGTATCATGTGTGTGTAACCGTAATGTAAACAGAGGTCTGTGGGAATGACCTCCACTGCTCTGCGTACTAAGTGGAGGTCGGGGGTTGGTGGTGTGTGAATAAAGCCTGTTCATCACAACCATCTTGCTCCTCTTTCTTTGTGTGAACCCTGCTACGTCACAATATTAACATGCGGTATGCTAACACAAAGAACTAATACACGTAAATAACTAACAGAAACATCGTCGCTCAACAAAACTCATTCATGTAACACTTTAGAACATCTCTATCAAGTGCTTGTACATAAAATACTCACAAAGACAAAGGTTTCCCAAGACTCAAACAAAGAAGAACAACACGGCGTACTCAAATGAACTTTTTAACTTCGTTTCTGTGTGGCTAGCTGACTGTAGCCGCGGGAAAAAACACATCAAAGATCATCTATATGCGGAAGAGCACACACTCTGCAATAACAAAAAACAATCCTTTAAGGAAAAGATGTCTCACTTCGATAACTTTTAAAACACCGGTTTTTGACAATTTTATCACTCATTTTAACTTATTTATTCCTTTTAACCAATTTATTAACTTTATAAATTTATCAATGTCTTTTACCCAAAGACATGACAGACTCATTGCGCAGCCTCACACTGATGGCCTGCTTCATGCTGACTCCCCGCCTGTGGTAATACTAAGCAGCACAATTTTGAAAAATAAACAAAATGAGCACTATTTAAGTTTGTAAAACAATAGTGTTAAAATAAATAATAAAATAAAAAAACATTGCATTGTGGAAAAAAATACACATATATGCTGCTTGGTATTACCATAGAATTTGGATGAATAGTGAAATATTTCAGAAGTAAAAAATATTTTAATCCAGTTGACTTGACTGAGCTTTCATACAGCATACTTACCCGCCTGACGGCCGGACGGTGTGTCTCCCTCCACCCTGAGACACTGTGCGAAAGAGCTGGCTCCTGTCTTCACATACATTTTTTAACTCCTCCCTTAAGCAATGCCACGTGCCGACCTGCCTCAAATCCTCCACCATCATCCCTGTCCCCAAGAAGCCACGGATTACTGGACTTAACGACTACAGACCTGTAGCGCTCACCTCTGTAGTCATGAAGTCCTTTGAGCGCCTGGTCCTGTCTCACCTCAAGTCCATCACCACTCCCCTCCTGGACCCGCTGCAGTTTGCCTACCGTGCCAACAGGTCTGTGGACGACGCAGTCAACCTGGCCCTCCACTCCATCCTGCAGCACCTGGACTCCCCGGGAACCTACGCCAGGATCCTGTTTGTGGACTTCAGCTCTGCATTCAACATCATCCGCCCCGCTCTGCTCCAGGACAAGCTGTCCCTGCTCGACGTGCCTGACTCCCTCTGCAGGTGGATCACCGACTTCCTGACGGACCGGAGGCAGCATGTGCGGCTGGGGAAGTCTGTCTCGGACTCTGTTAGCATCAGCATCGGATCACCCCAGGGCTGTGTATTTTCCCCCCTACTCTTCTCCCTTTATACCAACTCCTGCACCTCCTCCCACCAGTCTGTTAAGCTGATTAAGTTTGCGGATGACACCACCCTCATCGGGCTCATCTCCAACGGCGACGAGTCCGTCTACAGGAAAGAGGTGGCCCAGCTGGTGTCCTGGTGCCGCCACAACAACCTGCAGCTGAATGCTCTGAAGACAGCGGAGATGATTGTGGACTTCAGGAAAGTCACAACCCCCCTGCCCCCCCTCACCATCACAGGCTCTCCCATCACCATTGCAGATTCCTTCCGCTTCTTGGGCACCACCATCACCCGGGACCTCAAATGGGAGCCAACCATCAGCTCCCTCATCAAAAAGGCCCAGCAGAGGATGTTCTTTCTGCGGCAGCTGAGGAAGCGCAAGCTACCCACCAAGATGTTAGTGCAGTTCTACACGGCCATCATCGAGTCCATCCTCACCTCCTCCATAACTGTGTGGTATGCAGGAGCCACTGCCAGGGACAGACTAAGGCTGCAGCGCGTCGTGCGCACTGCTGAGAAGGTGATCGGCTGCAAGCTCCCATCTCTCCAGGACCTGTACATCTCCAGGACCCGGAGGCGTGCTGGCCGGATCATAGCCGATCCTTCACACCCTGGTCATGTACTGTTTGCCCCCCTCCCCTCAGGTAGAAGACTTCGGTCCATTCAGACTAAAACCTCCCGGCACATGAACAGCTTTTTCCCCTCTGCCATCAGACTGCTGAACATTAAGTAACTTATTGACTCTCGTGCACTATATACAGCAGCTCAACCAGACTCATGTCATTCATCACTGTTTTTCTGTTGCATTATCGACTGCACTGTGGTACCTCATATTATCTGCTACTTGCTAATTTATTAAAACTGCCTTGACTAGTATTACTCATTATTATTATTATTATTATTATTACTTATTATTCTACACTTATTGCATGTTTTTAGTCCTTTAGTTTTTTAGTTTATCTCTTTATCTCATCATGTTTTTAATGTTGCAGCATGGCACCGAGACAAATTCCTAGTTTGTGTACTACATGAACAATGGCAATAAATCTGATTCTGATTCTGGATTACTGCAACTCTTCAGTAAATTAAGAAATTGAATTAATTTTGCATTCATTGTTTTTATTTTAATTGAAAAAAAAATCTTTAAAAAAAATTTTATTTGCTCATTCTATTTATTATTATTGTACAAGCACTTCTTTTCAAGTATTTATGTTCATGACTTTTATTAATATTTTATATTGCCATTGCAATAAAGCTGTTAAATGAACCTTATACCTGTAAATTTCTGAATTATATTTTTCATTTACATTGATGTTTATGTTAGGGCTGCCTGACTTATTCTGCAGATTCCATGAAATTGTATGGATTACAAAGTCTTTCCAAAACCTTGAAATTACTTGAATTTACAGTTTCATAAGTCTTTAAATAACACGTTTTTTTTTTTTTCAACTGATTTAAGACAATTTTGCACCACTGAATCCGAAAATGGCATCCGTTTCTCTCGATCAGGTCAGGTTTTTATGCTAAGTTGTAAGTGGTTGTACAGTTGTACTGTAAATTGAATAGTAGACATTGATAAAGGTAAGTACATGTAAATTGAATGTTACGTCATCATTGTTCAAAATTCAGAGAATTAATAAAAAAAGAATTTTGCATTATTTAAAGCAAAAATACCCGTACATGTAAACAAAAACGTAAAAAAATATGTGGCCATGGTTCAAAATGTTGACCCGATTAAGCAAAACCAATGTGATTTTTGGATTCAGCACATCAAAATTGTCCTAAATCAGCTTAAAAAACTTAGACAATAAATTTGGTGTTGACCAGTGTAATTAAACTTCACTACTTGCAGTGTCGACCTGGTCACACTGCCATCCACCACATTTATCGGCAGAGATACAGGGAGATAAATTGATTGGCTGATTAGATATTTGCCTAAGCTCCAAAAACCCTGCAATTCATCTTTGTCGTCTGTAGTTGGCATTTTATTTTATCTCATATCTCTCATACTATACACAACACCCTGTTAAGTCCTGCTGTTCCTTAGAGTAGACAAGTGGAGCTGTAAAATATCACATTCATGGGTGTGATCTTCCCAGCCTCTCTGGCCCACTTTCAAACACAGCTACATTTGGGCCTGTAAAGCCTTAATTGGCCTACCTGTTTCAGACACGAATACTTGCTTTCTACGGGCATGCAGTAGTAACAATAATTAGGGCCCGAGCTACTGACATTGTCAGTGGGCGAGAGTCCTATTGTAATTGTTCGGGCCCGAGCCACTGAAGTCAGTGGGCGAGAGCCCTATTGTAATTAGGGCCCAAGCCACTGACAAAGTCAGTGGGCGAGAGCCCTATTGGAATTTTTTTTTTTTCCTTCTTCTCCATCTAAGATCTCATTTTTGGGGTAGTGAACATGCATGAAAACTCACCATTTTTTGCAGGGACCTCAAGACTGGCAAAAAAAATTAATATTTTGGAGGAAATATGAATGACCCCACAAAAATGGCTCTACAGCGCCACCTAACATGTGAAGTCAATGGGGAGTGGCACACGCTTACTTTATCGTAGAAAGATAAAAATCGGGTGAGATGTTGATCATGTCAAGACATGCAAAAAAACTCCATAGAAGTGATGGTCTACACCCAACAGGAAGTCAGCCATTTTGGCAGGAAGTGGCAGTGACTTGATTTTCACCTCGTGCAATTGACACGCATTTGATCGAACTCGTCCTAGGGTTTTTGTCCAATTGAGCTCATTTGTGGTGACATCATCTATACCTGTGTGCCATTAAAAGTTATTAAACTTTTCTAGAAGCTTGACGGTTTGGCTGTAGGGGCGTGGCAAAGTTTGATGCCTCCCCATGATCATTCTATGATCATTCTGATGGCAATAACTCTGGTATGCATTGACGGATTTCAACCAAATTCAATATTATGGATATCAGCCCAATTCCAAACAGTTCTATAGAACACTATTCATCGAAATCTACAACGCCATCTATAGGAGGCAGAAAGTTTTGCATCAGAAAGTTTGCATCATTTTGTTTTTTAATACCTCAGGAATGGTATGTCGGATTGGCGCCAAGATAGCTATGATGTATATGGGTATGCCTCCAAACAATTACAGCTATGAATATTCATGAGTAGCAATAGCACCCTCTCTTGGAGACATGAAGGTTACACCAAGGGTTTTCTTCAATATCTCTGAAATAAATAGTCTGACTGGTACCATTTATGGTGACGATCATCTATACTCATGTGCCATCAAAAGCTGTTCAGAACTTTTCCAAATGCCCGACGGTTTGGCGGAAGGGGCATGGCCAAGTTTGCAGTATCGCCATCACCCTTCCAGTGGCTTTTACTCTGGCATACATTGACTGATTTCAACCAAATTTTGTGTGGTGAATAGGTAGCCAATACTGATAATTTCTATAATATAGAATGACACATAGCGATAACGCCCCTACCACCAATGGACAGGAAGTTGCCATAACTCACATGCCATACTCATGCGCCACTTGCCAGAATGACATGCAATTTTCTGAGGTTTATCAGACCACCTGGTTGATCACAACTGCACATCACATTTAGCATGACGTCACTGCTGTTACCATGGACATGCTCTCCTCGCCATTCAATCCGTGATCTTGTTGGGATGGTTGGGAACGACCTGGAGTCATGAAATCTGGAACATAGGTTGAGGTGATTGTCATCTGTAGTCCTATATGGGTGGGCAACACATAACTGACAGGGAAGTGTTGCCATGGTGAAGGTTGACTCCTTGCCATGGAACATTGGAAAGTTGTAACTTGGACAAACTTTGTCTGATTTTCACCAAATTTTCTACGATGGATATTAGTCCCACCCCACACGCTTCTACAGAACAATGATTGACAAAAGTTATAGCGCCACCTACTACTCACAGGAAGTACTGCGCTAAACGATTTACTTTATTATTCAGGCAGCGCTTGCCATGACGAGAAGACATTTTCTGAGCCAGCTAGGTATGATGGGTGCAGGGGTCTACGGTTGCGGGGGGGGGGGGGGGGGGGCGCTTACAGCTGCTTGTAGCTTTAATTTCATTTATAATGCATTTTACATTTTGGGGCAAAATCTCAAAGTGCAACACAAATAGGATTAAGAACAACAATAAAAACAACAACATTAAAATACAGTACATATGGCACACCAGAGCATTAAAAAGCTTTTCTAAACAGGAAGGTCTTTAACTGCTTTTTGAAGGAGTCCACAGTCTGAGGTGCCCTCAGGTTGTCTAGCAGGGCATTCCAGAGCCGTGGAGCAGCTGCTGTGAAGGCTCGATCCTCTATTGTGTGTAGTTTGGTCCTGGTGTGCAGAGGCGCTGAGTGTTTGAGGAGTGGAGGTGCCTTGAAGTGGACTGTGGTGTGAGGAGTTCTTTTAGGTATTATGGTGTGGTTCCATGAATGCAAGACTGGGTAAGAAGACAGATTTTTTTTTTTGTTTTGTTTTTTTATTTAGTGTGAAGGTGAATGGGGAGCAAATGGAGCGATTGGAGAATGGGTGTGATGTGCCTGAATTTCTGCACCCTCATCAGGATCCTGGCAGTGCTGTTTTGAATATGTTGGCGCTTTTGGAGGCTTCTGCCATGCATCCCAATGAGGAGTGCATTACAGTAATTTAGCTTGGAGGAGACAAAGGCGTGGACCAGCTTTTCAGCATCACTGAGGGAGAGCAAGGGGAGGAGTTTGGCTACATTTCTCAGTTGGAGAAATGCAGACTTAGAGGTGGTGGACTTGTGTGTCAAATGACAAGTGGGGGTCAAATTTGATACCAAGGTTTGGAAAGGGGAATGGTGTGGTCAGAAAAGGAGATGCAGTCAATGGGGGTGAAGCAGCGCTGATGGGGGGGGGGGGGGGGGGGAGGGGGGTGCCAGTTAGGAGGGCTTCTATTTATTTATTTATTTATTTATTTATTTTTTTTTTTACTGTTCAGCTGGAGAAAGTTCTTGGACATCCACACCTGTGTCTCCTCCAGGCAGGAGGTGAGAGCTGATGGGAGTGTGGGGGAGGTTGAGTCCAATCTTAGAGCTGCGTATCGCCAGCATAGCGGTGGTATGAGACACCATACCTGCTGATGATGTGTCCCAGGGGGAGCATGTAGACGTTGAAAAGAGTTGGGCCAAGGACCGACCCTTGTGGGACCCCACAGGTGACAGTGTGGGACTGCAATTTAGCATCCCCCAGGGCCACATACTCGGCTCTATCTGTGAGACAGGATCCGAACCATTTCAAAGCAGTGCCAGAAAATCCAGTTACAGTGGGGTAAAAAAGTATTTAGTCAGCCACCAATTGTGCAAGTTCTCCCACTTAAAAGATGAGAGAGGTCTCCAATTTTCATCATAGGTATACCTCAACTATGAGAGACAAAATAAGAAAAAAAAAATAAAATCCAGAAAATCACATTGAAGGTTTTTTAATGAATTAATTGGTAAATTCCTCGGTAAAATAAGTATTTGGTCAATAACAAAAGTTCATCTCAATACTTTGTTATATACCCTTTGTTGGCAATGACAGAGGTCAAACGTTTTCTGTAAGTCTTGACAAGGTTTTCACACACTGTTGCTGGTATTTTGGACCATTCCTCCATGCAGAGGAAGCTGCATGGAGGAATGCAAGCTCTAGAGCAGTGATGTTTTGGGGTGGTCGCTGGGCAACACAGACTTTCAACTCCCTCCAAAGATTTTCTATGGGGTTGAGATCTGGAGACTGGCTAGGCCACTCCAGAACCTTGAAATGCTTCTTACGAAGCCACTCCTTCGTTGCCCGGGCGGTGTGTTTGGGATCATTGTCATGCTGAAAGATCCAGCCACGTTTCATCTTCAGTGCCCTTGCTGGTGGAAGGAGGTTTTCATTCAAAATCTCACGATACATGGCCCCATTCATTCTTTCCTTTACACGCAGAAAAACAGCCCCAAAGTATGATGTTTCCACCCCCATGCTTCACAGTAGGTATGGTGTTCTTTCTCCTCCAAACGCGACAAGTTGAGTTTTTACCAAAAAGTTCTATTTTGGTTTCATCTGACCATATGACATTCTCCCAATCCTCTTCTGGATCATCCAAATGCTCTCTAGCAAACTTCAGACGGGCCTGGACATGTACTGGGTTAAGCAGGGGGACACGTCTGGCACTGCAGGATTGGAGTCCCTGGCAGCGTAGTGTGTTTCTGATGTAGCCTTTGTTACTTTGGTCCCAGCTCTCTGCAGGTCATTCACTAGGTCCACCCATGTGGTTCTGGGATTTTTGCTCACCGTTCTTGTGATAATTTTGACCCCATGGGGTGAGATCTTGTGTGGAGCCCCAGATCGAGGGAGATTATCAGTGGTCTTTTATGTCTTCCATTTTCTAATAATTGCTCCCATAGTTGATTTCTTCACACCAAGCTGCTTACCTATTGCAGATTCAGTCTTCCCAGCCTGGTGCAGGTCTCCAATTTTGTTTCTGGTGTCCTTTGACAGCTCTTTGGTCTTGGCCATAGTGGAGTTTGGAGTCTGACTGTTTGAGGTTGTGGACAGGTGTCTTTTATACTGATAACGAGTTCAAACAGGTGCCATTAATACAGGTAACGAGTGGAGGACAGAGGAGCCTCTTAAAGAAGAAGTTACAGGTCTGTGAGAGCCAGAAATCTTGCTTGTTTGTAGGTGACCAAATACTTATTTTACCGAGGAATTTACCAATTAATTCATTAAAAATCCTTCAATGTGATTTTCTGGATTTTTTTTTTCTCATTTTGTCTCTCATAGTTGAGGTATACCTATGATGAAAATTGGAGACCTCTCTCATCTTTTAAGTGGGAGAACTTGCACAATTGGTGGCTGACTAAATACTTTTTTGCCCCACTGTACATGTAGATACTGTATAAATATAATCTTTGTGTCAACAATGGATAATTACAGTGTAGCTTCTAAACAAGGTTTTTGCACATAAATATTGGAATCAATTGTAATCTCATAAATTCTATACATTGTTATCCAAACTGCAAACATTTTGGCCAACACTATAATTTTGCAGATGTGATGAAACCTCAAAACATTTACAGACACATTGTAGGTGGACTGAGACCAGGCAGTACACTTAACAAGCGGGCACTCCTGGCTCCTGCAGCCGGTGATCACTTTTTGGCAGCTGATCACTTTTTGGGACCTGATGTGCCACAAAATTGATTGCCTGCCAAAAACTGATCACGCCACCCTCAATCACTTTTTGGCACAGCACCGCAGAACAGACAGGAACTGGTCGTGGCATTGCAGGAGGAGTTGCTAAATATCCCCCAGGACAACATTAGATCGCTGGTAAGGCTCATGCGGAGGTGTCTTACTACATTAATGCAAATGGAGGACATATTCCATATTGAACTTTTTTTTTTTTTAAGGTGGACGTTTTGTTGTGATTTTGGAAAGTCAGGATGCTTCTCTTTTGTTCAGTTTTAAAAATTGTTGATAGATTTTCACTTGTCGATCTCTGATATTGTTTTGAAGATGTCTAAAAATAATTTGCATCCCTTGATTGACCATTTCCTTAAAAATTTGTTAAAATATCAAACTTTTCTTAAGTGTTGCATTTTCATTGGCAGTGAGTATACTTTCATGTATCAAATGTTGCTGTGTAAAATAATCTTTTTAAGGGGTGACACTTATGATATAGTCTGTGTTGTCCACTTAATATATATTCCTGACAGTCACAGTTGATAAGAATCAGAGGTTCCCACAAAATTCCATGGGAATTGAATACACTTATGGAAGTAGTAGTAATCCAAAAAGTGCAATTTCATAAAATGTACGAAAGGTAAGTTAAAAATTTAAATGGGATGATATCAATGTGTTTTTTTTAAGGAATAGCTGGAATATGAAATGATAACTTCATTACAAAGACATTGCAAGAAAACAACCTCACCAGGTCACTTCCATTTGTAGATGCGCTGAAAGAGAATGGAAGGATTGTCTCCAAGTCTCCCTAGACATCCTGCGAAATAGCTTATTGGAGTATCGGAGAACTGTTAAAGTTGCAAAAACCCAGGTTTATCAAACCTTGTTTTAAGTTAATGGCCACTAACCTTATGTTCATTTTAATACCCTTAATTCTCTTAAACCCGTGCCACGTTAATTGCATTTTGCCTTCACCTACACTTTGTGAAAAATTTCTTTCTTTTTTTTTTTTTTTTTTTTAAAAGAAAAGATTTATCAGGGCTTCCATGTCTGCTCCTGCTATACATGTTACTGCTTCTCCTGTATGTTCTGCTGTTTTTGAGAATTGTGAGCAGGTGTCCCTTTCCTCATTAACAGAAACAGTTGAGCATTTAAGACCTTCTTATTGTCCCTTAGACAGCATCCCTTCTCATCTTTTCAAGGATGTTTTTAAAACCCTTGGGTCTTGTATTGTGGATCTAATTAATTCCTCTCTGATGTCTGGTTGTGTTCCTGCTGCCCTCAAACATGCTGTAGTGCACCCACTCATCAAAAAGAACGATCTTGATTCTATTCTTTCCAATTTTAGGCCCATTTCTAAGCTCCCTTTTCTATCAAAGATTTTAGAAGAGGAAGTTTATAATCAGCTTCAGTTGTACCTGGAGTTACAAATGGCATTACTGAGAAGTTCCAGTCTGGTTTTAAATGTCGTCACAACACAGAAACAGCCCTTTCCACATCCCCGACAAGTCCCATTAGGGACTGAACGCTGAACACTTTTAAGCTACAGGATAAAGATCCAAATCACTGTTTAACCCTTCCATGTTTTTTTTTTTTTCACCTTTGCAGTCTGTACCATATGCTGTCCAGTGCTGTTCTGATAGATATGCCAAAATGTCAGAACACCAGAGGAAGTGGATCCAATCAGTTGATCGCCCGAAGGGCAGAGCGCAGTTGTTTTCCATGATAAATCACACTTTGCTGTTGGCTGCGCCTCCCAGCAAAAGCACACTCCATGCATTTGTTTTTTGTTTTTTTTTTGTTTTTTTTTTTTTCTTCACTTTGATGAAAATAAACTTTTTTTTTTTTTTTTTAAATTACCATCAGTTAGTGTGCCTTTGAGCTAGGTCGTGTTGGGTCGCTGCTTCTCCCAGCATGTTTTGCGTTGGATACACTGGTGTTGTTTGTCAGACCCGGTCCTTGCTGACACTCCGCCCAGTCTGCTCGTGCGCCTCCTGTTCTCCACATATGTCAAATTATCCTTTAGATCTACGCAATCACGGCAACTTTATCGTATAAAGTATAAAGTTTTTTTTTTAATTTTTTAAGTATTAAATCTTTAGTATTATCTTTTTCTAGTCAAATTTGTCATTTTTCACTTCCTTGTTTTGTTCAGTGTGATGACTGGTCATGATGCAGCGTATTATCCAGTCAGCATGGCCGTGATGCCATGTATTATCCAATCAACATGGCGGTGATACCGCATATTATCCAATTAGCACGGAGTCAGTCAAACCCCCCCCCACACACTTCCTGAAGCCAGGGCATGAAGAAACAGCGGTGACAGAGTGGTGGCTAAACTTTTTTTTTTTCCACAATATTTTTTATTGAACCTTTTTTACAAACATGGCACAAACAATCAAATACTAACACTAAAGTAATTTAAAAATTAAAAAAAAAACCCACAACAACAACAACAACAAAAATGTACTAAAAACACCAACAACCATTAACAAAGGCAAGTCGACAACAGTGCTCCTCTGTTTAGTCTAGGTAATCTATTACATAAGAATACATAATATACATTCACCAGTTTGGAATTCACCTTCTTCTTCAGAATTTATGTTTAATTTCTTTACAAAATCAATGAAAGGTCTCCATATATTCTCAAACACATTTTCCTTTGATTTCAGTATGTATGTTATTCTTTCTAGTGGAAGGTTTGTTAACATCTGTCTTAACCACTGAGTCACATCTGGTCTATGAGTCTTTTTCCACAGTAGTGCAATACATTTTTTGGCATTAAGCAAACTGAGGTCTATGAATGCTCTTTCACTCTTGTTAAAGCTATGCTTTTCTGGATACAGACCCAACAAAAACAATTTAGGATTCAATATGATTTGTTTTGAAATTATTTTTTCAATTGTTACCCTCACCTCTTCCCAAAACATTCTGATTTTTGTACATTCCCATCAACAGTGAAACAGGGTTCCTTTACTTTCCATACATTTTGTGCATGTATCTGGTATGTTTTTGTTATATCTATTTAACTCCACTGGTGTAACATACATCCGCATTAACCATTTAAAATGTATCAGTTTAAGACATACATTTATTGATTTGGTTTGGGCTCCTGCACAAGCCATTTCCCATTGTTCCTCTGAAATTTCAATTTGCAGGTCTGCTTTCCAATTATTCAGTCTTTTCTGTGAGTTTTCACTTGAGAATAGTGTCAATGAGTTATAAAACTCTGAAATAATACCCTTTCTCTTACTATCTTTCGTCAAAATTTTTTCCAAGGATGAATAAGTAGGTCGGGTGAGAGCATTATTTTGATTTGATCAAATAAAATTTCTAAGCTGAAGATATTTAAAAAAATGTGTTTTATTAAGACTGCCACCTAATCCACATAGCACCAGACTTCCATGATCCCTCCTGCAGGTGGTGAACCTACTGGAGGGCGGACCCATGTAACTCCTTCGGGCTGAGCCCGGCCGGGTCCCATGGGTGGAAACCCGGCCACCAGACGCTAGCCTTCGAGCCCCTCCCCCAGGCCTGGCTCCAGGGTGGGGCCCCGGTAACCCCATACCGGGCGGGGTACACTGAATCCTTGATATACAATTTATCATGAGAGTCTGTTGGATCGTTCTTCGTCTGGCCCTTCACCCAGGACCAGTTTGTCTTGGGAGACCCTATCAGAGGCAAATTGCCCCGGACAACATAGCTCCTGGGATCACTGGGGCACGCAAACCCCCCCACCACGATAAGGTGACGATCCATGAGGGGGTGAGGAGCTCAGTCATCCGGGAGAGGCTCAGAGTAGAACCGCTGCTCCTCCACATTGAAAGGAGTCAGTTGAGGTGGTATGGGCATCTGATTAGGATGCCTCCTGGACGCCTCCCACTTGAGGTGTTTCAGGCACGTCCCACTGGGAGGAGACCCCGGGGCAGACCCAGGACTCGGTGGAGAGACTATGTCTCCCAGCTAGTCTGGGAACGCCTTGGTATCCCCTCTGAAGAGCTGGAGCAGGTGGCTGGGGAGAGGGAAGTCTGGGCTTCTCTGCTTGAACTGCTGCCTCCGCGACCCGGACCTCCGGAAAAGCGGTAGACGATGGATGGATGGATGGATGGTGTTTTATTAAGATTGAATTTAATCCTCAGTTCTTCAAAAGACATTGTTATCTGAACGTGACAAATATAAGTCTTGAATCTTTTGAATCCCTTTTAAATTCCATACTTTAAATACAGCATCCGCTCTCCCTGGTGTAAAATATTGATTACCCCATATTGGGCTAAACTGTGACAATAAGTGTGGTTCTTTTAAATATTTTTTGGTTTCACACCATATTTTGATCATGTGCTTTACAATTGGGTTTTTAACTTGTTTCTGTAATTTTTTAGCTGAGTCTGAGTATATGAATAAGGGAAGAGGTAAAGGTAAATTGTATGATTCCATTTCAGTCCAGTGAGGAGGATCATTTGATGAAAAATAATGTCATAGACCTCAGTTGTGCTGACCAGTAATACAACATAAAGTTTGGACATTTCAGACCTCCACGATCAAATGGTAAATATAGTAAGGACAAACGTAATCTAGCCCTCCTGTTGTTCCATATAAATTCCACTAACTTTTTTTTAATTCTTGAGAATAGATCTGAAGGTGGTGGTAAAGGAATGTATTGAAATAAATATAGTATTTTTGGTAAGATATTACTTTAAAGTATATTAATTCTCCCAATCATCGACATTGGTAGTGACATCCATCTCTGAAGTAACTCATTAATATCTGTCATTAAGGCTTCATAGTTGGCACTGGCGACTGATTCTAACTTAGGAAAAATTTGAATTCCTAAATATTTAAACTGATTTACAACATTGAATTGATTCACCTCAGGAGCTGGGTGATTTCTCTGGGTCTCATTTAGCATTAACCACTTGCACTCCGTTGTTCCGCGGGCGGGCAAGTCTTTGCGTCCTAGGGCGCACGAGAGCGCACTCGTGCGCCCTCGTGTGCATGACGCATGATAAGGATATTGATGGTGGTGGTGTAGGTGGTGTGGCCTCCAAGCGCCATTGAAAAAAAAATCTGCAAACACAGCCGCGAACAGATTAGTTCATCTGATTGACCTCTCATTCGACTAATAAGAGCCTTGAATTGGGTTTCTGAAACCTTGAAGAACCAATGAATGAAAACCTAGGAAGGAGGACCCGCCTCCCAACGCTTTGAATGCAGTGAGCCAATTGAAGCAGAGAAGTTCGTGAGCTGTTTTTTTTTTTAAGGCTGGGTGAAGACTGACTGCTGGACCGGATCAAAAAAGGACACAGGAAGAGCTCCACAGACCCAGCAGCATGGAGACCATCCACAAATGCAACCTGTGTGACAGGGAGTGCCATTCGTGGATCGGCATGTTCGGCCACAGGCGGTGCTTATTTTGTATTGGTTCCAGCAGAGTAGACGTTATGATTTCTTCCATGGTCATTATAGACCGACGGAGGCTGACGACGAAGGCTGAGTGAAACACACGCCTTCGCCAGTCTTTTTTTAATTACTACTGTTATTTGTTTTGAAAAATCGTTCGCCAAAAAACGCTATCATGGAAGCACAAAACCGCAATAATGGAATTATGTTTTAATCGAGTCGCGAGACCAGAACCAGAGTGGACCAGCGTTGCGTTCGTCTGACAATGAGGAAGACAAGTTCGCGAAGACTCTGCTGTGAAGAGGTAAGGTGTTATAAGCTAAATTATTCTCTATCCCTGAAAATTGTAATCCAAAATGACTTTTGACCAATCAGTAAATTACAGCTGTGCGGTTCACGAAGTCTGAAGTTCGTGCGCCGCGGTACAAGGGGTTGCTCGCAGTGTACAGGCTGTGAACGCCCCCCCCCCACCCCCGCTATTCTTCTGCAGCGAGGGGGGGGGGAGCCGCGGTGACTGCACTGCTGTCCTACATCACCACATAAGGCTAATCCGTTGTGTAGCGATGGCTAAAGTCCATCCTCTGTAGCGAGCGGGGGGGGGGGGGACAACCCCCCCCCCCCACACACACACAGGAGCGAGGGGGGGGGGCGCTGTGACAGCGTTGCTGTGGAAACATGCAACGAGTGTAATCTGTCATGTAGCGAGGGCCGAACTCTGTCCTTGATAGCGGGGGGGGGGGGGCCCCCCCCCCCCCCCCCACACACACACACAGACACAGCCCTGAGTGTAACCTTTCCTTTGAGCCTAAAATGAAGCTTCTACATTGAATCATTCAAAAGTTAGACGTTTTTCCAAACTGTGCCATTTGGCACAATTTGGCACAGTTCCAAAATGCCTGGGAACAGCCTGAGAACAAAGCTGTGTAAAATATTCATTTTTTGTGGTATTGTTACCAAATTTGGATCTCAGCTGGATAACACTTGGTTCTACATTTCTGTTGCATTTTCCAGCCGGATCAGACAGCTGTGTGTTATTTACAAGCATTTGTATCCAAAAAAACACTGTCCAAATTTTTTTTTCTTCAAGTTCAGTATGTTTAGATGACTGTAACTCAGTGGCCGGAGCACGTAGAGAGATTATGTTTTTTTTTGCCAAAAAATTCAAAGTGTTTTCTTTTAAATGAGACCAACCCCATGAAGATGCTGCAAAGGCTTGAAGAACAGCTTTCGATTTACTTTGGGCAAGTTATTTTTTGGCATTTTTAGGAAAATTGCCCGGAGTGCAAGTGGTTAATATTGAAGATTTTGTTTTATTTATTTTATATCCTGATATTTCCCCAAAGTTCTTTATTAAATTTAACAAGGTCGGAATTGACTTTTTAAAATTCGACATAAACAAAATTGTCATCGGCATACAGGGAGATTTTGTGTTCTGTTGGTCCTACTTTAATTCCATATATTTGTGGATGTAAACGTACTGGCATCACTAAAGGTTCAATTGCCATAATAAACAATAAGGGTGAAAGTGGACAGCGTTGTCGACATCCTCTATTGATTTTTATTGATTGTGAGATATTGCTGTTTGTTAGGATTTCTGCTGTAGCATTATTGTATATTATCTGGACCCATTTTATGAAATTATTTCCAAGTCCAAGCCTTTGCAGGACTTCAAAAAGATAGGGTCATTCAACCCTATCAAAGGCCTTTTCAGCGTCCAATGATAAGAGAGCTGTATCCAGTGCTTCTTTATTGGAATAAATAATATTAAATAGTCTTCTTACATTATGGAAGCCTTGTCTTCCCATTATAAAGCCATTCTGATCTCGGTTAATAATATTTGTTAATATTTCTTGTGGTCGTTTTGCTAAAATTTTACAGATTATCTTAAGATCAGCATTTAATAGGCTTATTGGTCTCATGTTTTCACATTTATTAGGGGGTTTACCTGGTTTTGGCAACAGTATAATTAAGGCATTATTCATGTATGGTGGTAAATTACCATTTTGAAATGCTTCTAAAACCATTTCCAAAAGTGGTTTTATTAATTTATTCTTAAATTTTTTATAGAGGTCAACTGGAAGACCATCTGGTCCTGCTCTTTTTCCTGATTTCATATTATTATCAATGGCTAGCCCAACTTCTTCTCGACTAATTTTAGACTCCAGTATCTCCCTGTTTTCATTTGGAGTACACGGTATAGATAATCCACCCAAAAACCCATTTAGTTTTAAGTCAGTTTCATTTTTTGTATCATATAGTTTTTCATAATAATCTCTAAAGGCACTATTAATTTTTAAAGGATCTATAACTACCTGTCCGTTACTTATAATACTGGTAATTGGGGTTTTAAATTCTAATTGTTTAATCTGCCATGCCAATAATTTTCCTGATTTTTCACCTTGTTCATAAAAAGTTTGCTTCAATCTTAGAAGACTCGAGGCAGCTCTATTCGCTGATTTTTTTTTTGGTCATATTCAGCTCTGAGCTGAATATGACAAAAAAACTGACTGACCTTTGCGCGCCTGGTCCTGCCCCACCTCAAGACCATCACCACTCCCCTCCTGGACCCGCTGCAGTTTGCCTACAGAGCCAACAGGTCTGTGGACGACGCAGTCAACCTGGCCCTCCACTCCATCCTGCAGCACCTGGACTCCCCGGGAACCTACGTCAGGATCCTGTTTGTGGACTTCAGCTCTGCATTCAATACCATCCGCCCCGCTCTGCTCCAGGACAAGCTGTCCCTGCTCAACGTGCCTGACTCCCTCTGCAGGTGGATCACCGACTTCCTGACGGACCGGAGGCAGCATGTGCAGCTGGGAAAGACTGTCTCAGACTCTGTTAGCATCAGCACCGGATCACCCCAGGGCTGTGTACTTTCCCCCCCTGCTCTTCTCCCTGTACACCAACTCCTGCACCTCCAGCCACCAGTCTGTCAAGCTGATCAAGTTTGCGGACGACACCACCCTCATCGGGCTCATCTCCAACAGCGACGAGTCCGTCTACAGGAGAGAGGTGGCCCAGCTGGCGTCCTGGTGCAGCCACAACAACCTGCAGCTGAACGCTCTGAAGACAGTGGAGATGATCGTGGACTTCAGAAAAGTCACAGCCCCTCTGCCCCCCGTCACCCTCACAGACTCTCCCATCACCACTGCGGATTCCTTCCGCTTCCTAGGCACCACCATCACCCGGGACCTCAAGTGGGAGCCGACCATCAGCTCCCTCATCAAAAAGGCCCAGCAGAGGATGTTCTTCCTGCGGCAGCTGAGGAAGCTCAAGCTACCCACCAAGATGTTGGTGCAGTTCTACACGGCCATCATCGAATCCATCCTCACCACCTCCATCACCGTGTGGTACGCAGGAGCCACCGCCAGGGACAGACTAAGACTGCAGCGTGTTGTGCGCGCTGCTGAGAAGGTGATCGGCTGCAAGCTCCCATCCCTCCAGGACCTGTACATCTCCAGGACCCGGAGGCGTGCAGGTCGGATTATAGCCGACCCTTCACACCCTGGACACGCACTGTTTGCCCCCCTCCCCTCAGGCAGAAGACTTCGGTCCATTCAGACTAAAACCTCCCGCTAGACGACTTCCGGTTATGGCTGCCACGTAGGACGGATGTGTCTCACTCTGCTCTGCTCCTGGAGAAAAAAAATCGGCAAATAACTCTCTCATTTGGGACAGAACGTATCCCAGCGTCTGGGCAAGGATATGTCGGCGAAGCCTAAGGCTGGAAAACCAGGTAAAGGAAAAAGCGAGCCGCCGAAACAGTCCAAATTAACGGACTTTCAGGTCTGTGACGCAGCAAATAAAACTCCATATATGGTGGAGGAGGCTGGCAACGGTGCGATGTCTGCGGGGAGAGGCGCAGATGCGCTGATGGCTGCCATGAGTTCAATGAGAGCGGACTTTTCCTCTAGATTTGATGGGATTATGACAGCGTTGGAAGGAATAAGAAAGGAATTGGGTGACTGTGTAGAACGAACGGCGCAGATGGAGCTCCGTCTCGCTAGTGCTGAAGATGACGTCACCCGTCTTCAATTAAAGGTGCGCACTTTGGAAAAAAAAAATAAATCTCTGGAAAATAATATTTTGGATTTGGAATCTCGGTCGAGACAGAATAACTTGAGGCTGGTGGGTCTTCCAGAGGAATCAGAAGGTCGGGACGTATGTTCCTTTCTGGAAAAGTGGATTCCGGAGGTGCTGGACAGCGAGGAGTTGCAATCAGCAGTGGTTCTGGAAAATGCACATCGTATTGGCCCACGGAGAGATAAGGGACCGCCGAGGACCTTAATTATGAAGTTTCTTAGCAACAGAGACAGGATGAAGATCTTCAACGCTGCACGAGTTAAAGGAGAGATTAAACACCAGGACCAGCAGGTGCGGTTCTACCCAGATTTGGCCACAGGAATCCAACAATTGAGGAAGCAGTTTGATCCCATACGTAAGGAGCTGCGCAACCTTGGGATTCGTCATGGTGTAATCTATCCTGCGAGACTGCTGACCACGTATGAGGGCAGAACCCACATCTTCAAGACCTCAGAGGAGGCGCAGGAGTTCATCAAGAAGATCAAAGAAGAAGAAGAGACTGGTGGGAGCTAAGCATGAACAAAATATAAGGTAGAATAATTAAGCATTTGCACAGGCATCTGACTGACTTGAAGTAAATAGTAAGTTTACAAAATATAGATTGTATTATATATTAAAAAAACAAAACAAAAACAAAACAAACAAAAAAAAAAAACTATGATGTACAAAGTTGTTAAAAATTTTGGAGTTAAGTTGGAAAACTACAGAGGAGAGTTAATGTTACGTCATTAAAAGCAGTAGAGTTAGGGTGATTGGGAGGATGAAGGAGGAGTGGCTTAGGCTGTTCCCCGTGGGTGTGGAGCGGTCGATGGCTATATCGGGAGACGGAATTTTTCTTTTGATTTTGGGGGGTTTCCCACAAGTGTGGGAAGGGGAAATTTGTTTGTGTGTAGTTTGTAGGATGAATGTTCAACCACTCATGTTTTTGCTTCTCTGTATGAGCATGTTTACACTGCAAGGTAATCCCAAACTCTCTATTGATCATAAACCAAAGTGTTAATCTTAATTTAACTTCATGGAATTGCAGAGGTCTACAAAATTTAAAAAAACTTAAACAAGTTATGAATAAAATAAAAGACATGGGTTCAAAAATTGTGTTTTTACAAGAAACTCATTTAATAGAGGAGGATATAAAAAGAATTAGGAGTAGATGGCAAGGAAGTGTCTTCACCTCATCATTCTCATCCCGGGCCAGGGGAGTTATGACTCTCATACATAAATCAGTTCCTTTTCAAGTGAAAAATGTAATTGGAGACAAATTTGGAAGATATGTAATCATTCAAGGTTCTTTGCTATTAGAAAATATAAATCTTGTGAACTTATATGGTCCCAATATAGATGATCAGAAGTTCTTTGCTAATTTATTTCTTATCTTATCATCACTTACAGGGCAACATATAATAGCAGGGGATTTTAATTGTACATTGAATCCAGGTATAGATAGATCAACAGGACTGGATTGCACGCACATTGGATGTAGGATGACTATTAATCATTTTATGAAAGAATTGAGATTGTTAGATATATGGAGAGAAATGAAACCACAAGTTAAAGCCTATTCTTGTTATTCCAGTACCTACAAGACATTCTCACGTATTGATTATTTTTTGATTTCCACAGAATTAAGGTCCAAGATTCAAAACTGCTTTTATGATAACATCGTGATCTCTGATCATGCACCCTGTTGTCTAATATATGTAGATAAAAAATTGACAAAGGAATCAGGTAGATGGCAATTTCAGCATAAATGGCTTCAGGATGAGGAATTTGTCAAGTATATAGAAAAACAGATAGACGAGTTCTTTGACATCAATACTACACAAACATCAGCATGTGTAAAGTGGGAGGCTTTCAAAGCTTTTATTAGGGGACATATTATTAGTTATACAGGATCAAAATCTAAGAAGACTCGAGAGGAGAGAGCTAAATTGGAACATAAAATAAAAAGTCTTCAGGAAAAAGTGTATGCAGGAAGTGACCCAAGGTTGGAGAATGAATTACTGATTTTGAGAGCTGAATACGACAAAAAATCAGCGAATAGAGCTGCCTCGAGTCTTCTAAGATTGAAACAATCTTTTTATGAACAAGGTGAAAAATCAGGAAAATTATTAGCATGGCAGATTAAACAATTAGAAATTAAAACACCAATTACCAGTATTATAAGTAATGGACAGGTAGTTATAGATCCTTTAGAAATTAACAGAGCCTTTAGAGATTACTATGAAAAATTATATGATACCAAAAATGAATCTGATTTAACAAAACTAAATGGGTTTTTGAACGAACTATCTATACCGTGTATTCCAAATGAAAACAGGGAGATATTGGAGTCTAAAATTAGTCAAGAAGAAGTTGGGCTAGCCATTGATAATATGAAATCAGGAAAAAGTGCAGGACCAGATGGTCTTCCAGTTGACCTTTATAAAAAATTTAAGAATAAATTAATAAAACCTTTTTTGGAAATGGTTTTAGAAGCATTTCAAAATAATAATTTACTATCATACATAAATAATGCCTTAATTATACTGCTGCCAAAACCAGGTAAGCCCTCTAATAAATGTGAAAATATGAGACCAATAAGCCTATTAAACGCCGACCTTAAGATAATCTGTAAAATTTTAGCAAGACGAATACAAGAAATTTTACCAAATATTATTAATCGAGATCAGAATGGCTTTATAAAGGGTAGACAAGGCTTCCATAATGTAAGAAGACTATTTAATATTATTTATTTTAATAAAGAAGCACCGGATACAGCTCTCCTATCACTGGACGCCGAAAAGGCCTTTGATAGAGTTGAATGGCCCTTTCTTTTTGAAGTCCTACAAAGGTTTGGACTTGGAAATAATTTCATAAAATGGGTTCAAATAATATACAATAATGCTACAGCAGAAATCCTAACAAATAACAATATTTCAAAACCAATAAAAATCAATAGAGGATGTCGACAAGGCTGTCCACTTTCACCTTTACTGTTTACTATGGCAATTGAACCTTTAGCGATAGCGATACGTTTACATTCACAAATATATGGAATTAAAGTTGGACCAACAGAACATAAAATCTCCCTGTACGCCGATGACATAATTTTGTTAATGTCGAATCTAAAAAAATCAATTCCAACCTTGTTGAATTTAATAAAGAATTTTGGGGAAATATCAGGATATAAAATAAATAAAACTAAATCTTCAATATTAATGCTAAATGAGACCCAGAGAAATTACCCAGCCCCTGAGGTAAATCAATTCAATGTTGTAAATCAGTTTAAATATTTAGGAATCCAAATTGTGCCTAAGCTAGAATCAGTCGCCAGTGTCAACTATGAAGCCTTAATGTCAGATATCAATGAGTTAACTCAGAGATGGATGTCACTACCAATGTCGATGATCGGGAGAATTAATATACTTAAAAGTAATATCTTACCAAAAATACTTTATTTATTTCAAAACATTCCTTTACCACCACCTTTAGATCTATTCTCAAGAATAAAAAAAAAGTTAGTGGAATTTATATGGAACAACAGGAGGGCTAGATTACGTCTGTCTTTATTATATTTACCATTTGATCGTGGAGGTCTGAAATGTCCAAATTTTATGTTGTATTATTGGTCGGCACAACTGAGGTCTATGACATATTATTTTTCATTAAATGATCTCCCTCACTGGACTGAAATGGAATCATACAATTTACCTTTACCTCTTCCCATATTCATATACTCAGATTCGGCAAAAAAATTACAAAAACAAGTTAAAAATCCATTTGTAAAGCATACGATCAAAATATGGTGTGAAGCTAAAAACTATTTAAAAGAACCACAGTTATTGTTACAATTTAGTCCAATATGGGGTAATCAATATTTTAAACCAGGGAGAGCGGACGCTGTATTTAAAGTATGGAATTTAAAAGGGATACAAAAGATTCAGGATTTATATTTGCCATGTGCAGATAACATAATGTCTTTCGAAGAGCTGAGGATCAAATTTAATCTCAATAGAACACATTTTTTTAAATATCTTCAACTTAGAAACTTTATTCGATCAAATCAAAATAAAGCTCTCACTCGACCTATTTACTCATCCTTGGAAAAAATGATGATGAAAGATAGTAAAAGAAAGGGTATTATTTCAGAGTTTTATAACTCATTGACACTATCTTCAAGTGAAAATTCACTGAAAAGGTTAAACTACTGGAAAGAAGATCTGCAAACTGAAATTTCAGAGGAACAATGGGAATTGGCTTGTACAGAAGCTCAAACCAAATCAATAAATGTACGCCTTAAATTGATACATTTCAAATGGTTAATGCGGATGTATATTACACCGGAGGAGTTAAATAGATAGAACAAAAATATACCAGATACATGCACAAAATGCATGGAAAGTAAAGGAACCCTATTTCATTGTTTATGGGAATGTAGATTAATAAGAATGTTTTGGGAAGAGGTGAGGGTAACAATTGAAAAAATAATCTCAAAACAAATCATATTGAATCCTAAACTGTTTTTGTTGGGTCTGTACCCAGAAAAGCATAATTTTAATAAAAGTGAAAGAACATTCATAGACCTCAGTTTGCTTAATGCCAAAAAATGTATTGCACTATTATGGAAAAAGACTCATAGACCAGATGTGACTCAGTGGTTAAGACAGATGTTAACAAACCTTCCATTAGAAAGAATAACATATATACTGAAATCAAAGGAAATTGTGTTTGAGAATATATGGAGACCTTTTATTGATTATGTAAAAAATTTAAACATAACTCTTGAAGAAGAAGGTGAATGATGTGTGTGGACCTTGTAAATTCCCAACTGGTGAACATAATATGTATACTTATGTATTGGATTGTCTAGACTAAACAGAGGAGCATTGTTGAAGACTTGATTTTGTTGGTGGTTGTTGGTGTTTTTAGTGCATTTTTTTTTTGTAGTACTTTAGTGTTAGTGTTTGATTGTTTGTATCATGTTTGTTAAAAAAAAAAAAAGGTTCAATAAAGATATTGTGGAAAAAAAAAAAAAAACTCCCGCTACATGAACAGCTTCTTCCCCTCTGCCATCAGACTACTGAACACTAAGTGACTCATTAGACTCTCGTGCACTACGTACAGCAGCTCAACCGGACTCATGATAATTATCACTGTTTTCTTTTGCACTACTGACTGCACTATGTGGAACTCCACAATATCTGCTGCTTGTTAATGTATTTAAAAATTGCATAGATTAGTATTACTCATTCATATTCTACATTTTATTGCATGCATAGTTTTTTTTTATTTTTATCTTTAGTGCTACTCCATGTTTAATGTTGCAGCATTGCACCGAGACAAATTCCTAGTTTGTGTACTACATGAACAATGGCAATAAATCTCATTCTGATTCAGAATCAGTAATTCGTTCTCTGTGGGTTACTTCCTGCATACACCTTTTCTTGAAGAATTTTTATTTTACGTTCCAATTGGACTCTCTCCTCTCGAGTCTTCTTAGATTTTGAACCTGTATAACTAATAATATGCCCCCTAATAAAAGCTTTGAAAGCCTCCCACCTTATACATGCCGTTGTTTGTGTAGTATTGATATCAAAGAACTCATCTGTTTTTCTATGTACTTAACAAATTCCTCATCCTGCTCTGCCAGCCTCCGAAAAACTGCTGTGAGGTGGCTTTCGTGTTCGCCTTCGGACGTGCTGGCTACTAAAATGTCATCCAAATAAACAAACACGAAAGGAAGGTCACGTAAAACTGCATCCATCATACGTTGGAAAGTCTGCGTGGCCCCCTTGAGGCCAAATGGCATGCGCAAAAACTCAAAAAGGCCGAAAGGAGTTATAACCGCTGTTTTGGGTATATCTTGCGCGCGCACTGGAACTTGGTGGTAACCGCGCACCAAATCTATTTTAGAAAAAATGCGCGCCCCCACCAAATGAACAGAAAAATCCTGGATGTGCGGAATCGGGTAGCGGTCATGTGCTGAAACGTTGTTCAACCTGCGGAAATCGCCGCAAGGTCGCCACGAGCCATCAGCTTTTGGGACCATGTGTAGCGGCGAAGCCCAGGGGCTTTTGGAGCGTCTAATAATGCCCAGTTTTTCCAGGTTAGCGAACTCCTCGCGCGCGATGGCCAGTTTAGCTGGGTCCAAGCGCCGAGCTTTTGCAAAAACGGGGGGCCCGGTGGTGGTGATAAAATGCTCCACCCCATGTTTAGCCACTGTCGCCGAAAACGTGGGGACTGTGAGTGCTGGGAACTGAGCGACCAATGTGTGAAACTTACCACCCGCAGCTGAGACGCTGGCATGTGCAGTCGGCGGGGCCACCCGAGCTGTGCAGGGGATGGAATGGAAAGACAGTGCATTAATCAAACGTCTATTAGCAAGGTCAACCAATAAACCATGTGAGCACAAAAAATCAGCCCCTAACATGTTGAAACTGACTGCTGCTACAGTAAAAGTCCACTCAAATGAACGGCCCTGTAAGGACAGGAGCATAGTCCTCTCACCGAAAGTTTTAATCGTTGAGCCGTTCGCTGCTGACACTGACACCCAGGGAGCTTTAGACGGCTTCAGCTGTTCCGCGTAGGTGGGTGTGACGAAACTCAGCTGGGAGCCTGTGTCCACGAGGAACTGTTTCCCCGAGTGTGCATCCGTCAGGTAAAGCAGCTTGTTCTCCTCGCCGAGGGTCGCAGCTGCTACCGGCCCTCGGTCTTGGCGTTTCCCGGGCGCTTGAAGTGGCACGGTGGGACGCACTTGTGTGCTCTCTCTGCAAAACGGCGGTGGTAGAAGCACAGGCCGTCATCCGCTCTGCGCCGCCTGGTCCCCGTCGCCGCCGTCGTCGGTGCGTCTGGCGCCGCAGCCACTGGTTCCAAGCCGTCTCCAGACATCGCTCTTGGGCTAGCTGCCGCTGCCGAAACCGCGTTCCGCTTGTGGGCGTCGACAAGCCGCTGCGCCTCCTTGCTCAGCCCATGGTAGTCTCGCCTGGCCAATCGGGGCGACTCTGCCAGGGCTACTCTCACTGCTGGCGGCAGGGTCCGGAGGAAAAGGTGGGCGAAAATAAATTCGCCATCCTCTGAGTCTTTCAACTTCGGCATCTTCACCAACAGGTCCACAGGTCTATCGTACTCCGTCAACGTTAGGAGCCCCTCTGCTCGCTGTTGGACCGAAGGGGTGAAATGGCTGATCAGCGCGTCCTTCAATGCACTGTACTTGTCGCTGTCCGGTGGATGATTAACCAGATCTTCCACCCTCTGGACCGTGTGGCTGTCAAGCTTCGCTACCACATGGTAGAATCTTGTGTCGTCGTCAGAGATTCTCCGGAGGCTGAACTGCGCCTCGACCGCGCTAAACCATGAGCGCGGGCTGTGCTGCCAGAAATCGGGCAGCCGGATCGTGGAGGCGGCCATCAGGCTGGCTTCCGCCGAGCCCCGCTCGGGAGAATTCTGTCTGCTCATTCTTTGTCGTAGGTCACCAGTGTAGAGGATGCGTTCAAATGATGAGGCTGAGTTTTATTTCTCAGGTTCAGCTTTATTGACAGAACACATACTCTAGCATTCTCAAAGCAGGAAGAAGAGAAAGAACCATATCACATCACCCTTTTATATGTTTCCAGCATCAGAACTCAAGTCGCATGGTGCTTCAGTAAACATACAGTCACAAAGCATCCCTTTGAACCTTCACCATTGTCTCTCATTCATTGATGAACCGGAAATCTCTCTGGGGCATCTTCGCTGGGACAAAAAGCCAAATATCACACCTCCTCGTTATCTTCTGCAGGTTCGAGTCTTTTGTCCTTCCAGACGTGAAGCCTCCAATACACATGCAGTCATACCTCTGTGGAAAATGTGAGCCCAACATATGTGTCACCCACAAGGGGACTGTTATTTTGAATGTTTTCCCCAATATTGTCTGTACATTGGTCCAATATTGGTGGATAACTGGGCATGACCAAAACACATGAAAATGATTTGCAGTCTCTTCACCCCACAAGCACCAACAATTCAACCCCTTATGAGTAAATTTGTTTTGTGCAGGTGTTCTGAAAAATCTTACCAAATTTTTCCATCCAAATTCTCTCCACTGCAGGGATGAGGTACTTTTCCATTGTTGTTTATTTAGCTTTTCCCATATTTCCAGTTGTAAAGTGAAATTCCCCTCTTTTCCCATCTCTCTTTTATATATGATGTGTTGTCTCCTTTTAAGTCTTGAAGACCTTGGTATATTTTAGAAATGTATCTGATCCCTGGGATCCCTTTATATGCCATTAAGAAGACCTTCAGAACACCTGACTGGGCCCTTTCCAAATCCTCCTTTTTAAGTATATTGTTTATGTGGTGTCTAAGCTGAAAGAACCTGTAAAGGTCTTGATTTATTAGACCTTGTTTTTTCAAATCTTCAAAACTTCTTAAAATTTGCCCTTTAAAAAAATCGTAATATTTTATCAGTCCGTTCTCTTTCCACTTTTTAAATCTAGTGTCTGTTTTATTAGGAGTAAAGTCTTGATCATAGGCAATCCATTGCAGAAATCGATAGGGTTCTTTAGTTTGATTCTCTCTGACTATCTTAAACCAAATTTTTAGCGGGGTCTCTATCCACGGGTTAGTGTTATTCAAAAGTTTAGGTAAGGCATTGTTCCCTATTATCGCCTGTAGGGGGATGTCACTTGTTATTTGGCATTCCATCTCCTTCCATTGTGCAGTGTAGACTGGGTTACATATCTCTACTAAAGTTTTAATTTGTGCGGCTTTAAAATAGTCCCTGATATTTGGCAGCGCGAGCCCACCTTTGTCTTTGTTTAGCTGTAGGGTTCTATATCTGATTCTAGGTCTCTTGCCCTGCCATATGAATCTTGAGATCCTTCTGTCCAGTTCTTGCCATGTTTTTTTGGGAGGTTCTACCGGTATTGTTTGGAAAAGGTATAGAAGACGTGGAAGTATATTCATTTTGACTGCTTCAATTCTTTGTGCAGTACCCAAGAATGGTATCATATTCCATCTTGCTAGATCAGATTTTATTTTTGCCATCAGTGGATCATAGTTTGTTTCGGGATATTGACCCCCAGATATTTCATAGATTCCATCTCCCAGTTAGTTTTGAGTTTGCTTAGTAAATATTGATTTGGGTCATAGTTGAATGTTAAAACTTGGGTTTTATGCATGTTTAGTTCGTACCCCGATAAATCTCCATACTCTGAAAAAACTGAGATTAGTTCTGGAAAAGAGGTGTCCTGCTGCCCCAGGTATATTAAAATGTCATCAGCAAAGAGTGCTATTTTATGTTCCTTCTGACCAAGTGTAATACCTTGAATTTTTTGATTCTGTCTTATCCATTGGCTCAGAGGTTCTATGAAGATTGCAAAGAGCAGTGGAGACAAGGGGCAGCCCTGACGACATCCTCTTTCCAGCTCAAAAGATGATGATAAATTACCGTTAATCCTTATTTTAGCTGTTGGTTTTTTATATAATGCCTGGATAGTTATAATGAAGTTGTTATGAAAATTGAAACTGGATAAGATTCTATATAGGAAAGACCAGTCAACCGAATCGAATGCTTTTTCAGCATCTAATCCCAATATGGCTGCATTTAAGTTATATTTTTTTATATGATGAATTATGTGTAAAGTGCGTCGAATGTTGTCTTGTGTCTGTCTTTGTCTTATAAAACCTGTTTGGTCTAAATGAATTAAGTCTGTCAGTATATTTTCTAACCTTTTGGCAAGGATAGTGGTAAAAAGCTTATAGTCCTGATTTAACACACTGATTGGTCTGTAGTTGGAGCAGTCTAGTTTATCCTTTTCAGGTTTAGGTATGACTGCAATGACCCCTTCTCTCCAGGAGGGGGGGATTTCCCCTGTGTGGAGGACATAGTTAAATGTTTTCAGGAGGAGATAGTTGCTGTTTAAAGGTTTTGTACCACTCTGCTGTATAGCCATCTGCTCCTGGGGATTTGTTAGCTTTAAGTTTCATAATTGCTTTTTCTAATTCTTTAGGTTGTATTTCTGACAGTAGTGTTTTATTTTGAGACTCAGTAAGTTGGGGAAGGTTTAATGGGTTTAGGAATGCTTCGGATGCATTTTTATGTTTTTTGAGGGAGTACAAGTTCTTATAGTTGTTCTCGAAGCTTTTAAGAATATCCTGAATTCTGAATTTTATTTCCTTTGATACTGGGTCTCTGATTTTGTAGATTGCTCTCTCCGTTTGTTGTTTCCTCAATTTATAGGCTAGTAATTTTGCCGATTTGCTGCCTGCTTCATAGTATTTTTGTTTCAGAAATGTAAGTTTCTTCTGGATTTCTATTGTGTATATCTCATTTGTTTTTTAATTTCCTTAATTTTGAGCAAGTCATTAGAATGAGTGTTGCCTTTGTGCTCTTTTTCTAGGTTCTTAAGTTCTGACTCTAATGTGGTTAGTTTTTCTTGTCAGTTTCTTTTGGATTGCCAGTTTTGCAATAATCTTTCCCCTTATTACAGCTTTGCATGCATCCCATAGTATTCTCCATTATCATTTTCTTCCAAATATCTGAGAATATCTGATTCCAATTCATCTTTCAGTGGTCCTTTCAGGACATTTGAATTTAACCTCCAAGAAAATGTATTATTTGTGTATTTTTGGATGCTTAAGTCCATATAGGTCGGACTGTGGTCAGAGAGATCCATCAGTCCTATTTTACATGTTTTTACTCTTCCAATGTCTCTATTAAACATTAAAAAAAAGTCAATCCTTGAGTATGATGAATGTGGTGCTGAGTAAAATGTATAATCTTTTACACTGGGGTTGAATTCCCTCCACACATCACAGATTCCCATTTCTTTTAGTAGCATCTTAGTTTTCCTACTTTGAGTGTTATTTTGATGTGGAGAATTACCTGATGCATCCCAGTATGGATTCAGTCTTAGATTGAAGTCTCCACCACATATCACTAAACCTTGGGCTTTAGTTATCATTAGGTCAAATACATTTTTATAACCCCCTCATGGATCGTCACCTTATCGTGGTGGGGGGGTTTGCGTGCCCCAGTGATCCCAGGAGCTATGTTGTCCGGGGCAATTTGCCTCTGATAGGGTCTCCCAAGACAAACTGGTCCTGGGTGAAGGGCCAGACTAAGAACGATCCAACAGACTCTCATGATAAATTGTATATCAAGGATTCAGTGTACCCCGCCCGGTATGGGGTTACCGGGGCCCCACCCTGGAGCCAGGCCTGGGGGAGGGGCTCGAAGGCTAGCGTCTGGTGGCCAGGTTTCCACCCATGGGACCCGGCCGGGCTCAGCCCGAAGGAGTTACATGGGTCCGCCCTCCAGTAGGTTCACCACCTGCAGGAGGGATCATGGAAGTCCGGTGCTATGTGGATTAGGTGGCAGTCAAAGGCGGAGACCTTGGCGGACTGATCCCAAGCTTTCTAAACTGGCTTTTGGTACGTGGAATGTCACCTCTCTGGTGGGGAAGGAGCCTGAGCTGGTGTACGAGATTGAGCGATACCGGCTAGATATAGTCGGCCTCACCTCAACACACAGCTCCGGTTCCGGAACCAGTCTCCTGGAGAGGGGCTGGAGCTTGGCCTTTTCTGGAGTTGCCCCGGGCGAGAGGCGACGAGCAGGGGTAGGTATTCTTGTATCGCCCCACCTTGCTGCCTCTATATTGGAGTTTTCCCCGGTGGACGAAAGGGTTGCTTCCCTGCGCCTTCGGGTTGGGAAACGGGTCCTGACCATCATTTGTGCCTATGCACCAAATGATGTTTCAGAGTACCCACCCTTTTTGGAGTCTGTGACTGGGGTGCTGGAGGGTGCTCCTCCTGGAGACTCCATTGTCCTACTGGGGGACTTCAATGCGCACGTGGGCAACGACAGTGAAACCTGGAGGGGGGTGATTGGGAGGAACGGCCTGCCCGATCTGAACCCGAGTGGTGTTCAGTTATTGGACTTCTGTGCTAACCACAGTCTGTCCATAACGAACACCATGTTCAAGCATAAGGGTGTCCATATGTGCACCTGGCACCAGGACACCCTAGGCCGCAGGTCGATGATCGATTTTGTTATCGTATCATCAGACCTGCGACCGTATGTCTTGGACACCCGAGTAAAGAGAGGTGCAGAGCTGTCAACTGATCACCACCTGGTGGTGAGTTGGATCCGATGGCAGGGGAGGAAGCCATTCAGACCTGGTAGACCCAAACGTATAGTGAGGGTGTGCTGGGAGCGTCTGGCTGAGGCCCCTGTCCGGGAGGTCTTCAACTCCCACCTCCGGAAGAACTTCAACCACATTCCGAGGGAGTCTGGAGACATGGAGTCTGAATGGGCCATGTTCTCCACCTCTGTTGTTGAAGCGGCGGCCCAGAGCTGCGGCCGCAAGGTGGTCGGTGCATCTCGTGGTGGCAACCCCCGAACCAAGTGGTGGACACCAGTGGTGAGGGGGGCCATTAAGCTGAAGAAGGAGTCCTATCAAGCTTGGTTGGCTTGTGGGACTCCCGAAGCAGCTGAGGTGTACCGGCAGGCCAAGCGGAGTGCAGCTCGGGTGGTTGCTGAAGCAAAAACCCGGGTATGGGAGGAGTTCGGTGAGGCCATGGAACAAGACTTTCGGTCGGCTTCAAAGAGATTCTGGCAAACTGTTCGGCGGCTCAGGAGGGGAAAGCAGCTCCCCGTCCACACTGTGTATGGTGCGGATGGGACACTGTTGACTTCAACTGGGGATATCGTCGGGCGGTGGAAGGAATACTTCGAGGATCTCCTCAATCCCACTGATACGCCTTCCACAGAGGAAGCAGGGTTTGGGGACAAGGGGGATGACTCGCCTATCACAGGGGCTGAGGTCGCCAAGGTGGTTAAAAATCTCCTTGGTGGCCGGGCCCCGGGGGTGGACGAGATTCGCCCCGAGTACCTCAAGGCCCTGGATGTTGTTGGGTTGTCATGGTTGACACGCCTCTGCAACATTGCGTGGAGGTCGGGGGCAGTGCCTTTGGCATGGCAAACCGGGGTGGTGGTTCCTCTCTTCAAAAAAGGGGACCGGAGGGTGTGCTCCAACTTTAGAGGGATCACACTCCTCAGCCTCCCTGGGAAGGTCTATGCCAAGGTACTGGAGAGGAGAGTCCGGCCGTTGGTCGAACCTCGGATTCAGGAGGAGCAATGTGGTTTTCGTCCTGGCCGTGGCACATCGGACCAGCTCTTTACCCTCTCGAGAATTCTTGAGGGTTCGTGGGAGTTTGCCCAACCAGTTTACATGTGTTTTGTGGACTTGGAGAAGGCATTTGACCGCGTCCCTCGTGGAGTTTTGTGGGGGGTGCTTCGGGAGTATGGGGTATCGGGCTTGTTGTTACGAGCTATTCGGTCTCTGTACGACCGTTGTGAGAGTTTAGTTCGTATTGCCAACACTCGGTCGGAGTCATTCCCAGTGAGAGTTGGACTCCGCCAGGGCTGCCCTTTGTCACCGGTCCTGTTCATAATTTTTATGGACAGGATTTCTAGGCGCAGCCAGGGAATGGAGGGTGTCATGCTTGGTGACCACAGGATCTCATCTCTGTTGTTTGCAGATGATGTTGTCCTGTTGGCTTCATCCAGCAATGACCTACAGCTCTTGCTGGGACGGTTTGCCGCTGAGTGTGAAGCGGCTGGGATGAGAATCAGCACCTCCAAGTCCGAGTCCATGGTCCTCAGCCGGAAAAAGGTGGATTGTCCTCTCCGGGTTGGGGACAGGCTCCTGCCCCAAGTGGAGGAGTTTAAGTATCTTGGGGTCTTGTTCACGAGTGAGGGGAAAATGGAGCGAGAGATCGACAGACGGATTGGAGCAGCATCTGCAGTGATGCGGACGTTGTACCGGTCTGTTGTGGTGAAGAGGGAGCTTAGTTCTAAGGCAAAGCTGTCGATTTACCAGTCAATCTACGTTCCTACTCTCACCTATGGTCACGAGCTTTGGGTAATGACCGAAAGAACGAGATCGCGGATACAAGCGGCTGAAATGAGCTTTCTCCGTAGGATTGCTGGACTCACCCTCAGAGATAGGGTGAGGAGCTCAGTCATCCGGGAGAGGCTCAGAGTAGAACCGCTGCTCCTCCACATTGAAAGGAGTCAGTTGAGGTGGTATGGGCATCTGATTAGGATGCCTCCTGGACGTCTCCCACTTGAGGTGTTTCAGGCACGTCCCACTGGGAGGAGACCCCGGGGCAGACCCAGGACTCGGTGGAGAGACTATGTCTCCCAGCTAGTCTGGGAACGCCTTGGTATCCCCTCTGAAGAGCTGGAGCAGGTGGCTGGGGAGAGGGAAGTCTGGGCTTCTCTGCTTGAACTGCTGCCTCCGCGACCGGACCTCCGGAAAAGCGGTAGAAGATGGATGGATGGATGGATGGACATTTTTATAAAATTTCCAGTTAGCCCCTGGAGGTGCATATACATTCAGCAGGGTGATATCTTCTCCCTCTAGCCACCCAAGTACCAAACTGTATCTCCCTTCTTTATCTTTGTGTTCTGATTTTTTTTCAAATATAATTTTGGTTGAGATCAATGTCGCTACTCCCCTCCTCCTCCCTGACTTATATGAAGATGGAGAGATCATTTTAAACCCTTGTCTATTGAGTTTAGTGTGCTCCACGTCTGTTAGGTGGGTTTCTTGTAAAAATATTATTCCTGCTTTGTCTTTTTTCATTTTGCCTAGAATCTTGGATCTTTTAACAGGATTCAGGATCCCTTTTACATTATATGAGATTATTTTGGTTACACCCTGTTTCTCCATTGTATTTTCTTATTTAGTATAACAGTGTGGTGGCCCTCTTTTATGCTACTCAGAAACTGAAAGAACATTAAGAACATAAAAAACATTAAGAACATAGTGTATAAAACTTTAAAACAAAAAACTGACAAAAGAACTTCCTGAGCTGAGGTCTTTTTAGTGACCCTAGAAGAGCCTTGATGGTGTGTAGGCTCTGAGGGAAATTCCTCAGATTCCGTTACGTGCTGAGGGCCCTCTCTTACCCCTGTAAGTTGTCCCATGTTTTTAACGGGAATTTCAGATCCCAATCCGAATTTGTAATGATTTTTTTTTATATGCCTATACCCTATGAAATTATGTTAACCCTCCCACCACCATCACAGCAAACATTCACGTTAATACAGTATTTTAGTGTGGAGAGAACATGTGGTTCATTGTCACATTTCTATTTTAACAAGTTTTTTTTTTTTTTTTTTTTAAGACTTATTTGTTTCTAATATTATGACTGTTCCATGAAATGTTTTACCATTTGCAGATTCTGCATCTCCTTTAATGTTTGTTACCTTGTAGGAGGGGGGTTGGATGTGCAGATTGACTAAAAATATCATTATTCCCTCCTGTAAACGGCCAGTTTTTCCTTGTAGCTCTGGCGCTGGGTTTCCTGCTGTTGGCCCGTGGATTTTGAGGGTCTCTGTGTGGACCACGTTTGAGCCTTGATTCTTTCGATCGGGTCTGCTGCGGGTTTATACACCGTTACCAGGAGCCCTCTTCTCGCCATATCCGTGGTTGCTTCTTCCGCCGAGTTATAGAGACACGTCTCATCGCCGTAGAAAACCCGCAGCTTCGCCGGAAATGGCGTCTGGAAGCGCAGTTTTTTCTCTCGTAATACCTTTTTAGCGTCGTCGTATTCCCGACGCTTTTTAAGGACCTCTGGGGCGTAATCGTGTTCCACGAAAACTTTTCTCTCTTGGTGCATAAATCCTTTTTTCTGCCAAGCCAGTCTTACAACCTCTTCTTTTATTTTGGAGTTGGAAAACTTCACCACCACCGATCATGGAGGCGCTTCCGCCGCCGGCCTAGGGGCTAATGTACGGTGCGCCCTTTCTATCTTCAAGTCGGTGGTTTGGGGAATATCCAACTTTTCTCTCAATAAGGATTCCACGCATGCCGCCATTGTGGTGAAACCATCCTCGACTCCTTCTTTCAGACCATGAATTCTTATGTTGTCTCTTCTTAGTCTGCCTTCTTGGTCGGTTAGTGTCAGAAAAATGTACACACATGTTATCATTTTGAATGTCTAAGCCTTATACAAGTATAGAAGTGTGGAAAAGTACTGAATGCAGGAAGCCAGGAAAGGTACAGGAAGCCCCCTGTGGAGCAAGAGGACACAAAGAGCCCCCTGCGGAGCGAGAAGGGGAGCAGGGCCACCTTTGTTCTCTAAGGTGGTCAATACACCCGGTTCCGGATTAACGAACTCTCTAGACCTGTTTCACCCCCTTCTGTCTGTGATGCATTCAGCTGAAACGGTTTGTGTATTTGCAACTGCCTCTCACTTATAAGCCTGCTCTCTGAAGCCAGCCTTCAGTACTGACTTCCTGCAACCTGAGGGTCCGTACTCCTTGTATATAATTTATGCAAGTAAAAACTCTTAATAGAATATTCTTGTGTCTCGAATCTTTATTAAGGTAATGAACTAATATACGATCATATTCTAAGTGTTTTCAGAGATTCCTGACAGTTAGCTTAGCCTCCAGTCTTGACTGTCTATTGTGTAGCTCCAGCACGGTATCTTCCAGCCCTTTTATTCTTTCCTCTGCTTCCAAGATTCGGTCCTCGGCCTGGTCCACTCTGCTGTTTGTCCTTTTTATTTCTTCTTTGATTTCACGAAATTCGGCTCAACACTCTCAGCGAAATCGTCTTAATTCTTTAAATACCATTTTTAAGCTAACCTTTTTGCTAGCTTCATTCAGCTCCTCGTCTTCTGAATGGAAATCCTCCGGATCAGATTCTCCGGCCGATGCGTGTCCTGGCCTGGTAAATGTCAGTTTCTTCTGTTTTCCTTTAGGCATGATGACTTTGTCTTTTGATTTTCACTCTTCCAAAAATCCGTTAAATCTGATTTTCAAGGTATTTTCCTGGATTGGGTCTGGGAGCTTCAGCGTTAAGCTGCTATCACCATGGTGTCCAGACCGGAAGTCATCATAGAAACAGTTTTGAATCTTGGACCTTAATTCTGTAGAGATCAAAAAGTAGTCAATACGTGAGAATGTCTTATAGGTATTAGAATAACAAGAATAGGCTTTGACTTGTGGTTTCATTTCTCTCCATATATCAAGCAATCTCAATTCTTTCATTCTCCATTGTGCGTACAGTCCAGTCCTGTTGACCTATCTATACTGGGATTCAATGTACAATTAAAATCCCCTGCTGTATAACGGTTGTGCTGTTTCATCCCATCTAGCAACAATGCTCTGCACTGTGTGTTTATACGTACATTTACATATTTATTCCATCTAGCTACAATGCTCCGCACTGGGTGTGTTTATGTTTATATTTATATATCTATATATTCATTCCATCTAGCTACAATGCTCCGCACTGTGTGTTTATATATCTACATACTATTCCATCTAGCTACATTGCTCCGCACTGTGTGTTTATATATTTACATATTTATTCCACCTAGCTGCAATGCTCCGTACTGTGGGTGTTAATATATCTACATATTTATTCCATCTAGCTACAGTGCTCTGCACTGTGTTTATATACTCAAATATTTATCCCATCCAGCTACAATGCTCTGCACTGTGTGTCTGTGTGTATATATACAGTACACAACCGTTCAAAAGTTTGGGGTCACTTAGAAATTTCCTTATTTTTGAAAGAAAAGCACTTTTTTTCAATGAAGATAACTTTAAACTAATCAGAAATACACTCTATACATTGCTAATGTGGTAAATGACTATTCTAGCTGCAAATATCTGGTTTTTGGTGCAATATCTACATAGGTGTATGGAGGCCCATTTCCAGCAACTATCACTCCAGTGTTCTAATGGTACAGTGTGTTTGCTCATTGCGTCAGAAGGCTAATGGATGATTAGAAAACCCTTGTGCAATCATGTTAGGTCTGCAATGCTGTAATTGCTGCAAATGGAGGATTCTTTTACGAAAGCAAAGTTTGAAGGAAAAAATTATTATTTCAAATACAAATCATTATTTCTAACCTTGTCAATGTCTTGACTATATTTTCTATTCATTTTACAACTCATGGTGGTAGATAAGTGTGACTTTTCATGGAAAACACAAAATAATTGTCTGGGTGACCCCAAACTTTTGAACGGTAGTGTATATATTTATAGTAATATGTACATATGTACAGTGGGGCAAAAAAGTATTTAGTCAGCCACCAATTGTGCAAGTTCTCCCACTTAAAAGATGAGAGGTCTCCAATTTTCATCATAGGTATACTTCAACTATGAGAGACAAAATGAGGGGGAAAAAAAATCCAGAAAATCACATTGAAGGATTTTTAATGAATTAATTGGTAAATTCCTTGGTAAAATAAGTATTTGGTCATCAACAAACAAGCAAGATTTCTGGCTCTCACAGACCTGTAACTTCTTCTTTAAGAGGCTCCTCTGTCCTCCACTCATTACCTGTATTAATGGCACCTGTTTGAACTCATTATCAGTATAAAAGACACCTGTCCACAACCTCAAACAGTCAGACTCCAAACTCCTCTATGGCCAAGACCAAAGAGCTGTCAAAGGACACCAGAAACAAAATTGGAGAGCTGCACCAGGCTGGGAAGACTGAATCTGCAATAGGTAAGCAGCTTGGTGTGAAGAAATCAACTGTGGGAGCAATTATTACAAAATGGCAGACATACAAGACCACTGATAATCTCCCTCGATCTGGGGCTCCACACAAGATCTCACCCCGTGAGGTCAAAATGATCACGAGAACGGTGAGCAAAAATCCCAGAACCACACGGGGGGACCTAGTGAATGACCTGCAGAGAGCTGGGGCCAAAGTAACAAAGGCTACCATCAGTAACACACTAAGCCGCCAGGGACTCAAATCTTGCAGTGCCAGACGTGTCCCCCTGCTTAAGCCAGTACATGTCCAGACCCATCTGAAGTTTGCTAGAGAGCATTTGGATGATCCAGAAGAGGATTAGGAGAATGTCATATGGTCAGATGAAACCAAAATAGAACTTTTTGGTAAAAACTCAACTTGTCATGTTTGGAGGAGAAAGAACACCATACCTACTGTGAAGCATGGGGGTGGAAATATCATACTTTGGGGCTGTTTTTCTGCAAAGGGACCAGGACGACTGATCCGTGTAAAGGAAAGAATGAATGGGGCCATGTATCGTGAGATTTTGAGTGAAAACCTCCTTCCATCAGCAAGGGGATTGAAGATGAAACATGGCTGGGTCTTTCAGCATGACAATGATCCCAAACACACTGCCCGGGCAATGAAGGAGTGGCTTCGTAAGAAGCATTTCAAGGTCCTGGAGTGGCCTAGCCAGTCTCCAGATCTCAACCCCATAGAAAATCTTTGGAGGGAGTTGAAAGTCCGTGTTGCCCAGCGACAGCCCCAAAACATCACTGCTCTAGAGGAGATCTGCATGGAGGAATGGGCCAAAATACCAGCAACAGTGTGTGAAAACCTTGTGAAGACTTACAGAAAATGTTTGACCTCTGTCATTGCCAACAAAGGGTATATAACAAAGTATTGAGATGAACTTTTATTATTGACCAAATACTTATTTTACCAAGGAATTTACCAATTAATTCATAAAAAATCCTTCAATGTGATTTTCTGGATTTTTTTTTTTTCTCATTTTGTCTCCCATAGCTGAGGTATACCTATGATGAAAATTGGAGACCTCTCTCATCTTTTAAGTGGGAGAACTTGCACAATTGGTGGCTGACTAAATACTTTTTCCCCACTGTATATTAGCTGCTCTTGCTTGCTTGCTTTTTTTTTTTTTTTCTTGCCTTCTGATTGTTGCTCTGAGTGTTGCTATCCCTGTGCTGTTGCAATCCTGGAATTTCCCCATTGTGGGACTAATAAAGGCTTATCTTATCTTATTATATGTTGCCCTGTAAGTGATGATAAAGTAAGGAATAAATTAACAAAGAAGTTTTGATCATCAATATTGGGGCCGTATAAGTTCACCAGATTTATATTTTGTAATAACAAAGATCCTTGGATGATTAGATATCTTCCAAATTTGTCTCCAATTACATTTTTCACTTGAAATGGGACTGTTTTGTGTATGAGAATCATAACTCCCCTGGCTCGGGATGAAAATGATGAGGTGAACACATTACCTTGCCATCTCCTCCTAATTTTTTTTACATCCTCCTCTATTAGATGAGTTTCTTGTAAAAATACAATTTTTGAATCTATGTCTTTTATTTTATTCATAACTTCTTTAAGTTTTTTTTAGATTTTGTAGACCTCTGCAATTCCATGAAGTTAAATTAAGATTAACGCTTTGATCTATGATCAATAAGGAGTTTGAGATTACCTTGCAATATGAACATGCTCATACAAAGAAGCAAAAACATGGATGGTTGAACATTCATCCTACAAACTACACAAAAACAAATTCCCTTTCCCCACATTCGTGGTAATCCCCCCCCAAAATCAAAAAAAATTCAGTCTCCCGTTATAGCTAGTGACTGTTCCACACCTGCGAGGATCAGTCAAACCACGCTCTCTTTCTCCTCTCAATCACCCTGACTCTACTACTCTTTTTAATGACATTAACTCTCTTCTGTAGTTTTTTCAACATAACTTCAAAGTTTTATAGCAACTTTGTACATCATAGCTTTTTTTTTTTTTTTTTTTTAATAATAGTCTGTATTTTGTAGACATGTTATGTTTCAAATCAATCAGATGCCTGTACAAATGCTTAAATGTTCTACCTTTATCATGTTCATGCTTAACTCCCACCAGCCTCCTCTTGGATCTGCTTAATGAGCTCCTGCGCCTCTTGAGGGGTCTTAAAGATGTGGGTTCTCCCTTTATATGTGACCAGCAGTCTTGCCGGATGAATCACTCCGTGACGAATCCCGAGGTTGCGCAGCTCTTTGCGGGCAGGGTCGAACTGCCTCCTTAATTGTTGAATTCCTGTGGCCAAATCTGGGTAGAACCGCACCTGTTGATCCTGGTATTTGATTTCCCCTTTAGCTCGCGCCGCGTTGTTGACCGTCATCTTGTCTCTGTAGTTGAGGAACTTCATAATCAGCGTCCTCGGTGGTGTCTTGTTATCTCTCGGTGGGTCGATTCGGTGAGCGCTCTCTAAAACGACCGATGACTGCAGGTCCGCGTTGTTCAGCGCTTCTGGAATCCACATTTCCAAAAAGGAACATGGGACCCGTCCCTCCGCTCCCTCCGGGAGGCCCACCAGCCTCAAATTATTCCGTCGCGAGCGGGATTCTAAGTCCAAGACATTATCTTCCAGACGTTTCCATTTTAATTCCAGTGTTTGCAACTTTGATTGTAGGCTGGTGACGTCATCTTCAGCGCTTGAAATTCGGAGCTCTGCCTGCGATACTCGTTCCATACAGTCGCTTATTTCCTTTCTCATTCCTTCTATCGCTGCTATAATCCCATCAAATTTAGACGAAAAGTCTGCTCTCATGGAGCTGATGGCAGCGAGCACCACACTCGTCCCCTCCTCAGCAGTTCCCGCTCCGCCGCTGGCTCCATCCTCCGCCATAGTCTCTGAAGATTTTTCTGCTTCGTCATGAGCGTGGAAGTCTGTTAGTTTGGATTTTTTTGTCGAATTACTTTTTCCTCCGCCTATTTTCCCAGCCTTGGTCTTTACCATATCCGCGCCTAAACGCTGGGATGGGTTTTTGTTCCAATTAAGAGAGTTTTAGCAAATTTTTTATTTTTAGGAGCAGAGCAGTGTGAAACACGTCTTCCTACATGGCCGCCATAACCGGAAGTTTGGTGGCTAAACTTTTGATAAAAATTACATAGTTTGACTGAGCAACTCAATAAAATCTTAGGCCACTCTGACAAACAGTTCAAGAGATATGTGTGGAACAGACACACACACACAGATTCCGTGCAGTTATAGACAGACTGGTGCATGCCCATAGAAAGCAAGTATTCCTGTCTGAAACAGGTAGCCCAATCAGGCTTTACAGGCTCAAATGTTGGCTGTGTTTGAAAGTGGAATACAGAGGTGTAGCCTTTATGTAGGCAATCACACGTTAAACTTAGGTAAATATGAAAGGGACTGAACTGAGATTTGATTGTGTGAATATTAATTACAGAGTAATTGAAAATGAATGGGACATCCAATATTAGCCACTGTTTAAGAACTGCTTGTTTATTTTTTTTGTCAGATCACTTATTTGTGTGATCTTTTATGAGTTATATTCATAAGTGTATCTTGCACTTTAAGGAATGGGAGTTGTTCAGTCACCATTATAATTTAGTTTATATGTATAGTTTATAGTCTATTGTCAATAAACTCATGCAGTACTAGAACAGGACATGTTTACAAATATTTGACTCGTTGTAATGCATCCTTTTATATTTTATCAATATTATAAGTACAAAACACCAAATTTTTTTTTTTTGTATTTTGTATACTTTATGGATCCCCAGAGGGAAATTCAGGGCATCCACCTGGATGGATGTGGCAGCCACAGTACGGTGCCAATCCCTTCACCATTCGCACCCAGGGCCACTTTAGAGTCTCCAATTAACCTAATTTGCATGTTTTTTTTATACACAGCAGAATGACCCGTTTGGCTGCAACTGTTGCATCACTGTTGCCCATTTGTCTGTAAATATTTGAATAAAAATGATCTGTCATTATTTGGACATTTTTGCATTTTGTTGTCGTTTACTCAAAGCGTGCACGTGTGTCTGCATATGATATGCAGTTGATCTGGCCATTCCACTCCACAATGAAGCAGCAGTCCGTACTGCCGTCTACCACTGATCGGGCAGGCTGGGCATGCCTCCCCATGAATGGTTGTGGAGCACCCAGTCAGACACCGGTGTTTGAGAAGCAGCAGCTGAACCGGTGGATTGCAGTCCTTTGCAGGGAGCCAAGCTCAGCCTGCCCGGTTAACGGGAGACTTGGCTGCTGCTTTACCTGTGTGCCAGTGATGTCCTTTGCAGCACAACGGGTCCCCGCCCGCGTACCCACGCACCTTGTGTTTTCCATGCCAAATTATCCCTTAAACCTATGCAATCACAGCAACTTTATAGTATAATTCTTTTAAAGCATTAAATCTTAAGTATTATCTTTTTCTAGTCAAATTTGTCGCTTTTTGCTTCCTTGGTTTGGTCACAGAGCGCTGTGGTTACTGATGCCATAATGCCACATATTATCCAATCTGTACAGAGTCAATCTGAAACCCCGCCACACTTCTAGAAGCTTGGGCATGAGACAGAGCGGTGGCTAAACTTTTATTGATAAAAATTACATATTTTGACTGAGCGACTCCATACTCAGTGACGCACACCCTCGTAACCTCAGCAAAGCACTTATAAAATCATTGTTTGCGAAGCACTGTGGTGACTGGTCATGATGCCGTGTATCATCCAATCAGCATGGCCGTGATGCCACGTATTATCCAATCAGCATGGAGTCAATCTGAAACCCCACGCACACTTCCTGAAACCAGGGCAAGAAGACACAGAACGGTGGCTAAACTTCTATTGATAATTACATATTTTGACTGAGCGACTCCATACTCAGGCATGCACAACCTTGTAACCTCAGCAAAGCACTTACAAAATCTGAGGACGGTTTGGGAGATATCTGAGGAACAGACAGACAGATTTGGTGCATTTATAGATAGATACTGGTGTTGATCGGTCATCCCTACATCGTTTACAGGCTGTACAGAATGCAGCAGCCCGTCTTTTGACTGGAAAATGCCGTGATCACATAACTCCAGTGCTCTCTTCTCTACATTGGCTTCCCATCCATTTTAGAATTCAGTTTAAAGTGTTGTTCTTTGTTTTTAAATGTCTTAATGGTGTGGCCCCGCCTTATCTCTCTGAACTATTACAGCCTCATATTCCATCCAGAGCACTGAAATCTACAAATCAGCTGCCCTTAAATATTCCAAAATCCCAACTCAAAAGTAGAGGTGACAGAGCATTTTTAGCGGTGGGTCCAACTCTATGGAACAGTCTGCCTTTTCACATAAGAGCTACTCCAACTCTTAATCATTCCAAAACACTTTTGAAAACTCATTTATTTTCGCTGGCTTTCATTGCCAGCTGAGCAGAATCTTAGTTTTTGTCAGTTTATTTATTTGCATATTTTATTAATTTTATTTGGTTGTATTATACTGTTTTTATATTTTTGTTGTGTAGTTTTTGTTTGGACTGTAAACTGTGGTTGTTTTTTAGTATTTTATGTGTACAAAGTGTACAGCACTTTGGGCAGCTGCGGTTGTTTCAAATGTGCTATAGAAATAAATTTTGACTTGATTTATGCATCTAAAAAAGTACAAAATTTCACATTTAGCACCTTTAACATGTTTCATTATTCTCATACTCCCTCAGTATGTGGGATTCCAGATGACAAACTGGTGGAAGCTCATGGTAGTTTTGCCACGGCTTCCTGTCACCTATGCTATACTTCATACCCTGCTGAGGAAGCCAAGGTATGCTGAGCTGTGATTTCCAAAACCATGTAAATGAAAATGATGCTGACTTTTCCCCCCATACTAATGCATCCATTCTTTTCCCAGTATGCCATAATGAATGACAACGTCCCTATATGCACATTCTGTGCTGCGACAGTCAAACCTGATGTTGTGTTTTTTGGGGAGGACCTTCCACAGAAGTATTTCCTCCACACCAAAGACTTTCCAAAAGCAGATTTGCTAATCATCATGGGCACATCTTTACAGGTACACAGCATCACGGTTAAAACAGGGTTTTGAAGTATTTTACCTTGTGTTGAATCTCACGAAAAGTTAATGATTTCAGATCGAGCCATTCGCCAGCCTTGTGAACACGGTGCGCTCCACTGTTCCGCGTCTCCTCCTCAACAGACATGCTGTGGGTCCCTTTGAGAAGGTCCCATTGCGAAGGGGAGACTACATGGAGCTAGGCAACCTGGAGGACACTGTCAGGAGATTTGCCGAGATGCTCGGCTGGAACAGTGAGATTGAAGAGCTGATGAGGAGCCAGGAAACACTGGTAGGTTATTTCAGTTCTAGGCATTAAAAAGCCCCCACTTACCTGTATGTGGGTTATTTATTAGATAAATGATACTTTACTCATGAACAGATTATCATGATCAGTTTGGGGCTGCTGCTTTTACCATCAGAAAAGCCATTTTGAAGCAGTTGTGAAAATCTGCATGTAGGCAGAAAACACATTTTAAGCCTTAAAAGGAAGATAAAATGGCAAAGTTAGAGTGAATATACACTACTCACTAAAAAAAGCTAGGGATATTTGGCTTTCAGGTGAAATTTATGGAAATGTAAAAAGTTTACGCTACAGTGATATATCATGAAAGCAGGGCATTTAAGTAGAAGCATGCAATGGTGATTTCCTCATTTCGAACAGTTTATTGAAATAAAAGCCAACAACAGTGGTGGGTATACCACAACAAAAAAAATGTCAATGTCTCAATAACGTCATGTGCCCTTGAGCAATTACAGCTTGACAACGACGTCTCATGCTGTTCACAAGTCGACTCATTGTCTGCTGAGGCAAGGCATTCCACTCTTCTTGAAGGGTGGACCTCAGGTCATTGAGGTTGTGGGGTGCAAGGTTACGAGCCTCTACATGGCGATTCAGCTGATCCCATAGGTTGTCTATGCGATTCAGGTCTGGAGAAAGTGCAGGCCACTCCATTTGAGGTACCCCAGCCTCCAGCAGCCATTCCCAAATGGTGCAACCTCGATGAGCTGGAGCATTGTCGTCCATGAAGATGAAATTAGGCCAGTGTTGTTCATGCAGGGGCACAATGACTGGATTAATGATGTCATAAGATAAGCCTTTATTAGTACCACAATGGGGAAATTCCAAGATTACAGCAGGAAAGGGATAGCAGCACTCAGAGCAATAGTTAATAAGATAAGAACTGGTTAGCGAAAGCAGTAGATGAATATACATATGTACAGAGATATATACACAGTGCAGGAGCATTGCAGCTCAATGGAATAAACAGCATTATGGTTTGTTAAATTACCCTGCAGAATATGAATATGTACCCAGCCAGTATTTCACATTTTGAATCACAGTGTTATTGCCACCCTCAGTAATGAATGTTATTGTCCTAGTTGTGTATTGGAGGGGACAATTTCTGTTGTGCAAAGTTGTTAAGTTTAGTACATTTAATACGACCTCTACGAGCAGCCCTGGTTGGGTTATAAAGTCTGACCACCGTAGGTAGGAATGACCTGCGGAACCTCTCCGTCGTGCACCTAGGATGGCACAGCCGACCGCTAAATAAGCTCCTTAGTGTGTTCAGCGTGTCCTGCATGGGGTGGGACTCTGACTCCATCAGAGATGACAGCTTACCCACCATCCTTCTCTCTCCTCCACTGGGTCAAGGCATTGCCCCAGAACAGAGCTAGCTTTTTTGATCAGTCTATTCAGTCTCTTCCTGTCGGTTGCCGTGATGCCGCTGTCACAGCAGATCACTCCAAATGTGATGGCTGATGCACCACCGAATCGTAGAAGGTCTTCAGGAGTGCCCCTTGCGCTCCACAAGATCTGAGTCTCCTCAGGAGGAACAGCCTGCGCTGCCCCTTCTTGTAGAGCGTGTTGGTATTGTGTGACCAGTCCAGTTTATTGTTCAGGAGAACACCCAGGTACTTGTAAGATGTCACCATCTCAGTGTCTGTTCCCTGTATGTTTACTGGTGCTGTGAGGGGTTGTCCTTGCCTGCGACAGTCCACCACTAGTTCCTTAGGTTTCCTCGCATTGATCTGGAGGCAGTTCCGCAGGCACCAGTCAACAAAGTCCTGGATAAGTCTTCTGTACTCCACATCATCCCCATCAGAGGTGAGTCTGATGATTGCAGAGTCGTTAGAGAACTCCTCTAGATGGCAGTGTGGTGTATTGTGTGAAAAGTCAGCAGTGTAGAGGGTGAACAGGAAGGGAGTTACAACTGTTCCCTGGGGGCCCCCCCGTACTGCAGATAATTGTGTCAGACACAGTCCTGGGTTCTCACAAACTGTGGTTGGGTTGGTGACGTAGTCTGGGACCCATGATGACAGGTGGTGGTCCACCCCTGCGCACAGTAGCTTGTCCCTCAGGATCACTGGTTGGATGGTGTTGAAAGCACTGGAGAAATCAAAGAACATGATCCCCACAGTGCTCCCAGGCTTCTCCAGGTGGGACAGGGAACGATGTGGGATGAAGATCACTGCATCCTCCACCCTGATGCCATGCTGGTAGGCAAACTGAAGTGGATCCATTGCTGGTCCCACCAGGGGGCGGAGCTGGGCAAGGAGCAGCCTCTTCAGGGTCTTCATTAGGTGCCCTTGGGGTGAGGGGTCTTCGGTACTGGTACCACACAGGATGTTTTCCACAGCTGTAGTACCCTCCCCAGCTTCAGGCTCAGGCTGAAGATGTGCTCCACAATCCCACACAGCTGGTCTGCACAGGATTTGAGGCGCCTCGAGCTGATGCCGTCCAGACCTGCAGCCTTCCTCGCCTTGATCTATTCAGGTAGTATCGACTTGTCACTGTACCATTCACAAGGTGTAAGGCAGTTCTGTATTGACTAGACACACCTTCCCAGACTGTAACATATTGACAACAGTGGCTGATGCATAGCGCTTTCCTTGACGTCTCCAACATCGTTGGCAGCCATCATTTCTGCTCAACGTGAATCGATGACCATCAGAGAACAGCACTGAAGCCCATTGGTCCCTTGTCCAGCGTAAATGCTCAGTCACCCATGCAAACGATGACACCTGTACCTGATGGTGTGGTCAGGTACCCTTGCAGGTCGTCTAGCATGCAGACCAAGCTGATGTAAACGGTTTTGAATGGTCTGATGTAACACCTGGGTGCCTCTCACCTCCCTTAAATGTGCCTGGAGTCGAGTGGCATTCATCATCTGGTTCTGCAGGCCACTGTTCACAATGAAGCGGTCATCAGCGTGGGATGTGGCCAAAGGACATCCACTTCTATACCTTTCCATGACTCTTCCAGTCTCTCTGTATCTCTGTTGCAACCTGCTGATGACACTCTGTGACACTGAGCTCAGTGGCCACTTTCCTCTGAGAACATTCTGTTTGAAGCTTTGCAATGGTGAGGTACTGTTGATCATCTGTTAGGTGTCGTCTTGGTCTCATGATGTCAAAATGTGAACAGCATGATGAAGAGGACTGTTTAAATACCAATTCTAATTGAACCAGAAAATTTATTGGTCGATTCATGGATCAAGCACCTATTGTGAATTTTGTTGTTAAGCACCTTGTTAGAGAACAGCAAGTTAAGCAAAAAGTATTGAAACTTTGAATAGATGGACATGTGCATTTGAAAGGTTAGAGAAAGTAAAATTAAGTTCACCTGTAAAGGTTATAGTGCATTTTAGGTGCATCCTGAAATTTCACCCGAAAGCCGAACATCCCTAACTTTTTGTGAGTAGTGCATGAGCTGGGCTGTCAACATTAGTGTTTTTTTTTTGTTTTTTTTTACTCATGAGGGTCTCTTGATTCCTGCATCGTTATCATGGGAAAGGAGGTCCAACTATTTCTAGACCAAAATGAGTATGCTTTGCTTACATCTCATTTCCCCTAAAGTTGCAAATTTTTTCATCTTTTTTCCTGAATTTCCCTCTGGGATTAAAGTATACAAAAAATAAACTTGTTTTTATTTTGTAAATTTGCAGTATTTTTTTCGACTAAATGTTTTTTTTACATTTACTTTTTCTTATAAATTTGCCTGCCGATTTGTGAGTTTTATTTTTCTTTCCCCTTATGATTTTGATTCTTCTCCCATTTGTGACATCTTCCTTGTAAATTTGAACTTTTCTTGTAACAGTTGTCTCAAATGTACAAATTTATTCTTATAAACTTGCAAGAGTTTGTGATTTCAGATTAAGCATCTTAAATTTTTAATATTTTTTCTTATCAATTTAGGAAGGTTTTTTTAAGCAATGGGGAGGAGCTGCTTATAGCTCAGGTTGTAGACAATTATTGTGACCACGGGCCCTGAAATACTTATGCAAAATACTGAGTTTTGCACACAGTTTAGTCATAAGGCAACTGATAAGCACATGTAAAGCATCATTTTTTTTCGTGAACTTTTCATAAGTTAAGATTGCCACATTGAGGTAATGTGTAAATGGCTGTAATAAAGTCAAATGGGGAAAGTAGATATACAGCTGAAAAATGATGTAGTCTAATGCAATGTTTTGATGGCATTCACTGATCACTTCTGCAGAGCACCCCTGTGTTAAGCCCTACTTCACAAAGTGAACAGATGAGTTACTGCACCAGTATGCCATCAGATCCTGAAGCCATGGGGGACATATCCAGGTCCAGACCAGGAATTCACATAGCAGCCAACGAGGAGACTGACTCAGAGACGGACAGCATTTCTGCATCGTCCAGCCTGAGCACCTGACAACACTAGAAAGCTCAGACTCATGAAAAACTCATCAGGTTATTCCAAGTCTCACCTTTTCACATACAGTGTCTGTGATGTTAGTTTGTTTTAAAAGGTTAATCAAGGTTGAAAATGTGCAGGTGAGCATCCATCAGAACACTAAATTGTCTGAGCTCTGCATCAGTAATATAAATATTTAATGGTGTTTTATACAAGAAGTATATCTACTTAAGGTTTTCATATAATGCACTGTATTTTAAACAATATTTAATAAAGTCTAACATCTAACAGCTGCTGTTGTATCCATCCAAAGGAGGCAGTGAGTCTTAATTTTATTAACTCTATATAGTGAATCTTCCTCTATTAAAGTGTTGTGAAAAATAAGTTTTGACAAAATAATTTCAGATTGAGAAGTGAACAAAATGCAGTGTCCTGCAAAGGGTGAAACGGAGCAGGAAAGTGGAAAGTAACTAGTCTGCAGTGGCATGACCAATCTGAATCATGCAACACCGCAATCAGAATAATCAATTTTACAAAGACAATTATTTTTATGACATTTATTCATTGTCATGCTCTGACAGTATTTTGCACCTGTGTAATGTAAAAGTACAATATTGACTAAAATTAAAGCCCTATATTCTCTGGTTAAACATTTGTACTAGATTATAATATGCAGGCAATTATTTTTTTAAACAAATGAATCTACTCGGCAGGCGTTCACACAGAACCAACTGCCTGTGAACTGAATGGCAGACAAACTGGAAGTTCTTCCATTAATTCAACAGAAGGAAAATTGTTTATACACCAACTGGAAGTGAGTATAAAACATGTTTCAAAAGAAAATTCCCCATTCCTTTATTTTACATCATGCATATTTAGCAAAAGACAGAATAGAAAACAGTTGTTGCAGTTCATGTTTCGTTATCAAGAGTGATCTATTAAGTTACCTGCCACACAAATGCCCTCCTTAATTTAGTCTGAATTTTACACAAAGTGAACAGTACCACCTGGTGTGCAAGAGGAAAGAAGCCTTTGCTACAGTCTACAGATGCCCCACAAGTTCAGAAATTCTGAACCTAATTGAGCATCAAAGAGCAAGTACAATAAGTGAATGGAAGAAAAAAAAAACCTCAGTGAAGGAATGTTTATTAAACTTAATTTAAAAAAAAAAAAAGTTTCCAGCAACAACTCAAAACCTAACAATTTTTTTTTTAATTTACAATTCCAGGAGTGGTGAAAGTGATGCCACATAAATTCCTCCCGGGTACACATCAATCCAATTTCAACATACAGCAGTGGTAAAGAGAGTCTAATGTGAAATGTTCAGCTGTGTCCAACATCAGGACTGGATCATCAAGGGCTAAATTTGGGCAGGATGGGTCATTTGAAAGAATACTCCAAATGAGATTAAGAAAAATGTTTAATTTTCTTCAGTCATTCAGTGAATTCTTTGCCTTGAACCCAGGGCCAAAAAAGAATTAAGTAGCTTCTTTATGACTTTACAACCCATTAAATCCAAAGCATCCCTTAATATCACCAGTTGGTTATTATTTTAAGGACATCCAATTATCTTGTGCATAGTATGATAAATAGACACCTGATATTAAAGTGCAAATAAAGAGTTTAGTTCTACAACTCACCTCAGGCATCTACTTGTAACATTTGGTAGCCAATTAAATGCAACTTCCCCATGACTGAATTTTTGGTCTGAATTTCTTTTGGAGACAGCTCAGCATTCAACAGCAGACTCTTCTCCTTTAGGCTGGAGGCACAGATTCGGATCCCGACCTTTGTGGATCCATTAAAAGATCCAGGTCTACATGCGTTAGGGGGCCCCAGTGGGTTTAGTGTGAAAAGGGTGTCCTAGATGTGCAGTGCATTAGTCCGAGTCTGATCCTGAGTTCTCCTCTGGTAGATTACTAAGTGTTTCTTCAAGTGGAGCCAATGTCCCATCAGGCCTTACACCCATTGGTCGAATTACGCTCCGCCTGTGGACAGCAGATACACAGACATGTCATAAGGCCTGGCCCACACTAAAGATATTTTTAACAAGAGCACTCTGAGACAAGTGTAATATCCCCTGCCTCCATTTTTTGGAAGATCCCCATTACTGAAGGAAAGCAGTTTTCAACTTTTCTATATAATTACTCGGGCAGAACCAAAGTCTATTATCCATAAACATACAAATAATTGTATACAAACCCATAGTTGTAGGCCAGGATCCCAGGGTGAACCTGTGAAGCAAGTCTGGTGACTCAAGAGAGCTTCTATAGTAAGAGGGCATAGGGAATGCTAACCTTGACCTTTGGACCCCAAACCCATCGTCAGAGGTCATGGTCTCAGGGTGAAACTGTGTACCAAGTTTGGTGACCGTAGCTTTACTCGTTCTATCCACCTTATTCCTGAGGGCACTGCTGTAGAAACTAGGGATGTTAATGATTAATCGACTTTCGATCAATTGTCGATAAGAATTTAGTCATTTAAATTAGTTGTTAATTAATTGAAAACTCAGCAGTCCTTTTCAATGGGAGCTTATTCTATGAAATGTAGTGGCGTTGCCGTCCAGACGGGGGCACACGTGGTCACCCACTGCCGCATTTCAACCAAAAAAGCCGAAGAAGACATCAAGCGCCCCCCCCCCCCCAGAGCAGATGTGCTGTGGAGAGTGAAAAAACTGCCCATCCGGATTATGTTGGACTGCCACAAGTTCCAATGGCACACAAGCTTGAAGGTCCACCTCGCTGCCGTGCGCCACAAGACAAACAGACCGGACTCAAGTTGCCACTGAGGTAACAGACAGCAGAGGAGCCCAGATCGTTCTGAATTTCCAGGGTACTGTGATAATATTTAACATGCAACAAGTGAAGCAGCTCACAATTTATTTTCCTGTTAAAACAGTCTACCAGTGCATCTCAGTAAATTAGAATGTGAAAGTTATTTTTTTGTAATCTAACTAAAAATAGAAATTTATGATATTGGTAATAGTTTTTAAGATAAATTAAAAATCATGACATTTGTAATTTACTGAAACTAGTACATATCCGTCCATGCCCGTACAAACCAAGTATAAGCAAGTATTTCTGCATGCCCATTGCTGAAAGGTCTCCTCCTGTCTCAGACGGCTGTGTTGTTCAGTCATGCCTGCGGCGTATTGCTGGAACCTGAGGTGTTTCATGTTCACGGCATCTTTTCTGACGTGCAGCAGCTCTCCTCATTCTATTGCTGTCCATCTGGTGGGGCTTCTTTTTCATTCAGACCACTGGTTGAGGGATAGGTGCGTCGTAATTTCAGTTCATCGGATCATCATAGGACATCATGCAGACATCATAGGGCGTTGTATGATGTGCTATGTCTATATGATGTCATATAGACATATCTTTTAGGGTCATCGTAGGACATCATGGATCATAGGACATCATACAGACATCACAGGCCGTCCTATGATGTGCTCTGTCTATGTGCCGTCACACAGACATAGCTTTACGTGCAGCAGTTCTCATGCTATTGCTCTCCATCTGGTGGGTCTTCTTCTTCGTTCAGACCACTGGTTGAGAGATGGGTGCATCGTAATTCCAGTTCATGGGCAGGATCATGAAAATAGATCTGAGCAAAAAAGTGGCTTTCAACCCTGTTCAGGAAGGCCCATGCGAGAAAATCAGCACTTTGCTTGGCATTTTACACATTTGTAGTGTAGACTGGCATTCTTCAAGGTTACACATTTTTACTGTGTCAGCACCTCTTTAAAAACGACACTGCTGAGAGCAATGCTTTTGCTTGCTTTCTTAATCTTAAGCAACAATAACATCATAAAGACATTAGTCTAGGCATCGTGAGTGATTGTCTATATGATATCGAGACACATTTGTCTATGTGCCGTCATATAGACATATCTTCGACGGCATCGTGAGTCCTATGATGATCAGGCAGAGATCATAGGCCGTCCTATAAACGTGACAGACACAGACACACAGAATTCTGGCTTTAACAGAGTGATGTACCAGCACATACAGTAAGTACACACTATACAGTATAAAATTTATTAAATTACAAAAAAATGCAAATGGTACAATAAATCATTGAGGAATAGGATGTTCATGTTTTATTCAGTAGATCAAAAACAGTAATTAACTTTTTGTATGTTAAAGACAGAAAGGCTGTATTGTACCAAGGGAAATTCAGATTCTCAGGAAAATTGCCACTTACCCGTTAATCGATCGATGCATCAATTAACAATTGATAACTTGCATCCCTAGTATTAACAGATGTTAACACATTCCACCCTCTTCTTGGAGGAAGAGGGTGGAATGGAAGACAACTTACAGTGGGGCAAAAAAGTATTTAGTCAGCCACCAATTGTGCAAGTTCTCCCACTTAAAAGATGAGAGGTCTCCAATTTTCATCATGGTTATACCTCAACTATGAGACAAAATGAGAAAATCCTGAAAATCACATTGAAGGATTTTTAATGAATTAATTAGTAAATTCCTCGGTAAAATAAGTATTTGGTCAATAACAAAAGTTCATCTCAATACTTTGTTATATACCCTTTGTTGGCAATGACAGAGGTCAAACATTTTCTGTAAGTCTTCACAAGGTTTTCACACACTGTTGCTGGTATTTTGGCCCATTCCTCCATGCAGATCTCCTCTAGAGCAGTGATGTTTTGGGGCTGTCGTTGGGCAACATGGACTTTCAACTCCCTCCAAAGATTTTCTATGGGGTTGAGATCTGGAGACTGGCTAGGCCACTCCAGGACCTTGAAATGCTTCTTACGAAGCCACTCCTTCGTTGCCCGGGCGGTGTGTTTGGGATCACTGTCATGCTGAAAGACCCAGCCACGTTTCATCTTCAATGCCCTTGCTGATGGAAGGAGGTTTTCACTCAAAATCTCACGATACATGACCCCATTCATTCTTTCCTTTACACGGATCAGTTGTCCTGGTCCCTTTGCAGAAAAACAGCCCCAAAGCATGATGTTTCCACCCCCATGCTTCACAGTAGGTACGGTGTTCTTTCTCCTCCAAACACGACAAGTTGAGTTTTTACCAAAAAGTTCTATTTTGGTTTCATCTGACCATATGACATTCTCCCAATCCTCTTCTGGATCATCCAAATGCTCTCTAGCAAACTTCAGACGGGCCTGGACATGTACTGGCTTAAGCAGGGGGACACGTCAGGCACTGCATGATTTGAGTCCCTGGCGGCATAGTGTGTTACTGATGGTAGCCTTTGTTACTTTGGTCCCAGCTCTCTGCAGGTCATTCACTAGGTCCCCCCGTGTGGTTCGCCGTTCTCGTGATCATTTTGACCCCACGGGGTGAGATCTTGCGTGGAGCCCCAGATCGAGGGAGATTATCAGTGGTCTTGTATGTCTTCCATTTTCTAATAATTGCTCCCACAGTTGATTTCTTCACACCAAGCTGCTTACCTATTGCAGATTCAGTCTTCCCAGCCTGGTGCAGGTCTACAATTTTGTTTCTGGTGTCCTTTGACAGCTCTTTGGTCTTGGCCATAGTGGAGTTTGGAGTCGTGGACAGGTGTCTTTTATACTGATAACGAGTTCAAACTGGTGCCATTAATACAGGTAACGAGTGGAGGACAGAGAAGCCTCTTAAAGAAGAAGTTACAGGTCTGTGAGAGCCAGAAAGCTTGCTTGTTTGTAGGTGACCAAATACTTATTTTACCAAGGAATTTACCAATTCATTAAAAATCCTTCAATGTGATTTTCAGGATTTTTTCTCATTTTGTCTCTCATAGTTGAGGTATACCTATGATGAAAATTGGAGACTTCTCTCATCTTTTTAAGTGGGAGAACTTGCACAATTGGTGGCTGACTAAATACTTTTTTGTCCCACTGTAGCTTTCAGTGCCAGTGAGCATTTTGACAGCTGCTCTAAAATCTTGACTCATTTTAAGATGGGTTTTACCATAAACTGCTTTTAAGGACTGATGCAGTTCCAACTAGGGATGCAAGTTATTGATTAATTCATTAATCAATCAATAAGGTAAATCAACTAACGATTAAGGCTGTGTGTCCACCAAACGCGTTTTTTCAGCTCTGGGTGGCTATTTTCCATTCATTCTCTATGTAGTCCAGCGTTTACAGCGCTGAGTGCCCATGGTGCTGAAACACTCTCGGCAGTGGCCGTTTTTTGTTGCGGTGCTCAGAGTTGAAAAAAGTTGAACTTTTCACAGACTGCAGCTGAGGTCGTCAATGTCAGACCTTAAGCAGCCAAGCAGAACTGCTGCGTGGGTGGGACATAGGACACCGGTACTAGTCTGTACTCAGACTCCAGCCCCGGGCTGGAGCCTATCCCAGCATCTTTGGGCAAGAGGCATGGTACACCCTGGACAGATCACCAGTCCATCGCAGGGCCAAGATGAGAGGCTTCTTTAAGAGCATTTTTCCCCACTTACTCCCCTGGAGTCTGCAGCAGCTTTCTGACCATCCCTGGGTGTTGTGAAGCCAATGCAAGCCTGTCCTGTTAGTCCAAACCTGGCTCCTCTGCTTCTGTGAGTTGAAATGTTACCTCAAGTCATAACTTGGGTGTGTCTGCTTTCGCATCTAGCGGTGGGTTGAAGCCAGCAGCGATGGGTTTTTGCACTTGTGTAGTCTTTTTCATTGACCCAGTCCATTTTTCCGCCCTGCTGAGTTGAAGCTGGCGAGTGGATCTTCAAGCTTTCCACTGGAACTTGTTTTGACTCTCCAACGTACCCTGGAAGGACGAGACATTTCACTCTGCACAGCACATGTGCTTTGGGGCTTGACATAGTCTTCTGCTCCTTTTCTTTAGTTTCGTTTGAAAGGAGGCAATGGGTGACCACGTACACCCCTACCTGGATGACAACGCCACTACATTTTAGAGAATAAACTCCCATTGAAAAGAGCTGCTGAGTTATTAACAATTTAGTTGACTAAATTCTTATCGACAATTGAAAGGCAGTCATATCTCTAGTTCCTGGGCCACCGAGCATACAAGTGGACATGTCATTGAATCAGTAAGTCTGCTTTTTATTTTTTGTGTACTTTATTAATCTCAGAGGGAATTCAGGGCATCCACCTGGATGGGTGAGGCAGCCATGGTAAGACGCCAATCCCTTCACTATAGAGGGGTTGCACGTGACGTCAGTGGTCACGTGCCACACTGTTTTTCCTGCCATTTTGGATGGCAAATAGCGTGGACCTTGTGTTGAGAATACTAATTCCACTAGCACATACTCAGTCCAACTCGCCACGGTGTTGTTCATTTTCCATTACGACTGAACACCGCCTTAAGTGAGTGAGATCTTTACAGCAAGGTGGCCGACACTCCCATGACATCGTTTGTATGTGACAAGAAAAACATAAGATGGATAATGAGGCGAGCTTTTTGTCAGAGTAAAGGCCAAAAAGGAGAGCCAGAAAAGGCTACAGGCGGCGAAACAAAACACTGGAAAAGTACTGGAGAGTTCAGGAAGCCATGAGCAGCGGAAGACGTGAGGATACGAACTAGAATACATATGAAGGTAATAAAGTAAGCTAATACTAGTTAGCACTAATAAGTCCCCCGTACTACATTGTAATCACAGCGAGTTATCGCTATTAGGTACTAAAATATGAATACTCTGTGTGTTGTAGCATCAATCCTCTTTGGCTCTAATCTGTAAAATCACTCTTCACCTTAAAGAAATTGTTTCACCCAAAAGTCTGGTCAAGAATTGTTTCCTTCACCTAAGGACCACTGTTTGAAAACACATTCCATGGTAAAAAGGACGATAAGGCTCCCATTTCATGCCAGGAACAGATTTAGTCTGCAATCATAAATCCCTGAACATCCTCCCAGCCAGACAGTTTTATGCTTTAAGTACCAGTTTGAAATACCCCAGACCCATTGAGTGCATACCACGGTCTCTAGGAATTATCCACAGCTCAACATTACCCCCTGGTTGACAACTCCAGAATATGTTTGCTGTTGCCCCTACAAGCTGAACTGAGGTTAATAAATGAAATGACTTCCTTTTAACAAAAACTCTCAATTCTTAGATTTTCTTTTTCAGGACACCCTGGAAAATCAAGTGGGACTCTGACATACCATTCTGGTTTGAAATATTTCATGAATCATTGATTTTAAATGTGTTGCATGTTTGAAAATGCTTAAATGAACTTTATTCTAATGCATGTTAATTATAGAAGGAAAAGTTTATAAAAGTACATGCTCACTGAAAGTCATGAATCACTGAAGTTAGCTTAGATTTTATATATGAGCATAAAGTGAAGTTTTATATTAATCAAGATGCTTCATCCTGTTGAAAAAGCTTACTCAAGTGATCTGACTGGCTCGGCCAATCACCAGCCAGTCTCTGTTGGACAACAGCCCCTTTCATTTTATTGGTTGGTTACAGACAAAGGAATGTTTTCTTATTGGACCAGAGTTCATTCGATTCTCCTGCGATGGGAGACAGTTGGTTCCCTTTCATGTCAGTCAAGTTGTTCCCATGGAAACTTTCAGTTTAAAGGAGGAACGCATCAGTTCAGTGAGAGAGTTGTTCTGTGTGAAAGTTTTGTCTGTGTCCTGCTTTTAATGCTTTTTCCCTTAAACATCTGGAAAACACTTTTTTTTTTTAGCTCAAACTTCTTTTACATGGAGTGAAACTGTGTTCACAGATGTTTTTCTATTTTATTCTGTTGAACTTTTCCTTATTGATTTTCGTAATTCACCATGTGTTTTAAAGTGGACTGATCGTTTTTCCTCACACTGGAAGTTGTTTTCACCAACCCCCACGACATCCGAAGGACTCGGATTTCGTGGCTTGATTTTTTTTTTTAATTATTTTTTTTTATTAATCTTGTCTCTCCAATTCTGCGACTTTGATCAGACTTTGAATTATATCCAATTTATTTGGACCCGAGAACACCGCTGAAAGATTCTCGTGTTGTTTCACATGGCATACTATGTGGCCAGCAGCCTCATTATCGCCGCCAGATCTCAGCTTCTGACTGCTTGTCCCTGGTAAGAAATATCTGCTGGCAGATATTCTCTGGTATAATCTTCAAAAAAAAGCTTCAGCTCCTGGATCCAGCTGGAAGCCAATGCACCAAGGTCACGTGAGCAAGATTTCTTTGTTTCATCTACTGAATAATGCGATGTCCATCGCCTTTAAGTATGTCGTAATTTGTCTCAGGTTTAAAACTAGTTCATAATTGATCGGCGCTATAGAATTAACGAGAAATAATATTCCTCTTTATATTAAATTCTGTTTTTATTTTTAGAGTAATTCAGAATTTCTTTTCCATATAATTAGCTTTTATAATTTTCATCATAAAATTTGCATCCAGTTTTCTTCATATTTTTGTTAGTCATTTCAGTCTCCATTTTCATCAGTTACAAATTCATACTAAGGTTTCCTTGGTTCCACCAATGTGATTACACTCTGTTGCTCAATCAGTTACAAGTTGAATGTGATGCTTGATACGTGATCATTTCACTTTACCAACAAATCCTTAGATTAAATGACATTACATTCAGAGTTTGATCATTAAAACTAAACGGTATTTGGAAGTTTGTTGATTTTTTTTTCCCTGTGCTTGTTTCTAAAGTCACCCAGTAGAATTCACAAATATGAGACTGATTGATTGAAGGTATAAAGATTAGTTAATAAATTGTTCAAGTTTCTGGACTGGTGCCCCTTTACGAGTGTTTCCCTTTTGTTGTGAGTGTTGGTGGTAACGCAGTAAACCTCTGTTCCCACATTCACCTCTAAATCTAAATTAAATAATCTTTGTACCTTATAACCAATTAAATGTTCCTACAGTGTGTTAGTTAGCTCATTGTCTGCATACAGGAGACAACGGTGTTTGTTCAAAGTGAGCTTTTTACCACTGGAATAAATAATGGCAAAGATGCATAATATCACATCACTCACCATCCTCTCACTGTTTTCAATAATGATGATGCCATGGTCAGGTCTACGCCACTCTGCCTCCCGTCTGCTTCTGCTGTGGCTGGGAATTCGTTTCAGGTCACTCTGTCCAGCTCCCTCTGGATTTCTTTAATCAGCTACCAAGCACAGAAAAGTCTGCACCTCGTCGTTGGACCACGGTGTTGATTTGTGTGTAGCCATTTATCTCTGTGATTACACTCACTCACGCTTGCTGTTGGTGATTTGACTGTTCATTGCCGTCCAAAATGGCGCAGTAAACAAAAGACACATGACCCGTGTGATGTCAGTGCAACCCCTCACACACATTCACACCTTGGGATACTTTAGCATCTCCAGTTAACCTAACTTGCATGTTTTTAGCCTGTGTGAGGAAACTGGAGTATACCCACACAAGAAACGGGGAGAGCATGCAAACACCACACAGAAGATTTATTTACCTTTTGTTCTTATTCAAGACAAAAATAGAAAGATGTTTTTACCTTCTTTACGTGTTTTGACTGTTCACTGCAGTGAACAAAATGAACCTACTTGAGCTATCCACACAGAAGAGTCACTGAGGGTCAGGGGGTGGGATCGAACCCACGATGGTCAGGGGTGGAATTGATCCCGTGACCTTCTTACTGTGCTGCCACAGTGCTAGCCACTGTGCCACTGAGCTTTTATCACAGGATTCTAATTGTGTAATGTAGTGATAGCCACCATTAGCCTTTTAATGTGCCTGATACGGTAACCAACTAGCAGTGCGATTTTACGTACAGTAAATGTCAAAGCCTTGTGTCAAATAGGTAACATGCGAGAGAGAAAATAATTCACAAATTTCCAGATAAGCCTGGATATATTTCGATGCTGCACCTTGTGGATTTATTTGTTCACACGTTTTTGTTGATGCTTCTGCCGTCAAGTGTGCCTTTAGAGTAAAAATACTTGGTGGACAACACTTCAATCAGCTTGTTTTCTCACCGATTATCACCTCATTCATGTGGCAGTGTGCGCGCTCGCCAGTGTGGTCCCCTTCACACTACTGGGGAGTGGCTTATAAATATTCAACTATTTGAGATTGGCGCTGTCCAGCAGACTGGCAAACACTGACAAACTTGTTACGGTAGGACTACCAAGTTGATCAGGACTTTCGCTACAGTTGTCAGGAAGGGGAGACTTGGGCTATAAAAAGACAATTATATGGTGTGTAGACTGTACAGTCTGACCAGATTATCTTAGTCAAGATAATTCCCCTAAATATTTTCCAAGTAATCACAATATAGAGCTCAAGCGTTTCTCAGCACTCTTTGCCTGTCTTGAAGAGGACCTCCACTTTTATGTGTTGTTCTCTCTTACTTACACAAATCAAAGACCCTTTCTAAATACCTCCCTCCCCTTTTCATGGACACTTGGCCCTGTCTGGCCATCCTCCCTTCTGGAGGCAGTTTAATTACAGGATCACTGCTCCCAGTAATCTCAAAGCTATGACTGCTCCTTCACCCTAATCTAATTATACCTGCACCGTGTCACCATGCCTCCAAGATGATTCACAGAATTAGCCATCAGAGATTTGACTTAAAGTATTTGTGTGGCAAATTCTGCACCAGTGGTCATGAAATTACCGTTTTGTTTTGTGGACATCAATTTAATTTGTCATGGATAAACTGAAGATTAAGTTCTTTAAAGATGAAAGACTGCAGTGTCATACAGAATCTAAAATGTTTCAGCATTTGGACTCCAGCCATCATTTTGTATCACTGCTGAAATTCAGAGAAAAGCAGCATAACGAAACATTTAACATGCTCCAGTCAGAGCATCTTCTTCCCCCACAGCAGTGAAGGAGGACTAGAGGTCAGGCAGGTGTTGAGGAGGTGCAGACTATGTGCTAATTGGAAGACTTGTTAAGCAGTTACAGGAGTGCATTCTTGCAGCTGTGTGACTGATCTCCTTAGTGCCTGAAATGAAGAGGCCTCTCTGTCATCACTGTAACTTCTTCACTGAGGACCAGAAAAGAAAGGACACCGCCTCAGAAAAGAATCCTCCTCTCGGTGCACGTGCCTCATTACAGCTCAATGGCCTCGCTGGCCCAACAATGATGAGCTTGTCTGTCTTATGCCTTTGCATTTATTCACCCACCTCTCTTCATCCACGTTCCACCTAAATAGCTTTGTCTAGTTTTGCTTCAGTGTCAGTCTGCCTCTTGTCTGGCCAACGACCGTCTCATTGAATAAAAGTATAAAGTCAGAACATATGTTGTTAAAAATCTGAACATGGCACATAAAGGAACCAGAAGCAACAGAATCTACCATGCCAGCCAATTAGGAGATAATTAACGGGGTGGTGGTAATGTGGATGCAGCAGCTTCTTTTTACCACAGCTTGAGCATTCAAGAAGTCCATTTCATAATTGAAGCTGCTAACAGCAAGAGATTCTTCCAGTGAACAATCGGTTGGCAGGGAGCGAGCTTACTGTTACCTTTGTGCAGGTGTTGCACATAGGAACATTAGCTTCTGCTCACTAAGGAAAGGTCAACACATACAGCAGAACCCATCGTCAAGGAAACCATAAATAAACTGAATTTGAGCAGGTGTGACAACATTTTAAAAAGTTAATTATCGCACATAATTCCCTGTCCACTGCTTCTGTGGCATTTTTCTTTCTGTGTATACTTTAATATTTTATTGTACACGCACACACACTGAATACTTCTGAGTTAGAAGGGTTGTAATGTCTGAATATGGTTCGAAATTCTAACCATGTTCAGACATTACAATCCAGGTTTTACAATGCAGACAATGATATTTCAACTTCTTTCACCAAGTCTTGCAAGGCAGCATTTCTGATAACATAAAATGATCTGGCAAAATTACAATGGTTAAATTACCCTTTTACGAAGTACTGAGTGGGACTGAATTAAAAGCTCACTGCATAGAACCATAAAATGTGATTTAAATGCCTTGAAGAAGAAAGATGGAAACTCAGACCTAACAGCTCTACTCAACTGGTGGCCTTCTGCAGGTTTAATAAACCTAAATACCAAGATAAATAAAAAGCTAGCTCAGATGAATGAAGTAGGGAGTATTATTCTGTTATTTTACTACACATGTATCTATCTACCTTGTAGGGGTGGGCAATATGGCCTAAAAATGATATCGCAACATTTTTGCAAATTTTCATAACATATTGTTCATCATATCACAAATTTGATTTTTCTTATTAATTTATAAAAAAAACAGTTTCACAAGCAAGCGTCATCTACCTTCAACATATTTAGTAAAAACAAAAACTCTTTTCTCCAGTTTATAAAGCACAGCTCAGATGGCGTTTCATTTTTTTTTTTTTTTTTAACTCTGTATCAAATATTACAAGAAAATAATATAAGCCACATTGTAAGTGCACTTACATAGTCGGGGTTTTATGCTGAATTAGTTTATCTGCATCAGCAGTCTCCATTACACAGACACCTGCGACTTTTTGACTCGTCGCACTGAAGGGATGGGTTTTTTTGGTTCAGGCGATTAAATGAAATCAAGCTCAAGCAACTGAAACAGAATGAAAATAAAACTGAACACTTCGGACGCCATTCGCCATGGTGTTGACATGTTGTACATGCAGGGAAAAAATGTGGGCAGATTATCCGCATTGCTGCACCATTTTTAAAAACATGGCAGCAGTCTGAAATTGCCTGAAAACTAAAATATTTCAACACAACTTGACGCAGACGCTCCAACAACGGAGCAGCAGCTTCCTGTTTGTTTTGCCGTTTCTATGGTAACTCATAGCTTCTGTCAGCAATGTAATGGTGTGACGTCATCATGCAGCACACCCCAAATATTGCAATATTCATTTTTACACTGGTATCAAAATTTATACCGGTATTATCATGAACAATACAATATGGCACACCCCTACTAGCTACAGTATGCATCTCTCCACTCTAAATATTTGATCCAGTTTACTATATTACCTTGACAGCTGGTCAAACATTTTGACTAGCTGTTGAGCTTCATATTCCTTCTGCTCTTCAGTCATTTCTTCAATAGGGTTGGGCATTGGCTTCTCGACATGACCGGTGATTGGGTTGATGCTGTGAAGAAAAAGGACATGAAGCTTGTTAGGAGAAAATCAACAAATGACTTGGAAAAAACTTAACCACAAAAATAAAAAAATTCACTCCAGATTCCTAATACATTGAAGTTTTTTTTAAATCTTAGATGATCTTTACACATTACAGACAGACCCCCCAAGGCCAGCAGGCTTTAATAGCTGTACATGGCTAACTGAAGTACCCCAATTCTGGTGAAGTTGGGACATTGTGTAAAACGTAAATAAAAACAAAATGACCCAAAAATCCTTTTCAACTTATATTCAACTGAATACACTACAAAGACAAGATATTTAATGTTCAAACTGAAACACAGGTCAGGCATTGGCTTGCTTGCTACCGGATAACCATGAAAACCCGTACTACCCGTCTCATGGGTCGGGCTGTCGGCCACTCAACCAGCATCCTCGCCCTTCCGAGGGTGTGGAGGGTGAAATGGGGCATCCTGGCAGAACTAAAAACAACATCTGCCACAGGTCTGTGGTGGACCACTCCCAGTTACATGGGCTGAGACTGGACATCCTGGCAGATAAACACATCTGTTGCAAGGTCTGTGGTGGACTGTGCCAGTTGGTGCATCATGACATACACTACACAAAGAGCAGAGATAAACAAACCTATAATCTGGTCAGTCACTGCAACAGATACTGGAGTCAGTTTGTCTTGGCTTGTCCTTGCCACTGATAATACCTCTATCTGCCAAGAATGTGTTGCTAGTCCAGCAAAAGCTAGCGGTACTCAAATACTTTGCAAGCAGTTTCATGAAATGGTCAAGGATGAACCATCTCTCAGAATGGGAAGAACGAGTGCTGTGTTTGGAAACTTGAGGGAGAGACTGTGGAACAATCGACGTGTCTACCGTGTGAAATGCAAAGTGTACAGAGCGACAGTACTGGGTACTCTACTGTACGGAGCTAAAACTTGGACTGGCTACAGCAGGGGTGCCCACACTTTTTTGGCTTGTGAGCTACTTTTAAAATGGCCAGGTCAAAATTATCTACCTACATTTAAAAAATGCCAAATATGGCAATATATGTTAGCGTACAATGTACGCCGTACATTATATAACTGCGTGAACCCTTATGGCACAATACAATTCAATACAATTATGATCTTGACCTTACTCTTGAGTACTGGATGGAGTCAGCCAGGGTTGCATAGTCTGGACAGTAGCTGCTGGTAGCTAGTCTCAAGCAGGCTTCCAAATGATCATCAGTCATGGTGGAACGGTATTTGGACTTAATAATCTTCATGTGGGAAAAGGCTGATTCGCACAAATAAGTAGAGCCAAATAATGCAGTCAAGGAGGTAGCATATTTCCTCATGTTTGGATACTTTTCCTCTATAAGTTCCAAAACTGTCCATGAGCCCTGGACTTGAGCTCAATGTCAGCCTGTAGTGTCAAAATCTCATCCTCCACTGGATGAGATTAATTACAGGGATGGCAATTTTCCGCCGATCCGCGGATTTCCGCCGATTTATGATTTTAGCAAAAATTAATATGATTACAAAAGCGCTCGGCGCTTCCCTGAGTGACAGTCTCCCGCGATAACCCGGATGTTATGTACTCATGCTACTGCTGTAAACGGCCCTGCGATTGGATAGTTGGAAATGATTGGACCAATCAAATGGCTCGTTGTTGCTTTGTCAAAAAAAGTCATGGCTGCTGGAGCAGGTGGCTGGGGAGAGGGAAGTCTGGGCTTCTCTGCTTGAACTGCTGCCTCCGCGACCCGGACCTCCGGAAAAGCGGTAGAAGATGGAAGATGGATGGTAAGGTACCTTATTGTCACCGATTTTAGCGAAAATCAACACAATACATTAGCGCTCGGCGTTTTCCCGGGTGAGTTTCCCGCGATAAACCCGGATGTTATGTGTAAACAGCCCTGCGATTGGATAGTTGCAAATTTGGACCAATGAAATGGCTCGTTGTATGCTTTGTCATCGGTGTGTTGGCGTTGGAATTTTGAGCTTTCGGTAATATTTTCAGCGGAATTATGAAATTTTTATCGAAGGATCAGGAGTCATCAGTGGCAGAAATAGAAGTGTCAAAAAGTTCCGATGGAATTGGCTTGAGAGAAAAGTGACGGTAAAAGTGAAAATTGGCTCAAAGTTTGACGAGGTAACAGAAACACTCGGACAATTTTTGAAGAAACCAGACGTGGCAGGAAAAGCTTTTTGTGTGTATTGTAAAGAGCTGATTAACTATGGATCGCGTGGATGTGTGGCGCTGTCAGACCACGCATCAAAAGTGAAAAACCATGCCCACTACCTTGCCATTCGGCGGAGCAACTATTCTTTGGGATCAGTGTTTTTGAAACAATCTTCCACAGTAGATACAGCAGTCAAAGATGTTACACACTGGGGGACTTTGGCATAGATAAAATTAACTGATTTTGATTTGATCAAGCGTTAAAGCATGTGATGGATAATGCTTGTTGGAATATTTTAGGAATGCTATCTTCTTGGAACATAAGTCAATATTATACAGTTATAAGTGGCATTCAGCTGTTTGTTTTATGTCATTTATGTCGTTTTATGTCATTGGCTGCACGGTGGCGCAGTGGTTTAGCACTGTGGCAGCACAGTTTACCCTCGGCCGGGGGATCGCGGGGATCATGAGATCGTGGGTTTGATCCCAGCCCCCGACCAACAGTGAGCTGTGTGGAGTTTGCATGTTCTCCCCGTGTTGCGCGGGTTTACTCCGGGATTTCTCCGGTTTCCTCCCGCATACCAAAAACATGTAGGTTTAGGGCGCTCGCGCACGCAGCGACCAGCAGCCGGTGGCTTGTCACCAGACTGCAAACCAAATCTACCTACGGGTACAAATAAGTAACAAAAAAAAAAAAAATTTAAGCACAGTTCTGGTACTTAAAAATCATAAAAACCCAGGAGCTTCGGGGGGCTTTGCCCCCCTTGCCCCCCCGCCGGGGCTCTGCCCCAGACCCCACTAGGGGACTGCGTCCCCCAGACCCCCTGCTAAATTTTCAGATAATTTCCCCAACCCCAAATCACATCACTGGTTCGTGTTGGAATTCTGAGCTTTCGGTATTGTTTTCAGCGGAATTATGAGGTTTTTATCGAAGGATCAGGAGTCATCAGTGCTAGAAATAGACAAAAGTGTCAAAAAAAAAGTTCCGATGGAATTGGCTTGAGAGAAAAGTGACAGTAAAGGTGAAAATTAGCTCAAAGTTTGATGAGGTAACAGAAACACTCGGGCAATTTCTGAAGAAACCAGAAAAGGAGATGAAGTTCAAAGTTCAGAGACTGACACAGCTTGCTGCCAAAAGGAAGAAAGTTTCACATTAGAAGTGACTTGGTGACCAGTGTAAAAATTGTAATAAACTCTTATAGAACTGTTAAATATGTTGGACTAAAGACAGTGAGACAACATTGAAGAAAAAGTAAGTTAACTTTTCATTAAATTTAATGATTTATCTAAGTCTAGTATTTCATTTTTTTTTAATCATTTTTTTCAGTCTAAATTACTTGTGTTTTACTGAAAACCTCCCAGCTTCAGGGGGGCTGCGCCCCCCCCTCCCCCGACCCCCCCATAAGTCAATCGACCAAATTAGATTTTAGCTGAAATCAGAATTTCCTGTTGCCATCCCTGTAATTAAGGAAGTCGGGGAAATCATCGTCCCCCTGCACTTTGCAATAAATCCATTTAGCGGCCCACCATTGCGGGTGCACTATCCGTGGTGATTGACACCAATTACACACTGGTGTTATGTCGGAAGCTGAATGTGAGCATTCTGCAAAAATGTTATGTCAGAACAAGAAGCCAAGGACGAGGCCAGATGTGGGCCAGTGAACAGGTGAAACCAGCCTCTCAACACTGCCTGTTGTCACAGGCATCCCGCTGTGCCGCCCAGTACCCTCGTCCAGGACGACTTGGGCTCTGGCACAGGGATCCTCCTATGATGACCCTGGGCAATATTGGTCTTGCAGTTCCTCATCCCACACTGTGCCGTCTACCACTGTCAGGATCGGTCCATGCTTTGTGGACCCACAACCCATGGGAGCTGGGTTTTCTCAATAAAGTTTTTGAAAGAGTGAAAAATGTCCTCTCCTCGCTTGTGTTCTTTCATGGGCAGTATTGTTAAGAGCTCCTCTTTCTGTTTATTTCACAGCACCGTGTAACTGTACTTCTTGACAGCTGAAGAGCTTTGATTGAAGATAATATTTCTGGTTTGTTTTTAAAATCCCCAAACAACGACTCTGCTGCCCCAACGAAGGCCTCTTATCTCTCCATCTGAAAGGACTTCTTATGCTTAATAATAACACTGGTCACCACCAAATTTATTGTCGAAGTTTTTTGTAGCTGATTTAGGACAATTTTGATATGCTGAATACAAAAAAAATCACATTGGTTTTGCTCAATCAGGTCAACTTTTTGAACTATGGCCACATGTTTTTTTTTTACATTTTTGTTTACATGTACGGGTATTTTTGCTTTATATGATTCAATTCAACTATTTATATAGCACCATTTCACAACAACAGTCATCTCATAGCACTTTCACCAGTAGGGGAAACGCCGACAACTGCAGAAAGACCCCAGCATCAGGCGATCCCCTATGAGCAAGCACTTGGCGACGGTGGAGAGGAAAAACTCCCTTTTAACAGGAAGAATCCTCTAGCAGAACCAGGCTCAGGGAGGGGCAGTCATCTGCTGTGACTGGCTGGGGGGGGGGGGGGGGTGAGGGGATAGAGAAGATGAAAAGAACAGACATGTAGAGTACAAACAGCTGTTAATGTCCAGCAGAAAAATATTTCATTGAGAGTGAAGCCCAGTGCATTATTGGAGGTCCCCCGGCTGTCTAAACCAATTAGCAGCATAATTAAGGGAGGGTTCAGAGACACATGATCCCTCCCTAATTGTAGGCTATATCAAAAAGGGAGGTTTTAACCCCATTCTTAAAAACAGAGAGAGTCTGACTCCCGAATCCAGATTGGCAGCTTGTTCCACAGGAGAGGAGCTTGATAACTGAAGGCTCTGCCTCCCATCGTACTTTTGGAGATTCTAGGTATTACAAGTAATCCAGCATTTTGGGAGCGTAGTGCTCTGTTAGGATAATAGTATCAGATCTTTTAAATAAAAAGGGGCCTGATTGTTTAGAGCTTTGAAAGTGAGAAGAAGGATTTTAAACTTAATTCTAAACTCAATGGGAAGCCAATGAAGGGAGGCCAGAACCAGAGAGATATAATCTCTCTTTCTAGAACCTGGTAAAACTCTTGCTGCAGCATTTGGGATCAACTGAAGACTTTTTAAAGATGTTTTAGGACAACCTGATAATAAACAGTTACAATAATCTAATCTAGAGCTAACAAAAGCGTGGATCAGTTTCTCAGTATCACTCAGAGACAAGATGCTCCTAATCTTGGCAATATTATGCAAATAATAGAAGGCAGTCTTAGAAATGAATTTAATATGTGAATTGAAAAACAGATCTTGATCAAAAATAACTCCAAGGTTCCTCACAGAGCTATTAAGAGAGAGTAACCACATCCAAACAAAGTTTGATTTGGAAAGGTATTTCTAAGGTTTTCTGGACCAACTAGAATTACTTCAGTCTTATCTGAATTTAGTAGCAGGAAATTACAAGTCATCTGAGCTTTGATTTCCTTAAAGCAGGCTTCTAACTTGGCTAATTGATTACTATCATCTGGCTTCACGGACAGGTATAATTGTGTGACATCTGCATAACAATGAAAATGTATACATCCATCCATCCATCTTCTTCCGCTAGTGCTTTCTAATAATGTTGCCTAATGGAAGCATATATAAACTAAAAACAGTAGGGCCTAGCACAGATCCCTGTGGAACTCCATGACTGAGCTTTGAGTTAAAAGAAAATTCATTACTGACATGAACAAACTGGAATCTATCAGATAAATAAGATCTAAACCACTGCAACAAAGTTCCATTAAGTCCAACATGGTGTTCTAATCTATCAAGTAGAATACTATGATTGATAGTATCAAAAGTTGCACTAAGGTCTAAAAGGACAAGTAGAGAAACAAGTCCATTATCAGATGCGATAAGGAGGTCATTAGTGACCTTCACTAAGGCTGTTTCAGTACTATGATGGATTCTAAACCCAGATTGAAACTCTTCAAATAAACCATTTCCCTGCAAGTGGTCAAATAATTGCGTAGCAACAACTGTTTCTAAGATTTTTGAAATGAAAGGGAGATTAGAGATTGGTCTATAGTTAGCTAAAACTCCTGGATCCAGCGTTGGCTTTTTGAGTAAGGGTTTAATTACAGCAGTTTTAAAAGCACGTGGCACATGGCCTAAAGTTAATGAAGAATTGATTATTTGAAGAATAAAGCTACCAATAAATGGGAAAACTTCTTTAACCACTTGCGCTCCGTTGTTCCGCGGGTGGGCAAGTCTCTGCGTCCTAGGACGCACGAGGGCGCAGGAGTGCGCCCTCGTGCGCACTCGGACGCATAGTCCAGATTGTGGTGATGTAGGTGGTGATGGTGATGTAGTGGCGTTCAAGCGCCACTAAAAAAAAAACTGCAGACACAGCCGCAACAGATTAGTTCATCTGATTGGCCTCTCATTCGACTAATAAGAGCCTTGAATTGGGTTTCTAAAACCTTGAAGAGCCAATGAATGAAAACCTAGGAAGGAGGACCCGCCTACTGTGAATGCAGGAGCTAATTGAAGCACAGAAATTCAGGCTGGGTGAAGAGAGATTTACTGCTGCAGCAGATGAAAACAAAGGACGCTGGACGAATCTGCTACAGACCCAGGCTCACCCAGCAGCATGGAGAACACCCACAAGTGGGACCTGCACTCATTCCAGCAGAACAGACGTTTAGGATTCTCTTCCGTCATCATAGACCGACGGAGGCCGACGACAAAGGTCGTCAATCATTCACCAAAACCGCAATATTGGAATTATGTTTTGATCGGGATCCACGAGCGGAGCAGCGTCGCGTTCGTCTGACAATGGGGAAGAGAAGTTCGCCACGACTCTGCTGCTGTGAAGAGTTAAGGTGTTATAAGCTAAATTATTATTTCTCCCTGAAAACTGTAATCCAAAAATGACTTTTGACCGATCGGTAAATTACAACTGTACTGCGCACGAAGTACGAAGTGCGTGCGCCGCGATAAACGGTTCATTTGCCGTGTTCGGACCGTGAAGCCCCCCCCCGCTGCAGAAGAGGAGCGGGGGGGGCGTTCACGGTCCGAACGCCCCCCGGTCTGCAGGGGGAAGCATATGAGTCTATTCCTTCATGTAGTGATGGCCGTCTTCTGTAGCGAGGGGGGGGGGCAACCCCCCCCACACACACACAGTAGCGAGGGGCGGGGGGAGCCGCTGTGAAAACATGCAAGGAGTGTAATCCATCATGTAGCGAGGGCCGAACTCCCGTCTTTTGTAGCGGGGGGGGGCAACCCCCCCCCCCCACACACACACACACAGACACAGCCCTGAGTGTGACCTTTCATTAGAGCCCAAAATGAAGATTCTACATTGAATTATTCAAAAGATACAGACGTTTTTCCAAACTGTGCCATTTGGCACAATTTGGCACAGTTCCAAAACGCCTGGGAACTACCTGAGAACAAAGCTGTGTAAAATATTCATTTTTTGTGGTATTGTTACCAAATTTGGATCTCAGCTTGATAACACTTGGTTCTACATTTCTGTTGTATTTTCCAGCCGGATCGGACAGCTGTGTATTATTTGCAAGCATTTGTATCCAAAAAAAACACTGTGTCCAAATTTATTTTCTTCAAGTTCAGTATGTTTAGATGACTGTAACTCAGTGGCCGGAGCACGTAGAGAGAGTATGTTTTTTTTGCCAAAAAATTCAAAGTGTTTTCTTTTAAATGAGACCAACCCCATGAAGATGCTGCAAAGGGTTGAATAACAGCTTTCGATTTACTTTGGGCACGTTATTTTTTGGCATTTTTAGGAAAATTGCCCGGAGTGCAAGGGGTTAAATAACCTGGTGGGAATAGGGTCTAAAAGACAAGTTTAAGGCTTGGATAAGGAAATTATTTTGTCTTACTCTAAAAGGTCAATTGGAGTAAACTCATCCAAACCGATATCAGTTGAAGGAGTTGTAGTAGTTACTGTATTTAAGTTAACGGTGGGAAGAATATGACTGATTTTATCTCTGATAGATGAAATTTTATTATTGAAAAAGTTCATAAAGTCCTGACTAGTAAGCTCTAAGGGAATGCTAGGACTGACAGAGTCCTCCTGACTCTTTGTCAGCCTGGCTACAGTGCTGAAAGGAAACCTGGGATTATTCTTGTTCTCTTCTATTAATGCAGAATAATAACTCGTTCTAGCTTTTCTAAGATATTTTTTTATAAATTAAAAGATGATTTCTCCAAGCTAAATTGATTTCATCTAAATTAGTGGAGCGCCATTTTCTTTCTAATTGATGAGTCTTCTGTTTTAAGCTACGAGTTTCTGTGATGATGCAAAATTCTTTATTTCTTGAAATTTCTCGAACTCTGAAGAGTTTGCATGTGCCAATTTATGACATGATGTCAAATTGTCATGATGGCTGATTACTGTTGGACTCTGAAGAGAGACATCCCTGCTGCTGAGCATTCTAAAGGTTTGAATAAACGGAAGTTGAAGCTCTAAATTTTGAACAATGATGACGTAACATTCAATTTACATGTACTTACCTTTATCAATGTCTACTATTCAATTTACAGTAATCGAAGTTTGTAACATTTAATCAATAAATTGTGTTAGAAAATGATTTTTTTCTTGTAAAAGTATTTTTCGGATGAGAAATATTAACAAAAATCAACCGATAATGTTACAAAAATGTAACCGATTTAGTCAGAAGATCAGATTTTTTAAAAATCAACTTAGCATAAAAACCTGACCTGATCAAGAGAAACGGATGTCATTTTTGGATTCAGCGGTGCAAAATTGTCTTAAATCAGTTGAAAAAAAACACAGACAACTTAGAAATTTTTTTTTTTTTGGTAACACTGTGTAATCAATGACTCACCCGGAACGATGCTTCAGTGGCTGCCTTTGCCTTTGAATTCAGCTGTGTGAAAAATGACTGCTGTCCAATTAACTGAGATTTCAGTTCCTTCACTTTTCTTTTTCTCAGCTCACTTTTTGGAGGGAAGTTAGTGTTGTAGTTTTTATGAACCGTTTAAGAGTGCCTTTTCACATTTCTCTTCTTTGGAAATACAACGATAGATTGACAGATCAGACAAATACACTTTGAAAATGACATTGTGGGGAAAAAAAAAAAAATCTTCCCCCATTCTGCATGGAAGTGGTAAGTTTTTGTCTTCTCACTAGGTTCAGCTCCCCCACTCATTTTTAATATCCCTTCTTTAGTTGATGGAAATTTGAAGCGCTAACACGGTCACAGCTCGCTGGAGTAGCAGCTACAGCTAGCAGTAGCTAGCTAGCGTGTTTGACTGCGCATGCAGGGTGACCTATGACACAGAGGACAGGACCTCTCCTGATTGGCTGCCCTGTACATTAATCAAATGGTAAAACCCAATAAAAGGACAGATGGGAGGATAGGCGATAGAATTAAAAACTCTTTAATTTTTTTTTTTTTTAAATGTCACGCGATCTACCCGCTGCGCCTTTGCGATTACCAGTTGATCGCAATCGACGTATTGAGCACCCCTGGTCTACAGGGTGCAGGTAAAGAAACTCCATGCGTACATGATGAGACACCTTCGAGACATAATGAACATCTCATGGAAAGACAAGATAACCAACATAAAAGTGCTGAAACGAGCTGGTCTACCATCAATGGAGGACATGCTAATACAGATGAACCTGAGATGGCTCGGACATGTTGAGAGGATGGCTCACCAGTGTCTCCCTTGGCAGTTGCTCTGCCCACAGTTATGCGAGGGCAAATGCAATCAGGGTAGACCAAGGCTCAGATTTAATGACGCTGTAAAAAGAAACTTGAAGAAGTTGGATATAAACAGGAGTTCCTGGCAGCAGAAGGCGAAGGACAGAGCTGCATGGAGGAATCTGATCAGACCTAAATGAAACGGTCATTAGTCACGGTTACATGGGTAAAACTTCTTCAATCTGATTACAATTCAGATTAGAACTTTACTGTTTACATGGCTCCTGAAAAAGTTGATCCGATTAGGACATGCGTTTCCATGTGTCATACGTTTGAACGGACTAAATCATTTTGACATGCGCACAATTATCCGACATTCCGGAAACAGTAGAAGAAGAAGCAACTTCCGATGTAAACAAACCTTGCTTTGTGTCTTTCTCTTCTTGAAATGGACCTGTATTGTGTTATTCAGACTGTACTTTTGCTTCTGCTGGTCTCCGTAATGAAGCTACAAGTACATTCTTCTGCATATGACGAACAGAGGGAGACAGCAGGACGATACAGACCAGTTTTGTTTTACTCCCACCATGTCTTCCGCTAGCTGCTGTAAAGGTGGAAATACGTCACGTCGACACGTGGCTGACGTACAGATATGTGCAGTAAACATATTTTCTGCCCAAACTTCAGAATACAGGTACATCTCAAAAAATTAGAATATCATGAAAAAGTTCAATATTTTTTGTCACTCATTTCAGAAAGTGAAACCCATATATTATATAGATTCATTACACACAGTGATATATTTCAAGTGTTTATTTATTTTAATTTTGATGATTATGGCTTACAACCCATGAAAAACCCAAATTCAGTTTCTCAAAAAGTTAGAATATTACATAAAATTAATTTTTAAAAAAAAATAGTTTTTTAATACAAATGTGGACCGACTGAAAAGAATGTCCATGTACACACTCAGTACTTGGTCGGGGCTCCTTTTGGATTAATTACTATATCAATGTGGCATGGCATGGAGGTGATCAGCCTGTGTTACTGCTGAGGTGTTATGAAGGTCCAGGTTGCTTTGATAGTGACCTTCAGCTCATCTGCATTATTGGGTCTGGTGTCTCTCATCTTCCTCTTGACAATACTCCATAGATTCTCTATGGGGTTTAGGTCAGGAGGGGTTTCTGGCCAATCAAACACAGTGATGCCATGGTCATTAAACCAGGTTTTGATACTTTTGGCAGTGTGTGTGTGTGTGGGGGGGGGGGGGGGTACCAAGTCCTGCTGGAAAATGAAATCAGCTTCTCCATAAAGCTTGTCAACTGAGGGAAGCTTGAAGTGCTCTAAAATTTCCTGGTAGACGACTGCGCTGACTTTGGTCTTGATAAAACACAGAGGACCAACACCAGCAGATGACATCATTCCTCAAATCATCACTGACTGTGGAAACTTCACACTAAACCTCAAGCAGCTTAGATTCTGTGCCTCTCCACTCTTTCTCCAGACTCTGGGACTTTTATTTCCAAATGAAATGCAAAATTCACTTTTATCTGAACAGAGGTCATCTGCTGGTGTTTGTCCACTGTGTTTTATCAAGACCAAAGTCAGCGCAGTTGTCTTCCAGGAAATTTTAGAGCACTTCATGCTTCTTTCTGCTGACAAGCTTTATGGAGAAGCTGATTTCATTTTCCAGCAGGACTTAGTACCCCCCACACTGCCAAAAGTATCAAACCCTGGTTTAATGACAATGACATCACTGTGTTTGATTGGCCAGCAAACTCTCCTGACCTAAACCCCATAGAGAATCTATGAAGTACTGTCAGAGGAAGATGAGAGACACCAGACCCAACAATGAAGACGAGCTGAAGGTCACTATCAAAGCAACCTGGACCTTCATAACACCTCAGCAGTGCCAGAGGCTGATCACCTCCATGCCATGCCACATTGATACAGTAATAAATCCAAAAGGAGCCCCGACCAAGTATTGAGTGTGTACATGGACATACTTTTTAGTCGGTCCACATTTGTATTAAAAAACTATTTTTTTTTGAGAAACTGAATTTGGTGTTTTCATGGGCTGTAAGCCATAATCATCAAAATTAAAATAATCAAACACTTGAAATATATCACTCTCTGTGTAATGAATCTATATATGGGTTTCACTTTCTGAAATGAGTGACAAAAAATATTGAACTTTTTCATGATATTGTAATTTTTTGAGATGTACCTGTCAGTGTTTATATGCGCACCAATTGGATTAACAATCGGCATAACCCACCCGTCTCAATCAGAAGGAAATTTTGATCCAAATGAGCGTGATCGGGTCAGAATATTCAGATTGACGTGTTTACATGAAGCATTTTTATTCTGATCAGGCTTTTAATCCGGTTACTTGTATCCATGTAAACATGGCTATTGTCGCCCACGACAGACTGTGATGATGGATGACTCATTTTGAATTTGATGCATTCAACATGTTGCAAAAAAGCTGGGACAGAGGCATGTTTACCGCTATGTTACATCACCTTTCCTTTTAATATACACCCAATAAGCCTTTAGGAACTGAGGACACCAATTGTTGAAGCTTTGTAGGCAGAATGCTTTCTCATTCTTGCTTGATGTACAATTTCAGTTGCTCAACAGTCCGGGGTCTCTGTTGTCCTATTTTGCACTTCACAGTGCACCACACATTTTCAATGGCAGACAGGTCAGGACCGCAGGCAGGCCATTCTATTATCCACACACTTAATACAAAGCCATGCTGTTGTAACACATGCAGAATGTGGCTTGGCATCATCTTGCTGAAATAAGCAGGAATGTATCTGGGGGATGGGGGTGTGAAACGTTGCTTGGATGGCAGCATGCGTCACTCTAATGCTGAATGGTACAGGTTTTAATGATGCCTTTACAGATGTGCATGTTATCCATGCCATGAGTACTAACACCCCCCCCCCCCCCATACCATCACAGATGCTGGCTTTTTAACTTCTCGCTGAAAACAATCTACATGGTCATTTTCCTCTTTAGCCCGGAGAACATGACAGCCATGATTTCCCAAAACTATTCAAAATATGGACTCGTCAGACCACAGCACACTTTTCCACTTTGTGTCAGTCCATATCAGAAGAGCTCGGGCCCAGAGCAACCGGTAGCATGTCTGGGTGTTGTTGATATACGTGCATGGTAGAGTTTTAACTTGCACTTGTAGATGTAGTGACAAACTGTTAATCAACAACGATTTTCTGAAGTGTTCCTGAGCCCACGTGGTAATACCCTTTACAGAATGTCGGTTTTTAAAGCAGTGCTGCCTGAGGGACCAAATGTCATGGGCATTCAATGTCTGTTTTTGGTCTTCACGCTTATGTGCAGACATTTCTCCAGATTCTGTGAATCTTTTGATATTATGGACTGTGGATGATGAAATCCATAAATTCCCTGCAATGGTACATTGAGAAACTACTGGACTATTAGCCTGCACAGTTGTTCAAAGTGCTGAATCTCACACCATCCTTGCTTTTGAATGATTGAGCCTTTTGAGGATGTTCCTTTTATACTCAGTCATGACACTCACCCGTTTCCAATTAACCTGTTCACCTGTGAAATGCTCCAAAAAGATTTTTTTGAGCATTTCTCAACTTTCCCAGTCTTTTCTTGTCCCTGTCCCAGCTTTTTTGGAACGTGTTGCAGGCATCAAATTCAAAATGAGTGAATATTTGCAACAAAAAGTTTATCAGTTTGAACATAAAACATCTCATCTTTGTAGTGTATTCAATGGAATATAGGTTGAAAAGAATTTTAAATCTGCATTTTGTTTCGATTTATATTTTACACAATGTCCCAACTTCACTGAAGCTGGGGTTGTATAAAATAGGATACAATGTTTTTTGTATTCGTTTTGCAGCTTTTGTGGTTGAATAGTTACAATTTTAATAAGTCAACACTGATTGTCACTCCTTTCATCCCTGTTCAGAGCACTCACAATGGTTTGACAGATTTGTATTCCTCGGTGTCCGAGTCTTCATCGTCAGAGTACTGAGTTTCTCCTCTTCCTCCCGCTAGAAGTTCCCGAGCTGCAAGGAGTCCTGCTGCGTTTCCATACCCCGTGTACTTCAACAGGTTGTCCACTACAAAGCAAAATCATAAATACACCCAGAGGTTGTGTGGAAATATTTGTCTGCAGATGAGCCTCACTCAGGTTATTAACGTCCTGACCCATTTAGACTTTCTTCCAGCTGAGAAACCACTCACCATTCTCTTTGCAGAGGACAAAAAGAAACTCTGCAGCTGCTTGCTTCACACCTATGTCGACATGCGTCATAAGTCGAACCAGCTTGTTTCTTATGGTGTTGCCAACCTCGGGTCTGTTCTTTGCATCTTTCAATGGGGGGAGGACCTGAATGAACAGAAGGGAAGATTGAAGCCAACATCTGTAAACGTATGTATATTTTAGGGCTGTAGAATATTTGACACTCCATTTTCAATTTTTAGCCATCTAGCTAACATAATGTAATGACGCAGTGTCCGGCGTCTGTCCACATTTCACGGGAATTGCTACCCCTCCTAGGCATTTGCCCCTATGCTTACCAAACTCCCTCTCAATGATCCTCAGGTGGGTCTGCATCCAGGTTGTGCTCAAGGTCAAGGTAAAAGGTCAGAAGATCTGGACACTTGTGTGATTTCAGAACCATACAATCAATGACTGAGAAGCTCATTCCAGCCCAATGAAAAAATCTCAAGGCAAATCTTGCGGCAGGTCTGAGATCGTGTACCCGTCGCAAATTTTCAAGTCTCCATATAAGTGCAGTGCACCAGAGAAACCTGGCTGTGTGGGAGAATTATTTGATCAGATTATTGAGCGGTGCAACCTTTCAGAAGTTATGTTTGACTTGTGTTATATTTGGAGAGTTTTAACTATTAACACAACTGCTTTAATTATTAACATTCTTTACATGTTTGTTACTGTGGCAAATAAAACAGATTTAAGCATAAATAATAAAAACTGTAGTTACTTGATAGAATGGAGAAAATTGAATGAACCTTTGAGCTTCTGAGACATTTTTATATTTGTGATTGAGCTCAGGGTTTCAAGGAGTTTTATTAGTCATTTTATATATTGGCTATATTAATCTCTTTGCATTGTCAGGTGAACACCATGTTAAATCAATGTTATAAAAATGTATTTGACTAAGCTATGTGTTATATAGTATTTCATAATGGTTGTCCCTCATATATTTTGTTAACACTACTGGTTAAACTGCAATAGAGCTGAAGACCACTGAAGTGGGCTGTGATGCACTACATTAGGGTTATAAAAAATTCTTCAGATCACCAGAGAATTCTGCTGAACACATCAGAGAGGAAGTGGGGAAATGATTTCATTTCCCCTGTGCATCTTTGTACAATGCCAGGTGCCACAGTTGTACGTGTGGCTAAGCCGAGTGCACAGCTGTCCCAGAAGCGTCTGAGATTTTTTCTGCACTTCCTATGCAAGTAATAAATTCTTATGTTTGACGAGTATGCTTTAAAATGGCCAAGTGAACGACATTTAGTCAAAAACTTTATTCACTTACTCCCATTTTTGTCTGTAACCGATGAAGGCAGACTCACTCCTCTGTGTTAAGTCAGACCACTTTCTCCCCTCAGTAGGAAGAACTGTGATTAATCATAATGCATCGAATTTAGCAATAATAGCACTTTTCATAGACACGCAGACTCTTTACAATGGATACTAGGGCTGTCGTGGTCGAGGAGTTTCCCCTGCGGTAACAGTGGATAGCTCAACACTGCGGTATTATTGCAAATGTTTTTAGGACCCTGTGGTCTCGTAATTTAAACAGGGTTCATAACTTATGTGGCAAAAGATGGAAGCTGTGAGAAACTCACTGCAGCTCCGGTCTCAACTTTATGTGCATGTGTGACAATTGTGTGGAGCTCTGGTCTTTCTAGGCATGAACTGCTGATTCAGTATTTCAACTACGGGGTGTGTGGACTGGAGACTGCAGCGACATTCAGCTCATTTCAACAAGACAGCCTCCGTACAGGACCCTGCGTGGCTCTTGTGTCCATGATTTTTGCCGCTGTCCAAAAAAAAATAAATAAATAAATAAATAAAAAAATAACGTTCAAACAAACAATGCACTACGCAGTAGTTGTTTCGCTCTCAGAGCTCACACTCCGCTCAGAAGGAAATAACATGCTTTGTGCCCTTTCTGTGCTCACTGTCATGGCTGTATTCAGCAAGGAGTCCAAACACTTCCCCCAGTTGGATTCCATCTGGAGAGACAGTGCCCCACACGTTACTGACGCCGCCAGCACCCGGTGCTATGGAAGCTTCCACAGTACCGGGTGCTGCCGCCTTCAGTACCGGGTGCAAACATGTTGTTGGCAATAAAAATACACTTAACATTTAACTATTTATTTATTAATCAATAGGGGCACATAAGTGAATAATGAGATTTAGCCACACACCAAAAAAGTGAACACCACGGTTGTCAGTTATCCTCCACCGTAGGCTTGTCCACAGTGCGGTATTACATAACTGCGGTTATCGCAACAGCCCCAATGGATACAATATTCATTCACACCATAGACAATGGTAGTGGTAAGCTACTACTGTAGCCACAGCTGCCATGGGGCAGACTGATGGAAACGTGGCTGCCAATCCACGCCAATGGGCTCTTCAACCACTACCGAACATTTATACACATTCATACCCAGTGTCACTGACACTGGAGGCGAGGTGCATAAAGTGTCTTGCTCAAGGACACAATGGCAGTATGGCTGGGGAGAGTGGAATTTGAACTGCCACCCCTCCAATTACAGGTGCATCTCAATAAATCAGAATGTCACCAAAAAGTTGATTTCAGTAATTCAAACAATGAAACTCAGATTGATTACTCAGAAAGTAGGAAATTCTACCCATTATCTCCACCACACGTTGGACTTTGTTCTGACATATGGCATAGAAATAGGAAATCTGGTAGCGTTTCCTCATAACCCTGTATTGTCAAATCATTGTCTGTTAACCTTTGATTTTACTATTTATGACTATTTGGCTCCTAAAGAAAAATATTACTACAGTAGATGCCTCTCAGATGATGCTGTTACCAAATTTATGAAGATTGTTTCATCTATGCCACGTGTCAACACAACGGAAATAAGCTATGGAGAGCTTGCTCCTTCTGTAATTGATAGCATGGTAGATAGTGTTACAGCTTCTCTGCACCAGACTCTAGACATGGTGGCCCCTTTAAAAAAGAAAGTCAAATCAGAGATTTCTAACTCCTTGGTTCAACACAGAAACTTGTAGCTTAAAACAGAAGACTCATCAATTAGAAAGAAAATGGCGCTCCACTAATTTACATGAAATCTATTTAGCTTGGAGAAATCATCTTTTAATTTATAAAAAATATCTTAGAAAAGCTAGAACGAGTTATTATTCTGCATTAATAGAAGAGAACAAGAATAATCCCAGGTCTCTTTTCAGCACTGTAGCCAGGCTGACAATGAGCCAGGACTCTGTTAATCCTAGCATTCCCTTAGAGCTTACTAGTCAGGACTTTATGAACTTTTTCAATAATAAAATTTCATCTATCAGAGATAAAATCAGTCAGATTCTTCCCACCGTTAACTTAAATACAGTAACTACTACAACTCCTTCAATTGATATCGGTTTGGATGAGTTTACTCCAATTGACCTTTTAGAGTAAGACAAAATAATTTCCTCATCCAAGCCTTAAACTTGTCTTTTAGACCCTATTCCTACCAGGTTATTTAAAGAAGTCGTCCCATTTACTGGTAGCTTTATTCTTCAAATAATCAATTCTTCATTAACATTAGGCCATGTACCACAGGCTTTTAAAACTGCTCTAATTAAACCCTTACTCAAAAAGCCAATGCTGGATCCAGGAGTTTTAGCCAACTATAGACCAATCTCTAATCTCCCTTTCATTTCAAAAATCTTAGAGTTGTTGCTACACAATTATTTGACCACTTGCAGGGAAATGGTTTATTTGAGGAGTTTCAATCTGGGTTTAGAATGACCTCCTTATCGCATCTGATAATGAACTTGTTTCTGTACTTGTCCTTTTAGACCTTAGTGCAGCTTTTGATACTATCAATCATAATATTCTACTTGATAGATTAGAACACCATGTTGGACTTAATGGAACTTTGTTGCAGTGGTTTAGATCTTATTTATCTGATAGGTTCCGGTTTGTTCACGTCAGTAATGAGTTTTCTTTAAACTCAAAGCTCAGTCATGGAGTTCCACAGGGATCTGTGCTAGGCCCTACTCTTTTTAGTTTATATGTGCTTCCATTAGGCAACATTATTAGAAAGCACTGTATACATTTTCATTGTTATGCAGATGACACACAATTATACCTGTCAATGAAGCCAGATGATAGTAATCAATTAGCCAGGTTAGAAGCCTGTCTTAAGGAAATCAAAGCTTGGATGACTTGTAATTTCCTGCTAGTTAGTTAGTAGTTAGTATTAAATTTAGATAAGACTGAAGTAATTCTAGTTGGTCCAAAAAACCTTAGAAATACCTTTCCAAATCAAACTCTTCGTTTGGATATGATTACTCTTTCTCTGAATACTTCCGTGAGGAACCTTGGAGTTATTTTTGATCAAGATCTGTTTTTCAATTCACATATTAATTAGTTTCTAAGACTGCCTTCTATTATTTGCGTAATATTGCCAGGATTAGGAGCATCTTGTCTCAGAGTGATACTGAGAAACTGAACCACGCTTTTGTGAGCTCTAGATTAGATTATTGTAACTCTTCATTATCAGGTTGTTCTAAAACATCTTTAAAAACGTCTTCAGTTGACTTCCGGTCTGGACACCATGGTGGTAGCAGCTTAACGCTGAAGCTCCCAGATCCCATCCGTGAAAATACCATGAAAATCAGATTTAACCGACTTATGGAAGAGTGAAAATCAAAAGACAAAGTCATTATGCCTAAAGGAAAACAGAAGAGATCGACATTTACCAGGCCAAGACACGCATCGGCCGGAGAATCTGACCTCGAAGACAACAACCACTCAGGAAATAGAAGAGCAAAATGAGGCTAGCAACACGGCTAGGTTAAAAACGATACTTCAAGAATTAAGAGAATTTCGCCGGGAATGTTGGGCCAAATTTCGAGAACTTAAAAGACGAAATAAAAAGGACAAACAACAGAGTGGACCAGGCTGAGGACCGAATCATGGAAGCAGAGGAAAGAATAAAAGAGCTGGAAGAAACCATGCTGGAATTACTCAAACGACAGGCAAGACTGGAGGCTAAGCTAACTGACCTGGAAGGAAGACTAAGAAGGGACAACATAAGAATTCATGGTCTGAAAGAAGGAGTCAAGGATGGTTTCACCACAATGGCTGCATGCGTGGAAACCATACTGAGACCCCAGAGTCTGGAGAAAGAGTGGAGATGCACAGAATCCAACTTGTTTGAGGTCCAGTGTCAAGTTTCCAATTACTGAAGATTTGGGAAGTCAGGTCATCTGTTGGTGTTGGTCCATTGTGTTTTATCAAGTCCCAAGTCAGCGCAGCCATCTATCAGGAAATTTTAGAGCACTTCATGCTTCCCTCTGCTGACGAGCTTTATGGAGATGCCGATTTCATTTTCCAGCAGGACTTGGCACCTGCGCAAACTACCGAAAGTACCAAAACCTGGTTTAACCACCATGGCATCACTGTGCTTTATTGGCCATCAAACTCTGACCTAAACCCCATAGAGAATCTATGGGGTATTGTCAAGAGGAAGATGAGACACTAGACCCAACAATGCAGACGAGCTGAAGGCCACTATCAAAGCAACCTGGGCCTCCATAACACCTCAGCAGGCCCACAGGCTGATTGCCTTCATGCCATGCCACATTGGTGCAGTAATTCACGCAAAAGGAGCCCCGACCAAGTATTGAGTGCATACATGGACATACTTTTCAGTCAGCCAGTATTTCTATTAAGATCCTTTTTTTTAAAAAAAAAATTGATCTTATGTAATATTCTTCTTTTTTGATTAATTGAATTTGGGGTTTTCTTGCGCTGTAAGCGATAACAACCAAAATTAAAAATAAAATCTTGAACTATATCACTCTGTACAGTGGGGCAAAACAGTATTTAGTCAGCCACCAATTGTGCAAGTTCTCCCACTTAAAAGATGACAGGTCTCCAGTTTTCTTCATAGGTATACCTCAACTATGAGAGACAAAATGAGAAAAAAAAAAATCCAGAAAATCACATTGAAGGATTTTTAATGAATTAATTGATAAATTCCTCAGTAAAATAAGTATTTGGTCACCTACAAACAAGCAAGATTTCTGGCTCTCACAGACCTGTAACAACTTCTTTAAGAGGCTCCTCTATCCTCCACTCGTTACCTGTATTAATGGCACCTGTTTGAACTCGTTATCAGTATAAAAGACACCTGTCCACAACCGCAAACAGTCAGACTCTAAACTCCACTATGGCCAAGACCAAAGAGCTGTCAAAGGACACCAGAAACAAAATTGGAGACCTGCACCAGGCTGGGAAGACTGAATCTGCAATAGGTAAGCAGCTTGGTGTGAAGAAATCAACTGTGGGAGCAATTATTAGAAAATGGAAGACATACAAGACCACTGATAATCTCCCTCGATTTAGGGCTCCACACAAGATCTCACCCCGTGGGGTCAAAATGATCACGAGAACGGTGAGCAAAAATCCCAGAACCACGCGGGGGGACCTAGTGAATGACCTGCAGAGAGCTGGGACCAAAGTAACAAAGGCTACCATCAGTAACACACTACGCTGCCAGGGACTCAAATCCTGCAGTGCCAGACGTGTCCCCCTGCTTAAGCCAGTACATGTCCAGGCCCGTCTGAAGTTTGCTAGAGAGCATTTGGATGATCCAGAAGAGGATTGGGAGAATGTCATATGGTCAGATGAAACCAAAATAGAACTTTTTGGTAAAAACTCAACTTGTCGTGTTTGGAGGAGAAAGAATGCTGAGTTGCATCCAAAGAACACCATACCTACTGTGAAGCATGGGGGTGGAAACATCATGCTTTGGGGCTGTTTTTCTGCTAAGGGACCAGGACGACTGAGCCGTGTAAAGAAAAGAATGAATGGGGCCATGTATCGTGAGATTTTGAGTGAAAACCTCCTTCCATCAGCAAGGGCATTGAAGATGAAACGTGGCTGGGTCTTTCAGCATGACAATGATCCCAAACACACTGCCCGGGCAACGAAGGAGTGGCTTTGTAAGAAGCATTTCAAGGTCCTGGAGTGGCCTAGCCAGTCTCAACCCCATAGAAAATCTTTGGAGGGAGTTGAAAGTCCGTGTTGCCCAGCGACAGCCCCAAAACATCACTGCTCTAGAGGAGATCTGCATGGAGGAATGGGCCAAAATACCAGCAACAGTGTGTGAAAACCTTGTTAAGACTTACAGAAAACATTTGACCTCTGTCATTGCCAACAAAGTATTGAGATGAACTTTTGTTATTGACCAAATACTTATTTTCCACCATAATTTGCAAATAAATTCATTAAAAATCCGACAATGTGATTTTCTGGATTTTTTTTTCTCATTTTGTCTCTCATAGTTGAGGTATACCTATAATGAAAATTGGAGACCTCTCTCATCTTTTAAGTGGGAGAACTTGCACAATTGGTGACTGACTCTTCACTTCCGCCCTCCCAAGAGAGCAGACGCTTTTTTCTTCTCTCCTGCTGACTTTTTCCTCCCCTCCTACTACTGGATCCCAGCTTGCTGTTGTCTGTCTGCGTCTAACTGCGACCGCCGAAAAGAAATTATGGAGTTAATAAGCTGGGCTTTGAACACAATTGACACTATTTTTTCAACAAGGAAAAGTGCTCCGGGGGAAGCTGTCTGCCCCGCTGGAACGGCTCCAGTGGGCTATCTATGTGACACAGGTAATTGAAAAATGCTGTGTCTCTCTAATCTCTCTATCGAAGATACTGAAGATTTGTTTATCTTCGTAATCTTGGTGATTGGGATAATTCTGATTGGGACGGGAATTGTCTTGGTTTACCGTAAATTGCTGAAGATGGATTCAACCTATCAAAATGCTGGCCAGGCGAGGTGCATCCAACAAATTGAGAAACTGGAGAAGACCCTGATAGCGACTACTGGAGAACTGTCTCGTAAGGTGGATTACATCATGGGTTCGCTCAGGTCTTTCCACGACGAATTCAAAGCTGCGCAATGAAGGATTAATGTACTGAATCTACAGAAGAAATACAAGTCTCCTCTGTGATCAGTCCTATTTGGCATTATTATTCCCCATGAAAATTCCTCCTGGCTGTCTGCAGACTGTGTTTTTTCAAAATCATGAGCACAAGGCCTTGGACAGCCAGCTGCAGCGCCAGATAAGACTGGGCGCCAGACAGACAAAACATCTTCTGCCAAGGGTCCTTGGGTCTCTCTTATTATCATCAACACTGCTCAACACCGCACACACATTGATTCATGAACTGATTAAAGATATACTGTACACTGCTCTCTTGTGTCTTGTGAAATTCTGAGTTGTTGCTCTGTGCTATTGAGAGATTTTTTTTCATTGTAATCATAATCTGCTTAAAAATAAGCTGTATTATGATAACGAAGTTTTTTTTCTCTTCCCCCCTTGTGTCGTTCCCTCCCTTCCCCTCCCTTTCTTATCTATCTCTGTTTGATGAGGCGCCTATTATGGCTGCCGTGTCGTTGTGTCGCGCGCATGCGCACCAATGTCAAGTCAAGTTCCTCGTGTGTTTTTTACATGCTTGGCAATAAAGTTTATTCTGATTCTGATTCTGACTAAATACTTTTTTGCCCCACTGTATGTGTAATCAATCTATAATGAATTTCTTTTCTGAATTACTGAAATAAATCACCTTTTCAAAAACATTCTAATTTTTTGTGATGCATCGATATATAGGAAATGTAACTCAAATACACAAATAAGTCACGGCTGTACAGATTTAAATTATAACCCTCAGCTGAAGATTAACTTGTCAAACCAATGGTGTTGCGCAGCTTCGATCTCCCCCTCAAGCATGGTCAGAGCTGTACGTTGTAAGATCTAGAAATGTTAAATTTACATACAGTACATTTCCACATCAGTCATCAATCTATCCACCTAAACCCACTCACTACACGGGTTCAAGTTCCAGTAGTTTTTGCAGAACTTGCTGTTCTCCAAATAGGTGCTCAACGGCAAAATTCACAACAGGTGTTAGAGCCATGAATTGACCAATACATTTTCTGGTTCAGTAAAAATTGGTATTTCAACTGTCCTCTTCATCATGCTGTTCGCATTTTGACATCATGAGACCAAGACAACACCTAACAATTGATTAACAGTACCTCGCAATTGCGAGGCTTCAGACAGAATGTTCTCAGAGGGAAGTGGCCACTGAGCTTAGAGTGTCACAGAGTGTCATCAGCAGGTTGCAACAGAGATACAGAGAGACTGGAAGAGTCACGGAAAGGCATAGAAGTTTATGTTCTTTGGCCACATCCCATGCTGATGACCACTTCATTGTGAACAGTGCCCTGCGGAACCGGATGATGAATGCCACTCCACTCCAGCCACATTTAAGGGAGGTGAGAGGCACCCAACTGTCATATCAGACCATACAAAACCATTTACTTCAACGTGATCTGCGTGCGAGATGACCTGCAAGGGTACCTCCTGACCACACCACCTGGCACAGGCATCATTTGCATGGACCAGGGAACATTTACGCTGGACGAGGGACCAGTGGGCTTCAGTGCTGTTCTCTGATAAAAGTCGATTCATGTCTAATAGAAACAATGGCCACCAACGATGTTGGAGACATCAAGGAGAGCGCTATGCATCAGCCACTGTTGTCACCATGTTACAGTCTGGGCAGGTATTTCCAGTCAATACAGAACTGCCCTACACCTTGTGAATGGTACAGTGACAAGCCGATACTACCTGAATAACATCATTAATCCAGTCATTGTGCTCCTGCATGAACAACACAGGCCTAATTTCATCTTCATGGATGACAATGCTCCAGCTCATCAAGGTCACATCATTAAGGAACGGCTGCTGCAGGCTGGGGTACCTCAAATGGAGTGGCCTGCACTTTCTTCAGACCTGAATCCCATAGAAAACCTATAGGATCAGCGAAGTCGCCGTGTAGAGGCTCGTAACCCTGCACCCCACAACCTCAATGACCTGAGAGCTGCCCTTCAGGGAGAGTGGAATGCCATGCCTCAGCAGACAATAAGTTGACTTTTGAACAGCATGATATATCGTCAAGCTGTAATTGATGTTTAAGGGCACATGACAAGTCACTGAGACACTAACATTTTTTTGTTGTGGTACACCCACCACTGTTGGCTTTTATTTCAATAAGTTGTTTGAGATAAGGAAATCACCATTGCATGTTTCTACTTAAATGCCCTACTTTCATGATATATCGCTACAGCATGAACTTTTTACATTTTACATAAATTTCACCTAAAAGTCAAATATCCCTAACTTTTTGTGAGTAGTGCATGTCCACTGTACAGTCCTGGTGGTTCTTTTGCATTGAATGAGACTTACAGTGGTGTGAAAAAGTGTTTGCCCCTTCCTGATTTCTCATTTTTTGTATGTTTTTCCACACTTAAATGTTTCAGATCATCAAACAAATAAATTTAAATATTAGACAAAGATAACACAAGTAAACAGAAAATGCAGTTTTTAAATGAAGGTATTTATTATTAAGGGGAAAAATCCAAACCTACTGGTTGGGCCACCCTTAGCTGTAACAACCGCAATCAAGCATTTGCGATAACTGGCAATGACTCTCTTTTACAGTGCTGTGGAGGAATTTTGGCCTACTCATCTTTGCAGAATTGTTGTAATTCAGCCACACTGGAGGGTTTTTGAGCATGAACCGCCTTTTAAGGTCATGCCACAGCATCTCAATCAGATTCAGGTCAGGACTTTGACTAGGCCACTCCAAAGTCTTCATTTTGTTGTTCTTAAACCATTCAGAGGTGGCCTTGCTGGTGTGTTTTGGATCACTGTCCTGCTGCAGAACCCAAGTGTGTTTCAGCTTGAGGTCACGAACAGACGGCCAGACATTCTCCTTCAGGACCTTTTGTAGACAGCAGAATTCATGGTTCTATTTACCACAGCAGTTCTTCCAGGTCCTAAAGCAGCAAAACAGCCCCAGACCATCACACTACCACCACCATATTTTACTGTTGGTATGATGTTCCTTTTCTGAAATGCTGTGCTACTTTTACGCCAGATGTAATGGGACACATATCTTCCAAAAAGTTTAAATTTTGTCTCGTCAGTTCACAGAGTATTTTCACAAAAGCCTTGGGGATCATCAAGATGTTTTCTGCCAAAACTGAGACGAGTCTTTATGTTCTTTTTGCTCAGCAGTGGTTTTCGTCTTGGAACTCTGCCATGCAGGCCATTTTTGCCGTCTCTTTCTTATAGTGGAGTCGTGAACACTGACCTTAATCGAGGCAAGTGAGGTCTGCAGTTCTTCGGATGTTGTTGTGGGGTCTTTTGTGACCTCTTGGAAGAGTCGTCGCTGCGCTCTTGGGGTAATTTTGGTCGGCTGGCCACTCCTGGGAAGGTTCACCACTGTTCCATGTTTTTGCCATTTGTAGATAATGGCTCTCACTGTGGTTCGCTGGAGTCCCAAGGCATAACCTTTTCCAGACTGATAGATCTCAATTATTTTGTTTCTCATTTGTTCCCAAATTTCTTTGGATCACAACATGATGTCTAGCTTTTGAGGATCTTTTGGTCTACTTCACTTTGTCAGGCAGGTCCAATTGAAGTGATTTCCTTATTGAGAACAGATGTGGCAGTAATCAGGCCTGGGTGTGGCTAGAGAAATTGAACTCAGCTTTCCAAAGATGTGATAAACCACAGTTAATTTATGTTTTAATAGGGGGGGAAATCACTTTTTCACACAGGGCCATGTAGATTTGGATTTTTTTTACCCTTATCAATAAATACCATTTAAAAACTGCATTTTGTGTTTACTTGTGTTATCTTTGTCTAAAATTTAAATTTGTTTGATGATCTGAAACATTTAAGTGTGACAAACATACAAAAAATGAGAAATCAGGAAAGGGGGCAAACATTTTTTCACACCACTGTATGTTGCCACACAACAATTTATCCCCCCCCCCTCTTATGATGATGTCATTTTCTACAATGAAGAAGTTTCCCTTGAAGCATTTTTCATTCTGCTGTCGTAAATTTTGGGAGCAAGGCGTGGGAGTGGAATTCAAATGACACTCAGATCCATCCGACAGATTCATCATTGAGTAAATGATCGTACGATGAGTGACAAGATATGCACAGTTTCATAAATACCACAAGACCTTTTGGCATGATCATATTTACATCCAAATGTGCGCCAATTTCTATGCACTTCTGATAAATGAGGGCCACCGTGTTTAATATTAGATGATGACTAAATTGTTAAGTATTAAGTGTTAAGTATTGTGAGGATCCAAAAATGACATTTGGAACAACCCGAGCATAATCTTTACTTTAACACTATTCACTGTGGCCTCATTTATACCTGCAATTAAAATGTGCTTTTTGTGATCAGACTGCAATCAGATGGGGCTTGACCACATCAAAGATGCAAAAAGACCCTAACCTCACTAAAGATACTGAGCTGCTGTGCCATGCAGAGGTTGCCCTAGACTTTATCTGTCATTTTAACAGGGTTGCAAAAATTGTGTCATAATTATTACCTCTCATTTTAAAGGATTTTAATCAGGCCACCCTCACTATAATCTGTCAAAATGACAGCTTTCGGATTTTTCTGTCACCGCTTTTACGGGGGGGGGGGGGGGGCTGTCAATGACGGACAATTTTAAGTTCACGCAACCTCTGGAGCTGAAGCACTTCTGAAGGCGACTAAGGCTGCCGTGAATGATAGTTTTGGGACTCCGAATATTCGGGAGCAAACCAGAGAGAATATTCAAATATTTTGTGCAGTTTTTATCTCCTTCACTAGACTGCAGTGTTTTTCAGAATTGTGACTTTTCTTACAAATTTGGAACTTCCATCTCCATCCATCCATCCATCTTCTACCACTTCTCCGGAGGTCTGGGTTGCAGACGCAGCAGTTCAAGCAGAGAAGCCCAGACTTCCCTCTCTCCAGCCACCTGCTCCAGCTCTTCAGAGAGGATACCAAGACGTTCCCAGACCAGCTGGGAGATGTAGTCTCTCCAGCGAGTCCTGGGCCTGCCCTGGGGTCTCCTCCCAGTGCAACGTGACCGAAACGCCTCAAGTGGGAGGCGTCCAGGAGGCATCCTGATCAGATGCCCAAACCACCTCAACTGGCTCCTTTCGAGGTGGAGGAGCAGCGGTTCTACTCTGAGCCTCTCCTGGATGACTGAGCTCCTCACCCTCTCTCTAAAGGGGAGTCCAGCAATCCTGTGGAGAAAGGTCATTTCAGCCACTTGTATCCACAATCTCATTCTTTCGGTCATTACCCAAAGCTCATGACCGTAGGTGAGGGTAGGAACGTAGCTTGAACGGTAAATTGACAGCTTTGCGTGAGAGCCCAGCTCCCTCTTCACCAAGACAGACCTGTACAACATCCGCATCACTGCAGATGCTGCTCTGATCCATCTGCCTATCTTCCACTCCTTTCTCCCCTCATTTGTGAATAAGACCCTGAGGTACTTAAACTCTTCGACTTCCAAATTTGGAACTTGTTCATCTAGATTAGCAACTTTTTGCCACAAATTTAATTTTTCTTGTAAATTGGCATTTTTATAATGTTAGTGGATTTTTTTATGAATAAATATTTTTCCTTGTAATTTGCCCCTTAATATGCGTCTTTTCGTATAAATTTAACATTTTCTTTATTAAAATCAAGAAGTCTGGGGTGAACGTTAATACATAAATTTGAAAACTTAAAATCAATGTAATGAACAAATATTAGGATGACTGAATATTTGAGTACAGTGCTAATTGTGACCACTTTGAACACAAGTGTAAATACGTTTCCAATCTACATAAAACTCCTGTGATGAAGTGCGCATGTTTGATGTGGTAAAATCTGTTAAAGTAAAAGAGGCAGCATAATCGCTCTCTGCTCTGCTTATGTCAGTAATGGTCACAGTTGCCAGTTATTGTAATTTCTTCACTTATTTTGGGCTTTTTTTCCCCACCATTGACTGTAGATGGTTACAGTAATCATCAAGCTGCTTGTTTTGCAAACTGACAACATTTTCCTCTTTTTAAAAGATGATTCTTCCTCTGCTTTGGAAAGCATGCAGAAATTCAGAAAATGAGATTTCATGAATGGTTAACATGTTCTTTATCCCTTGCCATTTCTGTTTAGGTAGCATGCCGACAAGAAGATGATATGATAGTGTAGGCTGCTGCCTGCATCCTCAGACAGCAATCAGATCTTGGCATGGCCAGAAAAGCATACTAATTTGAGGTGTAATGTTTGTGGTCAAGTGCTAACTGGCTGCAATTCAATCACAAATCAGAATGTTAATGACAGAGTTGCTCCTTCCAGCATCATGACAGTGCCCAGATCTCCTGAACTTTGGTGAGGATCATTGTGTGCAACTTTGAGCATTGGGGCAACGGCCTAGGATAAGTAGCAATTTTTGTGAAATGTGGACAGAGTAATAGACAAAGCATGTAAAGCAATCACCAACTCCTCTTGGTTTCACTGGAATAAGGTAAAAATACATTTTAATGCCAAGTCTAAATAGGATATATAACTCTGGTCAAGTCTCTTAACGATGAAGGCAGCTACCATCTTACCTGAGCTTTGATGTATTTGCGGATTTCCCGGTGGTGTCTGGATCCTTCAGTCAAAAGGCTGAGCACTGGAGTCAAACCCTCTTTGAGATTAGAGCTCTGGTGGCAGTGACAGAGATCAAACACTTTACTGTCTGTACAAACATAAGCACTGATAACTCTCAATAAGTAACACACTGGTTCATTTAAAGGGGACATATGAGGCCCTTTAACACATTGGCACAGTTCCCAGAGGTCTTTGTGATCTTCAGTCTGTTTCTATCACTTGTCCAGTTTTACCTCCTACTTGCAAATGTGAAATACATTTTCAATAAAAATGTGCAGAAACAATTAATAACTGAGCCTATATGCTGTTATGTCCTCATTTACAGGAAGTGAAGATACCTTCTTACTGATACACATTTATAAATTGTAGACAACAGCATATTTTCTTGACTTTCAACCTTACCTTGTTGAGTCTTTTCTCCATGAAGTCTAATAACACCTGGACTGCATCCATGTTTTTACCACCATATGCCTCCAGACCTCCCTGAACCGGCACATTAATTAACACATCCAGACAGGGCTGTGGCAGGTTGTTCAGTAGGTTGACAGCATGGCTGGGGATAGGAAAAAAAATTACAATAACTTTGATTATACACATTTGGAGGGAAATGTTAAATATTTTTTGGAATACAGTACCAGTTCAGAGTCTGGACACATCTACCTATTGAAAATGAATGTGTAGGTGTCTAAACTTTTGACTGGTAGTGTGTATATTAGTGTCGACACAGACGCCAACTCAGTCATGCTAATAAGGTGGTTAATACCCATGGAGCGATGGAACAATGGCTTTGGAAGAGATGACAGCTCAGTGCATCCTCGATGGGACTAAATCTGTGTTCATAAGCTTGTACACAGTATTTTAACAAAAATGCCTAGATTGATTGCCATAAAGGAAAAACCTGGATAAAAAAACAGGTGCTGCAATCAAGTCACAACATGAAATTAACAAATGTGCTGCAACACAACAGAAGTGACTTCACAGAGACCATACAGTGCATCCAGAAAGTATTCACAGTGCTCCCCCCCCCCCCCCCACATTTTGTTATGTTACAGCCTTATTCCAAAAGGGATTAAATTAATTTTTCCCCTCAAAATTCTACACACAATTCCCCATAATGACAAAGTAAAAAAAGTTTTGTTTTTTTAATTTTTGCAAATTAATTAAAAACAAAAAAACAAAAAAAAAACCCTAAGAAATCACATGTACATAAGTATTCACAGCCTTTGCCATGAAGCTCAAATTGAGCTCAGGTGCATCCTGTTTCCACTGATCAACCTTGAGATGTTTCTACAGCTTAATTGGAGTCCACCTGTAGTAAATTAAGTTGATTGGACATGATTTGGAAAGGCACACACCTGTCTGTATAAGGTCTCACAGATGACAGTGCATGTCAGAGCACAAACCGAGCATGAAGTCAAAGGAATTGTCTGTGGACCTCCGAGACATGATTGTCTCGAGGCACAAATCTGGGGAAGGGTACAGAAATATTTCTGCTGCTTTGAAGGTCCCAATGAGCACAGTGGCTTCCATCATACATAAATGGAAGAAGTTCGGAACTACCAGGACTCTTCCTAGAGCTGGCCGGCCATCTAAACTGAGCGATCGGGGGAGAAGGGCCTTAATCAGGGAGGTGACCAAGAACGCAATGATCACCCTGTCAGAGCTCCAGCGTTCCTCTGTGGAGATATGAGAACCTTCCAGAAGGACAACCATCTCTGCAGCAATCCACCAATCAGGTCTGTATAGTAGAGTGGCCAGACGGAAGCCACCCCTTGGTAAAAGGCACATGGCAGCCCGCCTGAAGTTTGCCAAAAGGCACCCGAAGGAGTCTGACCATAGGAGACAAAATTCTTTGGAGTGATGAGAAAGACTGAACTCTCTGGCGTGAATGCCAGGTGTCATGTTTGGAGGAAACCAGCCACCGCTCATCACCAGGCCAATGCCATCCCTACAGTGAAGCATGGTGGTGGCAGAATCATGCTGTGGGGATGTTTTTCAGAGGCAGGAACTGGTAGATTAGTCAGGATAGAGGGAAAGATGAATGCAGCAATGTACAGAGACATCCTGGACAAAAACCTGCTCCAGAGCGCTCTTGACCTCAGACTGGGGCAAGAGTTCATCTTTCAGCAGAACAACGACCCTAAGCACACAGCCAAGATATCAAAGGAGTGGCTTCAGGACAACTGTGACTGTCCTTGAGTGACCCAGCCAGAGCCCAGACCTGAATCCAATTGAACATTTCTGGAGAGATCTGAAAATGGCTGTGCACCGACCCTTCCCATCCAATCTGATGAAGCTTGAGAGATGCTGCAAAGAGGAATGGGCTAAACTGCCAAAGATAGGTGTGCCAAGCTTATGGCATCATATTCAAAAAGACTTGAGGCTGTTTTTGCTGCCAAAGGTGCATAAACAAAGTACTGAGCAAAGGCTGTGAATACTTATGTACATGTGATTTCTTAGATTTTTATTTTTAATAAATTTGCAAAAATCTAAAAAAAAAAAAAAATCTCTTCATGTTGTCATTATGGGGTATTGTGTGTAGAATTTTGAGGAAAAATTAATTTAATCCATTTTGGAATAAGGCTGTAATATAACAAAATGTGGAAAAAGTGAAGCACTGTGAATACTTTCCAAATGTACTGTAAACTGAGAGAACCAAGGTCTGTCATGTCAGGCAGTTCAACAGAATCAGGTCAGTTTTGTTTAAGCTGTTATCAATTTTATTTTGTACATCTGTTGTCGTTTCCAGAAGATGCAGTGTATTAACTTCTCAGGACTGAGATCCACATAATTTATCTAATCCAAATAATGTGAAGAGTGGATACTGCCACATAAAATTTCAACTATAATCAATAATACTGGCTACTCAGTACTGTGTCTTACTACTGTGCAGAGTTGGGGGTGGGAGAGAAAACACGATCACAAAACAATTTAATGTCTTGTTTTACCTACCATTTGCACAACATTATGTAAAACTTAAGCTGTAACAAGCCACATCACCAATGATGTATATTAGGGATGGGAAAAATAATCATTTCTCCGATGCATCTCGATGTGGACATGAATGATTCTGAATCGTTGCACAAATGTCAAGATTCCGATTATTAAATATTACTGACGTAATTAATTTGGCTGGAGCGAAAAAGATGGTGCCGCACCTGCCCTGACTCTTTGTGGTGTGACACAAAGAAAAAAATGGCGGAGTGGAGTAAATGATCAGCACTCTTGATTAAAAGCAAATGTACAGCAGTACTTCGGCTTTTATGAAGTCAAAGGGAAAAAAGACTTGGACAAGACCCACACCGTATGTACAGAGTATCTGTAAAGCATTCACAACGCTTCACTTTTTCCACATTTTATGTTGCAGCCTTATTCCAAAATGGATTATATTATTTTTTTTTCCTCAAAATTCTACACAATACCCCATAATGACAATGTGAAAAAAGTTGAGATTTTTGCAAATTTATTAAAAATAAAAAAACTAAGAAATCACATGTACATAAGTATTCACAGCCTTTGCTCAATACTTTGCTGATGCACCTTCAGTAGCAATTACAGTCTCACGTCTTTTTGAATATGATGCCACAAGCTTGGCACACCTATATTTAGGCCATTTTTCCCATTCCTTTTTGAAGCATCTCTGAAGATAAGCCTTTATTAGTCCCACAACGGGGAAATTCCAGGATTGCAACAGCACAGGGATAGCAACACTCAGAGCAACAATCAGAAAGCAAGAAAAAACAAGAGCAGCTAGTATACATATGTACATATTAATATAAATGTATATATATAGACACACAGTGCGGAGCATTGTGGTTGGTGGATGTGCAGCAGAAAGTCTAAGCTCTCTCTCCGCGGATGGGGAGGGCCAGCTGGATGTCTTTGGGCATGATGGTGACCCTCTTGGCGTGGATGGCACACAGATTGGTGTCCTCGGGGAGACCCACCAGGTAGGCCTCGCTGGCCTCCTGCAGAGCCATGATGGCAGAGCTCTGGAAGCGCAGGTCGGTCTTGAAGTCCTTAGCGATCTCCCTCACCAGGCGCTGGAAGGGCAGCTTACGGATGAGCAGCTCTGTGGATTTCTGGTAGCAATGGATCTCTCTCAGAGCCACGGTACCAGGCCTGTAACGGTGAGGCTTCTTCACTCTGCCGGTGGCCGGAGCGCTTTTCTGAGCAGCCTTGGTGGCCAGCTGCTTCCTGGGGGCTTTTTCCTCCAGTAGACTTACGGCGGTCTGCTTGGTTCTTGCCATCACTCTTTATTATTCTGTCTTATATTTCTTGCACGCCGCCTAAACTCCAGCCCGGCACCCGCGTCATTTTTGCTTCAGTTCCCCGGTATGTCGAGTTTCTCCGTTAGCACCGGGTGGCGGTTGAGTGCTAGCTAGCTCTTCCCTGCTGTATCGTCTCCTGCTGTAAACAGTGGCTCCGTCCGCCAACTCGGGAGACCTTTGGGGCGATCTGTGTGTCCGTGATATATATAGAGTGAAAGGTGTGCCGGATCAGAAAGTTATCACCGGATCAGAAAGAAGAAGGAAGATAAAAAGACTCAGAATTGAGCCGCTGTTGCAAAAGGCAGCCGACTCGTGTGGCGCCGGAAGTAAAAAAAAAAAAAAAAAAAAAAAAAAAAAAAATTTAAAAAAAATTTAAAAAATTGTGAAGTGCCATCAGGTTGGACAGGAAGCGTCAGTGTACAGCCATTTTCAGATCTCTTCAGAGATGTTCGATTGGATTCAAGTTGGGGCTCTGGCTGGGCTACTCAAGGAAAGTCACAGAGTTGTCCTGAAGCCACTCCTTTGATATCTTGGCTGTGTGCGCAGGGTCGTTATCCTGCTGAAAGATGAAACGTCACCCCAGTCTGAGGTCAAGAGCGCTCTGGAGCAGGTTTACATCCAGGATGTCTCTGTACATTGCTGCATTCATCTTTCCCTCTTTCCTGACTAATCTCAGTTCCTGCCACTGAAAAATATCCCCATAGAATGATGCTGCCACCACTGTGCTTCATTGTAGGGATGGTATTTGCCTGGTGATGAGCAGTACCTGGTTTTCTCCAAACATGACGCCTGACATTCACACCAGAGAGTTCAATCTTTGTCTCATCAGATCAGAGAATTTTGTTTCTCATGGTCCGAGAGCCCTTCAGGTGCCTTTTGGCAAACTCCAGGTGGGCTACCATGTGCTAAAAGGCCTTTACCAAGGAGTGGCCACTCTACCATACAGGCCTGATTGGTGGATTGCTGCAGTGATGGTTGTCCTTCTGGAAGGTTCTCCTCTCTCCACAGAGGAACGCTGGAACTCAGAGTGACCACTGGGTTCTTGGTCACCTCCCTGACTAAGGCCCTTCTTCCCTGATCGCTCAGTTTAGATGGCCGGCCAGCTCCAGGAAGAGTCCTTGTGGTTCCGAACTTCTTCCACTTATGGCTGATGGAGACCACTGTGCTCATTGGGACCTTCAAAGCAGCAGAAATTTTTTTGTACCCTCCCCCAGATTTGTGCCTCGAGACAATTCTGTCTTGGAGGTCTACAGACAATTCCTTTGAATTCATGCTTGGTTTGTGCTCTGACATGCACTGTCAACTGTACGACCTTATATAGACAGGCGTGTGCCTTTCCAAATCATGTCCAATCAACTGAATTTACCCCAGGTGGACTCCAATTAAGCTGTAGAAACATCTCAAGGATAATCAGTGGAAACAGGATGCATCCAAGCTCAATTTTGAGCTTCATGGCACAAGCTGTGAATACTTATGTACATGTGATTTCTTAATTTCTTAGTTTCGTTAGATTTCTTAGTTTCTTAGTTTTAGTTTCTTAGTTTATTTTTAATAAATTTGCAAAAATCTCAAAAACCTTTTCAAGTTGTCATTATGGGGTATTGTGTGTTGAATTTTGGGGAAAAAATGAATTTAATCCATTTTGGAATAAGGCTTTCACAAAAAATGTGGAAAAAGTGAAGCGCTGTGAATACTTTCCGGATGCACTGTAAGGTCCGTCAGATTAAACTAATATATTTTGGAAACGCGACCAACATGCAAAACCATATCGCACATTTCCACTCAGCGACTGGAGAGAAAAAAAAAAAAAAATCCACAACACTTGTGGCTGCTGCCACCAACCAGAGAAGCATTGAACAAGCAATGTCAAAACTTCCACACAACTCGAAAAGGGCAAAGCGAATTACAAAATCTACTGCTTTTTTTTTTTTTTTTTTATTGCCAAGGATTTACGCCCGTATTCCATTGTCTAAAATCACAGCTTTCAGCTATGATGCACACTGTAGAGCTGAGTTACAATGTCATAATATTCTGTGTTTTTTTAAATATCACACACACACAAAAAACTCAAAAAGTTAGGGATATTTGGCTTTCAAGTGAAATATATGGAAAATGTAAAAAGTTCACGCACAGAGATATTATATCGTGAAAGTAGGGCACTTAAGTAGACGCATGCAATGGTGATTTCCTCATCGCAAACAATTTCTTGAAACAAAAGCCAACAACAGTGGTGGGTATACCACAACAAAAAATGTCAATGTCTCAACTTGTCATGTGCCCTTGAGCATCAATTACAGCTTGACAACAATGTCTCATGCTGTTCACAAGTGGACTTTTGTATGCCGAGTTGAGGTATGGCATTCAACTCTTCTTGAAGGGCAGCCCTCAGGTCACTGAGGTTGTGGGGTGCAGGGTTACGAGCCTCTACATGCCGACTCAGCTGATCCCATAAGTTTTCTATGGGATTCAGGTCTGAAGAAAGTGCAGGCCACTCCATTTGAGGTACCCCAGCCTCCAGCAGCTGTTCCTTAATGATGTGACCTCGATGAGCTGGAGCATTGTTGTCCATGAAGATGAAATTGGGCCCGTGTTGTTCGTGCAGGAGCACAATAACTGGATTAATGATGTTATTCAGGTAGTATCGGCTTGTCGAGGTGTAAGGCAGTTCAGTATTGACTAGACACACCTGCCCAGACTGTAACATGGTGACAACAGTGGCTGATGCATAGCGCTCTCCTTGACGTCTCCAGCATCATTGGCGGCCATCATTTCTGCTCAACGTGAATTGACTTTCATTAGAGAACAGCACTGAGGCCCACTAGTCCCTTGTCCAGCGTAAATGCTCCCTGGCCCATGCAAATGATGCCTGTGCCTGGTGGTGTGGTTAGGTACCCTTGGAGGTCATCTAGTATGCAGACCACGCTGATGTAGACGGTTTCGAATGGTCTGCCGTAACACTTGGGTGCCTCTCACCTCCCTTAAATGTGGCTCGAGTGGAGTGGCATTCATCATCCGGTTCCCGAGGGCACTGTTCACAATGAAGCGGTCATCAGTGTGGGATGTGGCCAAAGGACATCCACTTCTATGCCTTTCTGTGACTCTTCCAGTCTCTCTGTATCTCTGTTGCAGCCTGCTGATGACACTAAGCTCAGTGGCCACTTCCCTCTGAGAACATCCTGTTTGAAGTCTCACAATGACGAGGTACTGTTGATCAATTGTTAGGTGCCGTCTTGGTCTCATGATGTCAAAATGTGAACAGCATGAGAAAGAGGACTGTTTAAATACCAATTCTAATTGAACCAGAAAATTTATTGGTCGATTCATGGATCAAACATCTGTTGTGAATTTTGCCGTTAAGCACCTTGTTAGAGAACAAGTTATGCAAAAAGTACTGAAACACTGAACAGTTGAAAATGTGTATTCAAAAGGTTAGAGAAGGTCAAGTTAAGTTCTCCTGTAAAGGTTATAGTGCATTTTAGGCGCATCCTGAAATTTCACCCAAAAGCCGAATATTTATGGACATTATGTATATTATATGTATATTATAGTTTTAGTCAGTTTTAAGTATTTATTTCTCTTAGCTACTTAGATTCACTTAGCCATAGGCAGTTATCATTTTAACTGCAACTGTAATAAGTTAACATTATTGTAATATCCAAATGTGTCTCAGGGATGTGTGAATGGTTGTCGGGGTGGGGGGTGTGAGTGTGTTTTTAAATTATGTTCTTTTTACAATACGGATGCCTAGAGAAATGCAATTTCATCTTGCTTGCACTACAGTTGTATGCATAGCATCATGACAATAAAGGTTGGTTGATTGATTGATTCACTGAATATCTCCAACTGCGTGCGTGCATTATATGACAAGTAAGCTGACCCGGAGAAGGTTTTGGCTTAGTTTCTGCTTTCAAAAGACTTTTCTTCACCACTGCTGCTCATCACCGCTGGCTGCCCCCAAGTGAAAATCCACAGAATAGGTATGTGGACTATGATGTTCTGAATGAGGCTTTAGGAAATCAAAATAAGATGAATCGACTTCCGGTTATGGCTGCCACGTAAGAAGGACACGTCTCACTCTGCTCTGCTTCTGGAGAAAAAAAATCGGCAAATAACTCTCTCATTTCGGACAGAACGTATCCCAGCGTTTGAGCGAGGATATGTCGGTGAAGCCTAAGGCTGGAAAACCAAGTAGAGGAAAAAGCGAGCCGCAGAAACAGTCCAAATTAACGGACTTTCAGGTCTGTGACGCAGCAGAGAAAGCACCAAATATGGCGAAGGAAGCTAACAACGGCGCGGGAGCTGCGGGAAGCGACACAGGTGCGTTGCTGGCGGCTATGAGTTCAATGAGAGCGGACTTTTCCTCTAGATTTGATGGGATTATGGCAGCGTTGGAAGGAATGAGAAAGGAATTGGGTGACTGTGTGGAACGAATGGCGCAGATGGAGCTTCGTATTTCCAGTGCTGAAGATGAAGTCAATTGTCTCCAATTAAAGGTGCGCACTTTGGAAAAAAAAAAAAAAATGTCTGGAAGAAAACATTCTGGATTTGGAATCTCGGTCGAGACAGAACAACTTGAGGCTGGTGGGTCTACCGGAAGAATCCGAAGGTCGGGACCCGTGTTCCTTTCTGGAAAAGTGGATTCCGGATGCGCTGGGCAGTGCGGAGCTGCGGCCGGCGGTGGTTTTGGAGGGCGCACATCGTATTGGCCCACAGAGAGATAAGGGACCACCGAGGACCTTAATTATGAAGTTTGTCAGCAACAGAGACAGGATGAAGATCTTCAACGCAGCACGAGCTAAAGGAGAGATTAAACACCAGGATCAGCATGTGCGGTTCTACCCAGATTGGGCCACAGGAATCCAACAATTGAGGAAGCAGTATGATCCCGTACGTAAGGAGCTGCGCAACCTTGGGATTCGTCATGGTGTAATCTATCCTGCGAGACTGCTGACCACGTATGGGGGCAGCACCCACATCTTCAAGACCCCAGAGGAGGCGCAGGAGTTTATCAAGAAGATCCAAGAAGAAGAGACTGGTGGGAGCTAAGCATGAACAAAATATAAGGTAGAATAATTAAGCATTTGCACAGGCATCTGACTGACTTGAAGCAAATAGCAAGTTTACAAAATATAGACTGCATTATATAATTAAAAAACAAAAAAAACAAAAAAAAACTATGATGTACAAAGTTGCTAAAAATTTTGGAGTTAAGTTGGAAAACTACAGAGGAGAGTTAATGTTACGTCATTAAAAGCAGTAGAGTTAGGGTGATTGGGAGGATGAAGAAGGAGTGGCTTAGGCTGATTCTCGTGGAAGTGGAGCAGTCGATGGCTATATCGGGAGACGGAATTTTTCTTTTGATTTTGGGGGGTTTGCCACAAGTGTGGGAAGGGGGAATTTGTTTGTGTGTAGTTTGTAGGATGAATGTTCAACCACTCATTTTTTTGCTTCTCTGTATGAGCATGTTTACACTGCAAGGTAATCCCAAACTCCCTATTGATCATAAACCAAAGCGTTAATCTTAATTTAACTTCATGGAATTGCAGAGGTCTACAAAATTTAAAAAAACTTAAACAAGTTATGAATAAAATAAAAGACATGGGTTCAAAAATTGTGTTTTTACAAGAAACTCATCTAATAGAGGAGGATATAAAAAGAATTAGGAGTAGATGGCAAGGAAGTGTTTTCACCTCATCATTTTCATCCCGAGCCAGGGGAGTTATGACTCTCATACATAAATCAGTCCCTTTTCAAGTGAAAAATGTAATTGGAGACAAATTTGGAAGATATGTAATCATTCAAGGATCTTTGCTATTAGAAAATATAAATTTGGTGAACCTATATGGTCCCAATATAGATGATCAAAAGTTCTTTGCTAATTTATTTCTCATCTTATCATCACTTACAGGGCAACATATAATAGCAGGGGATTTTAATTGTACATTGAATCCCGGTATAGATAGATCAACAGGACTGGACTGTACGCACAATGGATGTAGGATGACCATTAATCATTTTATGAAAGAATTGAGATTGCTAGATATATGGAGAGAAATGAAACCACAAGTCAAAGCCTACTCTTGTTATTCCAGTACCCACAAGACATTCTCACGTATTGATTATTTTTTGATTTCCACAGAATTAAGGTCCAAGATTCAAAACTGCTTTTATGATAACATCGTGATCTCTGATCATGCACCCTGCTGTATAGTAAGTACATGTAGATAAGAAATTGACAAAGGAATCAGGTAGATGGCAATTTCAGCATAAATGGCTTTAGGATGAGGAATCTGTCAAGTACATAGAAAAACAGATGAGTTCTTTGATATCAATACTACACAAACATCAGCATGTGTAAAGTGGGAGGCTTTCAAAGCTTTTATTAGGGGACGTATTATTAGTTATACAGGTTCAAAATCTAAGAAGACTCGAGAGGAGAGAGCCCAAATGGAACATAAAATAAAAAATCTTCAGGAAAAAGTGTATGCAGGAAGTGATCCAAGGTTGGAGAATGAATTACTGATTTTGAGAGCTGAATACGACAAAAAATCAGCGAATAGAGCTGCCTCGAGTCTTCTAAGATTGAAACAATCTTTTTATGAACAAGGTGAAAAATCAGGAAAATTATTGGCATGGCAGATTAAACAATTAGAAATTAAAACACCAATTACCAGTATTATAAGTAACGGACAGGTAGTTATAGATCCTTTAGAAATTAACAGAGCCTTTAGAGATTACTATGAAAAATTATATGATACCAAAAATGAATCTGATTTAACAAAACTAAATGGGTGATGTCCGGTTATGGCTGCCACGTAGGACGGACGTGTCTCGCTCTGCTCTGCTCCTGGAGAAAAAAAATCGGCAAATAACTCTCTCATTTGGGACAGAACGTATCCCAGCATTTGGGCGAGGATATGTCGGCGAAGCCTAAGGCTGGAAAACCAGGAAAAGGAAAAAGCGAGCCGCCGAAACAGTCCAAATTAACGGACTTTCAGGTCTGTGACGCAGCAAACAAAACTCCATATATGGCGGAGGAGGCTGGCGGCGGTGCGATGTCTGCGGGGAATGGCGCAGATGCGCTGATGGCTGCCATGAGTTCAATGAGAGCGGACTTTTCCTCTAGATTTGATGGGATTATGACAGCGTTGGAAGGAATAAGAAAGGAATTGGGTGACTGTGTAGAACGAACGGCGCAGATGGAGCTCCGTCTCGCTAGTGCTGAAGATGACGTCACCCGTCTTCAATTAAAGGTGCGCACTTTGGGAAAAAAAAAATAAATCTCTGGAAGATAATATTTTGGATTTGGAATCTCGGTCGAGACAGAATAATTTGAGGCTGGTGGGTCTTCCAGAGGAATCAGAAGGTCGGGACGTATGTTCCTTTCTGGAAAAGTGGATTCCGGAGGTGCTGGGCAGCGAGGAGTTGCAATCAGCAGTGGTTCTGGAAAAAGCACATCGTATTGGCCCACGGAGAGATAAGGGACCGCCGAGGACCTTAATTATGAAGTTTCTTAGCAACAGAGACAGGATGAAGATCTTCAACGCTGCACGTGCTAAAGGAGAGATTAAACACCAGGACCAGCAGGTGCGGTTCTACCCAGATTTGGCCACAGGAATCCAGCAATTGAGGAAGCAGTTTGATCCCATACGTAAGGAGCTGCGCAACCTTGGGATTCGTCATGGTGTAATCTATCCTGCGAGACTGCTGACCACGTATGAGGGCAGAACCCACATCTTCAAGACCCCAGAGGAGGCGCAGGAGTTCATCAAGAAGATCAAAGAAGAAGAAGAGACTGGTGGGAGCTAAGCATGAACAAAATATAAGGTAGAATAATTAAGCATTTGCACAGGCATCTGACTGACTTGAAGTAAATAGTAAGTTTACAAAATATAGATTGTATTATATATTAAAAAAACAAAACAAAAACAAAAACAAAAAAAAAAAAACTATGATGTACAAAGTTGTTAAAAATTTTGGAGTTAAGTTGGAAAACTACAGAGGAGAGTTAATGTTATGTCATTAAAAGCAGTAGAGTTAGGGTGATTGGGAGGATGAAGAAGGAGTGGCTTAGGCTGTTCCCCGTGGGTGTGGAACGGTCGATGGCTATATCGGGAGACAGAATTTTTCTTTTGATTTTGGGGGGTTTGCCACAAGTGTGGGAAGGGGAAATTTGTTTGTGTGTAGTTTGTAGGATGAATGTTCAACCACTCATGTTTTTGCTTCTCTGTATGAGCATGTTTACACTGCAAGGTAATCCTAAACTCTCTATTGATCATGGACCAAAGTGTTAATCTTAATTTAACTTCATGGAATTGCAGAGGTCTACAAAATTTAAAAAAACTTAAACAAGTTATGAATAAAATAAAGGACATGGGTTCAAGAATTGTGTTTTTACAAGAAACTCATCTGATAGAGGAGGATGTTAAAAGAATTAGGAGTAGATGGCAGGGAAGTGTATTCACCTCTTCATTTTCATCCCGAGCCAGGGGAGTTATGACTCTCATACATAAATCAGTTCCTTTTCAGGTGAAAAATGTAATTGGAGACAAATTTGGAAGATATGTAATCATTCAAGGTTCTTTGCTATTAGAAAATATAAATCTTGTGAACTTATATGGTCCCAATATAGAGGATCAGAAGTTCTTTGCTAATTTATTTCTCATCTTATCATCACTTACAGGGCAACATATAATAGCAGGGGATTTTAATTGTACATTGAATCCAGGTGTGGATAGATCAACAGGACTGGATTGTACGCACATTGGATGTAGGATGACTATTAATCATTTTATGAAAGAATTGAGATTGTTAGATATATGGAGAGAAATGAAACCACAAGTTAAAGCCTATTCTTGTTATTCCAGTACCTACAAGACATTCTCACGTATTGATTATTTTTTGATTTCCACAGAATTAAGGTCCAAGATTCAAAACTGCTTTTATGATAACATCGTGATTTCTGATCATGCACCCTGTTGTCTAATATATGTAGATAAAAAATTGACAAAGGAATCAGGTAGATGGCAATTTCAGCATAAATGGCTTCAGGATGAGGAATTTGTCAAGTATATAGAAAAACAGATAGACGAGTTCTTTGACATCAATACTACACAAACATCAGCATGTGTAAAGTGGGAGGCTTTCAAAGCTTTTATTAGGGGACATATTATTAGTTATACAGGATCAAAATCTAAGAAGACTCGAGAGGAGAGAGCTAAATTGGAACATAAAATAAAAAGTCTTCAGGAAAAAGTGTATGCAGGAAGTGACCCAAGGTTGGAGAATGAATTACTGATTTTGAGAGCTGAATACGACAAAAAATCAGCGAATAGAGCTACCTCGAGTCTTCTAAGATTGAAACAATCTTTTTATGAACAAGGTGAAAAATCAGGAAAATTATTAGCATGGCAGATTAAACAATTGGAAATTAAAACACCAATTACCAGTATTATAAGTAACGGACAGGTAGTTATAGATCCTTTAGAAATTAATAGAGCCTTTAGAGATTACTATGAAAAATTATATGATACCAAAAATGAACCTGATTTAACAAAACTAAATGGGTTTTTGAACAAACTATCTATACCGTGTATTCCAAATGAAAACAGGGAGATATTGGAGTCTAAAATTAGTCAAGAAGAAGTTGGGCTAGCCATTGATAATATGAAATCAGGAAAAAGTGCAGGACCAGATGGTCTTCCAGTTGACCTTTATAAAAAATTTAAGAATAAATTAATAAAACCTTTTTTGGAAATGGTTTTAGAAGCATTTCAAAATAATAATTTACCATCATACATAAATAATGCCTTAATTATACTGCTGCCAAAACCAGGTAAGCCCTCTAATAAATGTGAAAATATGAGACCAATAAGCCTATTAAACGCCGACCTTAAGATAATCTGTAAAATTTTAGCAAGACGAATACAAGAAATTTTACCAAATATTATTAATCGAGATCAGAATGGCTTTATAAAGGGTAGACAAGGCTTCCATAATGTAAGAAGACTATTTAATATTATTTATTTTAATAAAGAAGCACCGGATACAGCTCTCCTATCATTGGACGCCGAAAAGGCCTTTGATAGAGTTGAATGGCCCTTTCTTTTTGAAGTCCTACAAAGGTTTGGACTTGGAAATAATTTCATAAAATGGGTTCAAATAATATACAATAATGCTACAGCAGAAATCCTAACAAATAACAATATTTCAAAACCAATAAAAATCAATAGAGGATGTCGACAAGGCTGTCCACTTTCACCTTTACTGTTTACTATGGCAATTGAACCTTTAGCGATAGCGATACGTTTACATTCACAAATATATGGAATTAAAGTTGGACCAACAGAACATAAAATCTCCCTGTACGCAGATGATATAATTTTGTTTATGTCGAATCTAAAAAAATCAATTCCAACCTTGTTGAATTTAATAAAGAATTTTGGGGAAATATCAGGATATAAAATAAATAAAACTAAATCTTCAATATTAATGCTAAATGAGACCCAGAGAAATTACCCAGACCCTGAGGTAAATCAATTCAATGTTGTAAATCAGTTTAAATATTTAGGAATCCAAATTATGCCTAAGCTAGAATCAGTCGCCAGCGTCAACTATGAAGCCTTAATGTCAGATATCAATGAGTTAACTCAGAGATGGATGTCACTACCAATGTCGATGATCGGGAGAATCAATATACTTAAAAGTAATATTTTACCTAAAATACTTTATTTATTTCAATACATTCCCTTATCACCACCTTTAGATCTATTCTCAAGAATAAAAAAAAAAGTTAGTGGAATTTATATGGAACAACAGGAGGGCTAGATTACGTTTGTCTTTATTATATTTACCATTTGATCGTGGAGGTCTGAAATGTCCAAATTTTATGTTGTATTATTGGTCGGCACAACTGAGGTCTATGACATATTATTTTTCATCAAATGATCTCCCTCACTGGACTGAAACGGAATCATACAATTTACCTTTACCTCTTCCCATATTCATATACTCAGATTCGGCAAAAAAATTACAAAAACAAGTTAAAAATCCATTTGTAAAGCATATGATCAAAATATGGTGTGAAGCTAAAAACTATTTAAAAGAACCACAGTTATTGTCACAATTTAGCCCAATATGGGGTAATCAATATTTTAAACCAGGGAGAGCGGACGCTGTATTTAAAGTATGGAATTTAAAAGGGATACAAAAGATTCAGGATTTATATTTGCCATGTGCAGACAACATAATGTCTTTTGAAGAGCTGAGGATCAAATTTAATCTCAATAGAACACATTTTTTTAAATATCTTCAACTTAGAAACTTTATTCGATCAAATCAAAATAAAGCTCTCACTCGACCTATTTATTCATCCTTGGAAAAAATGATGATGAAAGATAGTAAAAGAAAGGGTATTATTTCAGAGTTTTATAACTCATTGACACTATCTTCAAGTGAAAATTCACTGAAAAGATTAAACTACTGGAAAGAAGATCTGCAAATTGAAATTTCAGAGGAACAATGGGAATTGGCTTGTACAGAAGCTCAAACCAAATCAATAAATGCACGCCTTAAATTGATACATTTCAAATGGTTAATGCGGATGTATGTTACACCGGAGGAGTTAAATAGATATAACAAAAATATACCAGATACATGCACAAAATGCATGGAAAGTAAAGGAACCCTATTTCATTGTTTATGGGAATGTAGATTAATAAGAATGTTTTGGGAGGAGGTGAGGGTAACAATTGAAAAAATAATCTCAAAACAAATCATATTGAATCCTAAACTGTTTTTGTTGGGTCTGTACCCAGAAAAGCATAATTTTAATAAAAGTGAAAGAACATTCATAGACCTCAGTTTGCTTAATGCCAAAAAATGTATTGCACTATTATGGAAAAAGACTCATAGACCAGATGTGACTCAGTGGTTAAGACAGATGTTAACAAACCTTCCATTAGAAAGAATAACATATATACTGAAATCAAAGGAAATTGTGTTTGAGAATATATGGAGACCTTTTATTGATTATGTAAAAAATTTAAACATAACTCTTGAAGAAGAAGGTGAATGATGTGTGTGGACCTTGTAAATTCCAAACTGGTGAACATAATATGTATACTAATGTATTGGATTGTCTAGACTAAACAGAGGAGCATTGTTGAAGACTTGATTTTGTTGGTGGTTGTTGGTGTTTTTAGGGCATTTTTTTTTTTTTTTGTAGTACTTTAGTGTTAGTGTTTGTTTGTATCATGTTTGTTAAAAAAAAAAAAGGTTCAATAAAGATATTGTGGAAAAAAAAACTAAATGGGTTTTTGAACGAACTATATATACCGTGTATTCCAAATGAAAACAGGGAGATATTGGAGTCTAAAATTAGTCAAGAAGAAGTTGGGCTAGCCATTGATAATATGAAATCAGGAAAAAGTGCAGGACCAGATGGTCTTCCAGTTGACCTTTATAAAAAATTTAAGAATAAATTAATAAAACCTTTTTTGGAAATGGTTTTAGAAGCATTTCAAAATAATAATTTACCATCATACATGAATAGTGCCTTAATTATACTGTTGCCAAAACCAGGTAAGCCCTCTAATAAATGTGAAAATATGAGACCAATAAGCCTATTAAATGCCGACCTTAAGATAATCTGTAAAATTTTAGCAAGACGAATACAAGAAATTTGACCAAATATTATTAATCGAGATCAGAATGGCTTTATAAAGGGAAGACAAGGCTTCCATAATGTAAGAAGACTATTTAATATTATTTATTTTAATAAAGAAGCACCGGATACAGCTCTCCTATCACTGGACGCCGAAAAGGCCTTTGATAGAGTCGAATGGCCCTTTCTCTTTGAAGTCTTACAAAGGTTTGGACTTGGAAATAATTTCATAAAATGGGTTCAGATAATATACAATAATGCTACAGCAGAAATCCTAACAAATAACAATATTTCAAAATCAATAAAAATCAATAGAGGATGTCAACAAGGCTGTCCACTTTCACCTTTACTGTTTACTATGGCAATTGAACCTTTAGCGATGGCGATACGTTTACATTCACAAATATATGGAATTAAAGTTGGACCAACAGAACATAAAATCTCCCTGTACGCCGATGACATAATTTTGTTTATGTCGAATCTAAAAAAATCAATTCCGACCTTGTTGAATTTAATAAAGAATTTTGGGGAAATATCAGGATATAAAATAAATAAAACTAAATCTTCAATATTAATGCTAAATGAGACCCAGAGAAATTACCCAGACCCTGAGGTAAATCAATTCAATGTTGTAAATCAGTTTAAATATTTAGGAATCCAAATTGTGCCTAAGCTAGAATCAGTCGCCAGTGTCAACTATGAAGCCTTAATGACAGATATCAATGAGTCAATTCAGAGATGGATGTCACTACCAATGTCGATGATCGGGAGAATCAATATACTTAAAAGTAATATTTTACCTAAAATACTTTATTTATTTCAATACATTCCCTTACCACCACCTTTAGATCTATTCTCAAGAATAAAAAAAAAGTTAGTGGAATTTATATGGAACAACAGGAGGGCTAGATTACGTCTGTCTTTATTATATTTACCATTTGATCGTGGAGGTCTGAAATGTCCAAATTTTATGTTGTATTATTGGTCGGCACAACTGAGGTCTATGACATATTATTTTTCATTAAATGATCTCCCTCACTGGACTGAAATGGAATCATACAATTTACCTTTATCTCTTCCCATATTCATATACTCAGATTCGGCAAAAAAATTACAAAAACAAGTTAAAAATCCATTTGTAAAGCATATGATCAAAATATGGTGTGAAGCTAAAAATTATTTAAAAGAACCACAGTTATTGTCACCATTTAGCCCAATATGGGGTAATCAATATTTTAAACCAGGAAGAGCGGACGCTGTATTTAAAGTATGGAATTTAAAAGGGATTCAAAAGATTCAAGATTTATATTTGCCATGTGCAGATAACATAATGTCTTTTGAAGAGCTGAGGGTCAAATTTAATCTTAATAGAACACATTTTTTTAAATATCTTCAACTTAGAAACTTTATTCGATCAAATCAAAATAAAGCTCTCACTCGACCTATTTATTCATCCTTGGAAAAAATGTTGATGAAAGATAGTAAAAGAAAGGGTATTATTTCAGAGTTTTATAACTCATTGACACTATCCTCAAGTGAAAATTCACAGAAAAGATTAAACTACTGGAAAGAAGATCTGCAAATTGAAATTTCAGAGGAACAATGGGAATTGGCTTGTACAGAAGCCCAAACCAAATCAATAAATGTACGTCTTAAATTGATACATTTCAAATGGTTAATGCGGATGTATGTTACACCGGAGGAGTTAAATAGATATAACAAAAATATACCAGATACATGCACAAAATGCATGGAAAGTAAAGGAACCCTATTTCATTGTGTATGGGAATGTAGAATAATAAGAATGTTTTGGGAAGAGGTGAGGGTAACAATTGAAAAAATAATCTCAAAACAAATCATTTTGAATCCTAAACTGTTTTTGTTGGGTCTGTACCCAGAAAAGCATAACTTTAATAAAACTAACTAACTAACCTGCACTTATATAGCGCTTTTCAAGTGAAAGAACATTCATAGACCTCAGTTTGCTTAATGCCAAAAAATGTATTGCACTACTGTGGAAAAAGACTCATAGACCAGATGTGACTCAGTGGTTAAGACAGATGTTAACAAACCTTCCATTAGAAAGAATAACATATATACTGAAATCAAAGGAAATTGTGTTTGAGAATATATGGAGACCTTTTATTGATCATGTAAAAAATTTAAACACAACTCTTGAAGAAGAAGGTGAATGATGTGTGTGGACCTTGTAAATTTCAAACTGGTAAACATAATACGTATACTTATGTAATGGATTGTCTAGACTAAACAGAGGAGCATTGTTGAAGACTTGATTTTGTTGGTGGTTGTTGGTGTTTTTAGTGCATTTTTTTTTTTGTAGTACTTTAGTGTTAGTGTTTGATTGTGTCATGTTTGTTTAAAAAAAAAAAAAAGGTTCAATAAAGATATTGTGGAAAAAAAAAATAATAAGATGAATCACTCTGTAAATCACTAGACTGAAAATGTACTTGTACAGATTGGATCCTGGGGTCTACTTGGGGTGCTCACTTGGTCAGGGGTCCACTTCACCTGTTCTCAACACAGCCATCCCCACTCTCTACAACGAGACCAAAGCTGAAGTCATACAATCACTGAAGACAGCAGCATGGATTGCTATCACGTGTGATGTGTGGACATCCATTGCCACCGAACCATTTGTAACAGTAACTGCACATTTTTGTATAAAAAGGTAAATGTGATTTTGATACAGCAAAATGTTCTTGGTTTTTGGGCTGAAGGACTCAGTTACTGCATCTAACAGGAGAACTTTCATTAGAAGTTCTAACATTTGTTAGAAATTCTCAGTATTTTTGACTGAAGGACACAGTTACTTGTTGCACATAATCGAATGTTTGTCATGTCTTATTTGTTAAAACTCAGGATACTCTGAAGTCAGGATTATAGCAGCAAATGTGCTGCTACAGTTGCACTTTTCATGTTTTTTAAAACATTCAAAGATACTGGAAGTAAATTCATGGGCCATTACAAATGCTTTGTAAAAGCACTCCAGCCACCGGCGGAGTGAAGAAGCCTCACCGTTACAGGCCCGGTACCGTGGCTCTGAGAGAGATCCGTCGCTACCAGAAATCTATGGAGCTGCTCATCCATAAGCTGCCCTTCCAGCGCCTGGTGAGGGAGATCGCTCAGGACTTCAAGACCGACCTGCGCTTCCAGAGCTCCGTGGCTCCATGGCTCTGCAGGAGGCCAGCGAGGCCTACCTGGTGGGTCTTTTCGAGGACACCAACCTGTGCACTATCCACGCCAAGAGGGTCACCATCATGCCCAAAGACATCCAGCTGGCCCGCAGCATCCGCGGAGAGAGAGCTTAGACTTTCTGCTGCACATCCACCAACCACAATGCTCCGCACTGTGTGTCTATATATATTTATAGTAATATGTACATATGTATACTAGCTGCTCTTGTTTTTTCTTGCCTTCTGATTGTTGCTCTGAGTGTTGCTATCCCTGTGCTGTTGCAATCCTGGAATTTCCCCATTGTGGGACTAATAAAGGCTTATCTTATCTTATCTTAAAAGTACTAAGTTGTCGACTTCCGGTCTGGACACCATGGTGATAGCAGCTTAACGCTCAAGCTCCCAGAACCAATCCAGGAAAACATCTTGAAAATCAGACTTAACGGATTTTTGGAAGAGTAAAAATCAAAAGACCAAAACATCATGCCTAAACAAAAACAGAAGAAACTGACATTTTCCAGGCCAGGACACGCATAGGCCGAAGAAACTGAACCAGAGGATCTCCGTTCAGAAGACGAGGAGCTGAACGTAGCTAACAAGAAGGTTAGCTTGAAAACGTTATTTGAAGAATTACGACGATTTCGCCGAGAGGTTTGGGACGAATTTCGTGAATTCAGAGATGAATTAAAAAGAACAAACAGCAGAGTGGACCAGGCCAAGAACCGAATCTTGGAAGCTGAAGAAAGAATAAAAGTGCTTGAAGATTCCGTGCTGGATCTACACAAAAGACAGTCAAGATTAGAAGCTAAGCTAACCGACCAAGAAGGAAGGCTGAGAAGAGACAACATTAGAATTCAGGGTCTGAAAGAAGGAGCCGAAGATGGTTTCAACACAATGGCGGAATGTGTGGAATCTTTACTGAGAGAGAAATTGGATATTCCCCAAACCACTGATTTGAAGATAGAAAAGGCCCATCGTACATTAGCCGCTAAGCCAGCGGCGGAAGCGCCCCCACGTTCTGTGGTGGTGAGATTCTCCAATTTCAAAATAAAACAAGAGGTTGTAAGACTGGCTTGGCAGAAAAAAGGATTTATGCACCAAGAGAGAAAAGTCTTCGTGGAACACGATTACGCCCCGGAGGTTCTTAAAAAGCGCTGGGAATACAACGATGCTAAAAAGGTGCTACAAGAGAAAAAACTGCGCTTTCAGATGCCATTTCCTGCGAAGTTAAGGGTCTTCTACGGTGAAGAGCCATGTCTCTATAATTCGGCGGAAGAAGTTACAATTGACATGGCGAGAAGAGGGCTCCCGGTAACGGTGTTTAAACCCGCAGCAGACCCGAGCGATAGGATCAAGGCTCAAACGTGGACCACACAGAGACCTTCAAAATCCACGGGCCAGCAACGGGAAACCCAGCACCAGAGCTCCAAGGATAAGCTTGCCGTTTTCAGGAGGGAATAGCGACCTTTTTTCTTTTTTTTTTCCCCCTTTCTTAGTCATTCTGCACATCCAACCCCCCTCCTACAAGGTAACAAACATTAAAGGAGATGCAGAATCAGCATGTGGTAAAACATTTCATGGATCAGTCATAGTATTAGAAACAAATAAGTCTTTTTAATTAAAAAAAAAAAAAAAAAAAACTCGTTAAAATAGAAATGTGACAATGATCCACATGTTCTCCCCACACTAACAAATACTGTATTAGCGTGAATGTTTGCTGTGATGGGGGTGGGAAGGTGCACACAATTTCATAGGGTATAGGCATAAAAACAAAAAAAAACAAAAAAAAAATCATTACAAGTTCGGATTGGGATCTGAAATTCACGTTAAAAACATGGGACAACTTACAGTGGTAAGAGAGGGCCCTCAATACGTAACAGAGTTTGAGGAATTTCCCTCAGAGCCTACACTCCATCAAGGCTCTTCCAGGGTCTTTAAAAAGACCTCAGCTCAGGAAGTTCTTTTGTCAGTTTTTTGTTTTAAAGTTTTGTACACTATGTTCTTAATGTTTTTCATGTTCTTAATGTTCTTTCAGTTTCTGAGTAGCATAAAAGAGGGCCACCACACTGTTATACTAAATAAGACAATACAATGGAGAAACAGGGTGTAACCAAAATAGTCTCATATAATGTAAAAGGGATCTTGAATCCAGTTAAAAGATCCAAGATTCTATGCAAAATGAAAAAAGACAAAGCAGAAATAATATTTTTACAAGAAACCCACCTAACAGACGTGGAGCACACTAAACTCAATAGACAAGGGTTTAAAATAATCTCTTCATCTTCATATAAGTCAGGGAGGAGGAGGGGAGTAGGGACATTGATATCAACCAAAATTACATTTGAAAAAAAAATCAGAACACAAAGATAAAGAAGGGAGATACAGTTTGGTAATTGGGCGGCTAGAGGGAGAAGATATCACCCTGCTGAATGTATATGCACCTCCAGGGGCTAACTGTAAATTTTATAAAAATGTATTTGACCTAATGATAACTAAAGCCCAAGGTTTAGTGATATGTGGTGGAGACTTCAATCTAAGACTGAATCCATACTGGGATGCATCAGGTAATTCTCCACATCAAAATAACACTCAAAGTAGGAAAACTCGGATGCTACTAAAAGAAATGGGAATCTGTGATGTGTGGAGGGAATTCAACCCCAGTGTAAAAGATTACACATTTTATTCAACGCCACATTCATCTTACTCAAGGATTGATTACTTTTTTATGTTTAATAGAGACATTGGAAGAGTAAAAACATGTAAAATAGGACTGATGGATCTCTCTGACCACAGTCCGATCTATATGGACTTAAGGATCCAAAATTACACAAATAATACATTTTCTTGGAGGTTGAATTCAAATGTCCTGAAAGGACCACTAAAAGATGAATTGGAATCAGATATTCTCAGATATTTGGAAGAAAACGATAATGGAGAAGTATCCCCTGTAATACTGTGGGATGCATGCAAAGCTGTAATAAGGGGCAATGATTATTGCAAAACTGGCAATCCAAAAGAAACTGAGACAAGAAAAACTAATCACTTTAGAGTCAGAACTTGAGAACCTAGAAAAAGAACACAAAGGCAACACTCATTCTAATGACTCGCTCAAGATTAAGGAAATTAAAAATCAAATAAATGAGATCTACACAATTGAAATCCAGAAGAAACTTACATTTCTGAAACAAAAATTCTATGAAGCAGGCAGTAAATCGGCAAAATTACTAGCCTATAAATTGAGGAAACAACAAACAGAAAGAGCAATCTACAAAATCAGAGACCCAGTAACAAAGGAAATAAAATTCAGAATTCAGGATATTCTTAAAAGCTTCAAGAACTACTATAAGAACTTATACTCCCTCAAAAAACAAAAACACATCCGAAGCATTCCTAAACACATTAAACCTTCCCCAACTTACGGAGTCTCAAAATCAAACACTACTGTCAGAAATACATCCTAAAGAATTGGAAAAAGCAATTATGAAACTTAAAGCTAACAAATCCCCAGGAGCAGATGGCTATACAGCAGAGTGGTACAAAACCTTTAAACAGCAACTATCTCCTCTCCTCCTGAAAACATTTAACTATGTCCCCCACACAGGGGAAATCCCCCCCTCCTGGAGAGAAGGGGTCATTGCAGTTATACCTAAACCTGAAAAGGATAAACTAGATTGCTCCAACTACAGACCAATCAGTGTATTAAATCAGGACTATAAGCTTTTTACCACTATCCTTGCCAAAAGGTTAGAAAATATACTGACAGACTTAATTCAACAGGTTTTATAAGACAAAGACAGACACAAGACAACATTAGACGCACTTTACACATAATTCATCATATAAAAAAATATAACTTAAATGTAGTCATATTGGGATTAGATGCTGAGAAAGCATTCGATTCGGTTGACTGGTCTTTCCTATATAGAATCTTATCCAGTTTCAATTTTCATAACAACTTCATTAGAACTATCCAGGCACTATATAAAAAACCAACAGCTAAAATAAGGATTAACGGTAATTTATCATCATCTTTTGAGCTGGAAAGAGGATGTCGTCAGGGCTGCCCCTTGTCTCCACTGCTCTTTGCAATCTTCATAGAACCTCTGAGCCAATGGATAAGACAGAATCAAAAAATTCAGGGTATTACACTTGGTCAGAAGGAACATAAAATAGCTCTCTTTACTGATGACATTTTAATATACCTGGGGCAGCCGGACACCTCTTTACCAGAACTAATCTCAGTTTTTTCAGAGTATGGAAATTTATCGGGGTACAAATTAAACATGCATAAAACCCAAGTTTTAACATTCAACTATGACCCAAATCATTATTCACTAAGCAAACTCAAAATTAACTGGGAATTGGAATCTATGAAATATCTGGGGGTCAATATCCTGAAACAACTCAACAAAATTATAACCCTAAACTATGATCCTCTGGTGGCAAAAATAAAATCTGACCTAGCAAGATGGAATATAATACCATTCTTGGGTACTGCACAAAGAAATGATGCAGTCTAAATGAATATACTTCCACGTCTTCTATACCTTTTCCAAACAATACCGGTAGAACCTCCCAAAAAAACATGGCAGGAGCTGGACAGAAGGATCTCAAGATTCATATGGCAGGGCAAGAGACCTAGAATCAGATATAGAACTTTACAGCTAAACAAAGCCAAAGGTGGGCTTGCGCTGCCAAATATCAGGGACTATTTTAAAGCCGCACAAATTAAAACTTTAGTAGAGATATGTAACCCAGTCTACACTGCACAATGGAAGGAGATCGAGTGCCAAACAACAAGTGACATCCCCCTACAGGCAATAATACGGAACAATGCCTTACCTAAACTTTTGAATAGCACTAACCCGTGGATAGAGACCCCGCTAAAAATTTGATTTAAGATAGTCAGAGAGAATCAAACTAAAGAGCCCTATCGATTTCTGCAATGGATTGCCTATGATCAAGACTTTACTCCTGATAAAACAGACACTAGATTTAAAAAGTGGAAAGAGAACGGACTGATAAAATATTATGATTTTTTTTTAAAGGGCAAATTTTAAGAAGTTTTGAAGATTTGAAAAAACAAGGTCTAATAAATCAAGACCTTTTCAGGTTCTTTCAGCTTAGACACCACATAAACAATATACTTAAAAAGGAGGATGTGGAAAGGGCCCAGTCAGGTGTTCTGAATGTCTTCTTAATGGCATATAAAGGGATCCCAGGGATCAGATACATTTCAAAAATATACCAAGGTCTTCAAGACTTGAAAGGAGACAACACATATATAAAAGAGAGATGGGAAAAAGAGGGGAATTTCACTTTAACTAACTAACTAACCTGCACTTATATAGCGCTTTTCTAGTCACAAAGACCACTCAAAGCGCTTTCATTAATACTAACCCTCTATTCTAAGGGCCTATAGGAAACAGATATCTAGGGACAATTTAGAACAGCCAATTAACCTAACATGCATGTCTTTGGCATGTGGGAGGAAACCGGAGAAATCCCGGAGTAAACCCACGCAACACGGGGAGAACATGCAAACTCCACACAGATCACTGTTGGTCGGGGGCTGGGATCGAACCCACGATCCCCACAATCCCCCGGCCAAGGGTAACTACAACTGGAAATATGGGAAAAGCTAAATAAACAACAATGGAAAAGTACCTCATCCCTGCAGTGGAGAGAATTTGGATGGAAAAATTTGGTAAGATTTTTCAGAACACCTGCACAAAACAAATTTACTCATAAGGGGTTGAATTGTTGGCGCTTGTGTGGTGAAGAGACTGCAAATCATTTTCATGTGTTTTGGTCATGCCCAGTTATCCACCAATATTGGACCAATGTACAGGCAATATTGGGGAAAATATTCAAAATAACAGTCCCCTTTTCTTTTGTAACTTTGTATTTGGGTTTACTACCGGACTCACTGGAAAGACGAGGAGAAAAATACTTATTCAATGTTTTAATATTGGCAAGTAAAAAAGCCCCAACTAAAAAATGGATGTTGAAGGACTGTCCTACACCTGAAGATTGGATTAACGTGATCCAAGACATTTACTCGATGGAAAAGTTGACATTCGCACTGAGACAGGACATGGATGGGTTCTTGAAATTTTGGCAACCCTGGATCGCATATGTGTCTTCCATTAGATCTAATCTTTGACAAATACCATTTCAATAATGGCTCTGCTCTTTATTCCAACGCTACTCAGATGCTCTTTTATTTTTAACTATTTGTTTTTATTTTTCTGTTTGTTTTTTGCTCTTTTGTTTTGTTTGTTTTTTTTTTATTCTCTTTAATTTCACTTTCTTTCACCTTAAAAAAAAAGGGTGTTGTAATAATTATTCTTCCAATGTTGTCTAATAGCAAAAAGTAAGGGAACATGTGATGAAAATGTAAACAATGCAATGCTGTAATGACCTGTATACACTTTACAAAAACTTAAAAAAAAAAAAAAAATATTAGACAGAGAAAAAAAAAAAAGTACTAAGTTGTCACACAGTGGGAGGAAAAAAATCCTGAATAGAAAATAGTCAGCTCGAATCATTGGGTGTCTAAAGAGTCCCACCCCTAGTATAAATAAAATTAATGTAGTCAATGTAAATGCAAAAGTTTAGTATTCAATTAACAGTATATAGTTAGTGAAGATATACAGCAACCTTATTATCCTATAGATGGTAATATATTTATCAGTTTTCAACCAGACCATCAATTGAGGAGCTCATTCCAGGGTGACAAATTCACCCAAAAATCACCAACATCATTCAATTCTCTCAGCACAAGGTCTAGCCAACCAGGTTTTTATATTGTAAGACATGTTGTAGGCCCTTGACCATGCACTAGCATCACTGCAGCATGTTAATAATCAGGGCTTGGCATTAACTTTTTTGCTCACCAACCACTGTGGCTCGTGACTTTTCAAAGTTACTAGGCACTCATTCTTTTCACTAGCCACAATTTTGTGGTTGGAAAATTATGCTTAATATGATCAAATTTGAGTACTGCATGCTAAAATTTACTTGAACTAAATTTACAATAATTTTAAATGTAAATGGTCCTTATTCATACATAAAAATTACAAGAGAAATACTGCTGAATTATTTATTAACAGCAGCAAATGCTGCAAAATAGTCTAGAAAAATATTTGCAATATGAAAGTACAGGTAGATTTGGAGTCTGCCCCAATTTTCATTTGTATCTCTACCCCTTCCCCTTTGCCTACTCCTACCCCTTGACCCTTTACAGAGAATGAAAATTACCCCCATGAATTTGGACACCCGTTCAGGGCTGCACAAGGTCATTAGTAGTTGCTGATGGATTTAATCTACATCAACATTACCTGTTTTCACTGGAAAAAAGAAGAAAAAGAAAACAGATGAGAAAAGTCTCATCTTAAGGAGAAAAATGTCTCAAATTTACATGAACAATTCTAATCAGTAGAAAAAGTCAGAAATTTACGAGAAAGAAGGCTGTAAATTCAGAGAAAAACTTGGACTCCCTGGTGGCCGTTTTTGGCCTGCGGGCCACATGTTTGACACCCCTGGACCAGCACATTAAAAATACATAACTAGAGGTTTTACTTCCATGAAAAAGTTACATATCACAGATATAGATGATTACAGATAAACAAAAGTTCACCTCAGAAGAAGCTTCATTTGCTCTTTACAGCAACATAAAGTTTAGTCACTTTTCTGTCCGTCATAAGAAAACTTAAATTTGCACAGCTGTGGACAGTAAGCGGGAGTTTCTTGCTCTAAAAATAATCATATTTAACCACAGAGGTAGAGTTGATGTGGAGGGAGAGCGTAGTTTAACTACTCACACTGACAACGGAGGATCAGGTGGAATTTCCCTGGTGATCTGATCGTTGAGAGCAAGAACAGCTGTGTTCTGCTGGCTGACCTGCCAGTTCGGTGCCGTTTCTGGCCACAAAATGAACAGACCTGCGGAGCACAGCATCCAAGGTTTCTTCTGTACTCCAGCCTAGAGCAGTCCTGTGTATCGCGCTGGGAGCTGAACCAGACCACGCCCACAGTGGACTAATGACAATACACCGTGTGTGCAGATAGTGCTCATGGGAGTTGTAGATTTGCAGTCTCACACTGCGATACGTTTATTATTTAGATGTTGCTTGAGAAAACTACAACCCGTCAAAGTGGCTAGTGGGACTGGCCGTCTTACCCACCACCAGTGACATCCACCCACCAGAGGCAGGTGTTACTGTCAAGCCCTTGTAATAATAATCAATCATTCACTCTCTTTACCGTTTATTCACCAGTCCATCACAGGGCCAACACAGAGACAAACAGACAGACAACCATTCACTCTCACATTCATACCTATGAGCAATGTGGAATCCCCAGTTAATGCCAATTAACCCAACGTGATAATCATGTGAAAAGCAAAAATAACCATAATCTGGTGTGCAGAGTTTCTTTTTCCATCAGCTCTTGCTCTTTGATTGAAGACAAGGAACTCTTCCAGATATTTTTTCCCCAAACAAACATGATTCCCTTTTGGGAATAAAGTACAAACCTAGCTTTAACCAAACCTTTTTTTATTATTATTATTATAGAGGTTTGATCAAACAAAGATAAATCCAAACATATCTGATGAATAAAGTGCCAACTCCATCCATCCATCCACCCACCCACCGCTTTTCTGGGATCCAGGTCGCAAAGGCAGCAGCCCAAGGAGAGAAGCCCAGACCTCCCTCTGCTCAGCCACCTCCTCCAGCTCTTCAGAGGAGACACACAAAGGCATTCCAAGGCCAGCTGGGAGAGAGATTCTCCAGCATGTCCTGGGTCTGCCCCTGGATCTCCTCTCAGTGGGACATGCCCAAAGCACCTCAAGTGGGAAGCATTCTAATTAGATGCCCAAACCACCGCAACTAGCTAATTTTGACGTGGAGGAGCAGCAACTCTACTCTGAGCCTCTTCCGGATAACTGAACTCCTCACCCTAAAAGTGCCAACTTAGCTTTTATAAATTAACTTTTAAGGGTGGAGGAGGGGGTTAAAGCTGGAGACCATCATATTTACTCTTATGAATGGGGAAACTGATTTTCCACTATATTTTTTGACATTGTTCAAACCAAAAAGAAAAAAAAAATCTGAATTTATTATCCAGTCCTAAGACCAAGCCTAAAAAAAAAAAATAAATAGATTTTTATACACATACATAGCCTAGGCCAACTGAAAGCTGAAATGACACACTTGTGACCTCTGACCCTAACCTTGAGTACAACCTGAAGGCAGAGTCACCAAAGGACCACTGTGTGTGAGTTTAGTGGCCAAACAATTTTATAGGTAGTGGTGCACATGAATTATAAATGGCCAGATGAATGACACACCACATCATTTCACCTTTACCAGAATGAGCTAAACAACTGTGCAAGGTTGAGAAAACAACTGATTTTTTTTTTTTTTTTTTTTAAACTCAATAGATTTAGAAGCATTTCAAGTAAAATATATTTTCGTTTAAAGAGTTACTGATTTCTAGACAAAAGCAAAATAAGCATTCAACTTCATACAACACGCTATTTTTTATCCACATTCAATCTGTCGCACATTCCCATTCCAACTATACTGGCCACTGGGTCAAACTCTCATGACCAGTTTGGCCATCAGTCTGACAGGTCAAGAGGCTCATCAGTCACTTAGTTGACACCGTTTAAATTTCAGGCTGCAGCCACAAATTTTTGGAATTCTTGCATTAAATTGCCATAGGAAGAATATATGACCACTGCATTATGAGGATCCCGAGCCTTCAGATAATGAAACATCCAAGAGCCAGTCAAAAAAATATTTTATGAGATTCTTCAGTGGTTATAGCCAAGTATGCAGATCTGTAGCTGTACTTCACCTGTGTGCTTTTCTTTGTGACTCACTTTCAAATGAGTTATAGGGTGAAAAAAAGACCTAACTGAATAGGGTTACCTGGAGAACACAAATATCATGGGGAAAGTGCCATTTCATATTCTTGGGGTAAAGTATATTTAAATTCAAATGTGATTAATAAATGTATGAATCACAGTAAAAGGACAGGTTGCCGGACTTCCGGTTATGGCTGCCACGTAGGACGGACGTGTCTCGCTCTGCTCTGCTCCTGGAGAAAAAAATCGGCAAATAACTCTCTCATTTGGGACAGAACGTATCCCAGCATTTGAGCGAGGATATGTCGGCGAAGCCTAAGGCTGGAAAACCAGGAAAAGGAAAAAGCGAGCCGCCGAAACAGTCCAAATTAACGGACTTTCAGGTCTGTGACGCAGCAAACAAGGCTCCATATATGGCGGAGGAGGCGGGCGGCGGTGCGATTTCTGCGGGGAATGGCGCAGATGCGCTGATGGCTGCCATGAGTTCAATGAGAGCGGACTTTTCCTCTAGATTTGATGGGATTATGACAGCGTTGGAAGGAATAAGAAAGGAATTGGGTGACTGTGTAGAACGAACGGCGCAGATGGAGCTCCGTCTCGCTAGTGCTGAAGATGACGTCACCCGTCTTCAATTAAAGGTGCGCACTTTGGAAAAAAAAAATAAATCTCTGGAAGATAATATTTTGGATTTGGAATCTCGGTCGAGACAGAATAATTTGAGGCTGGTGGTTCTTCCAGAGGAATCAGAAGGTCGGGACGTATGTTCCTTTCTGGAAAAGTGGATTCCGGAGGTGCTGGGCAGCGAGGAGTTGCAATCAGCAGTGGTTCTGGAAAAAGCACATCGTATTGGCCCACGGAGAGACAAGGGACCGCCGAGGACCTTAATTATGAAGTTTCTTAGCAACAGAGACAGGATGAAGATCTTCAACGCTGCACGTGCTAAAGGAGAGATTAAACACCAGGACCAGCAGGTGCGGTTCTACCCAGATTTGGCCACAGGAATCCAACAATTGAGGAAGCAGTTTGATCCCGTACGTAAGGAGCTGCGCAACCTTGGGATTCGTCATGGTGTAATCTATCCTGCGAGACTGCTGACCACGTATGAGGGCAGAACCCACATCTTCAAGACCCCAGAGGAGGCGCAGGAGTTCATCAAGAAGATCAAAGAAGAAGAAGAGACTGGTGGGAGCTAAGCATGAACAAAATATAAGGTAGAATAATTAAGCATTTGCACAGGCATCTGACTGACTTGAAGTAAATAGTAAGTTTACAAAATATAGATTGTATTATATATTAAAAAAAAAAACAAAAACAAAACAAACAAAAAAAAAAAACTATGATGTACAAAGTTGTTAAAAATCTTGGAGTTAAGTTGGAAAACTACAGAGGAGAGTTAATGTTACGTCATTAAAAGTAGTAGAGTTAGGGTGATTGGGAGGATGAAGAAGGAGTGGCTTAGGCTGTTCCCCGTGGGTGTGGAACGGTCGATGGCTATATCGGGAGACAGAATTTTTCTTTTGATTTTGGGGGGTTTGCCACAAGTGTGGGAAGGGGAAATTTGTTTGTGTGTAGTTTGTAGGATGAATGTTCAACCACTCATGTTTTTGCTTCTCTGTATGAGCATGTTTACACTGCAAGGTAATCCTAAACTCTCTATTGATCATGGACCAAAGTGTTAATCTTAATTTAACTTCATGGAATTGCAGAGGTCTACAAAATTTAAAAAAACTTAAACAAGTTATGAATAAAATAAAGGACATGGGTTCAAGAATTGTGTTTTTACAAGAAACTCATCTGATAGAGGAGGATGTTAAAAGAATTAGGAGTAGATGGCAGGGAAGTGTATTCACCTCTTCATTTTCATCCCGAGCCAGGGGAGTTATGACTCTCATACATAAATCAGTTCCTTTTCAAGTGAAAAATGTAATTGGAGACAAATTTGGAAGATATGTAATCATTCAAGGTTCTTTGCTATTAGAAAATATAAATCTTGTGAACTTATATGGTCCCAATATAGATGATCAGAAGTTCTTTGCTAATTTATTTCTCATCTTATCATCACTTACAGGGCAACATATAATAGCAGGGGATTTTAATTGTACATTGAATCCAGGTGTGGATAGATCAACAGGACTGGATTGTACGCACATTGGATGTAGGATGACTATTAATCATTTTATGAAAGAATTGAGATTGTTAGATATATGGAGAGAAATGAAACCACAAGTTAAAGCCTATTCTTGTTATTCCAGTACCTACAAGACATTCTCACGTATTGATTATTTTTTGATTTCCACAGAATTAAGGTCCAAGATTCAAAACTGCTTTTATGATAACATCGTGATCTCTGATCATGCACCCTGTTGTCTAATATATGTAGATAAAAAATTGACAAAGGAATCAGGTAGATGGCAATTTCAGCATAAATGGCTTCAGGATGAGGAATTTGTCAAGTATATAGAAAAACAGATAGACGAGTTCTTTGACATCAATACTACACAAACATCAGCATGTGTAAAGTGGGAGGCTTTCAAAGCTTTTATTAGGGGACATATTATTAGTTATACAGGATCAAAATCTAAGAAGACTCGAGAGGAGAGAGCTAAATTGGAACATAAAATAAAAAATCTTCAGGAAAAAGTGTATGCAGGAAGTGACCCAAGGTTGGAGAATGAATTACTGATTTTGAGAGCTGAATACGACAAAAAATCAGCGAATAGAGCTGCCTCGAGTCTTCTAAGATTGAAACAATCTTTTTATGAACAAGGTGAAAAATCAGGAAAATTATTAGCATGGCAGATTAAACAATTGGAAATTAAAACACCAATTACCAGTATTATAAGTAACGGACAGGTAGTTATAGATCCTTTAGAAATTAATAGAGCCTTTAGAGATTACTATGAAAAATTATATGATACCAAAAATGAACCTGATTTAACAAAACTAAATGGGTTTTTGAACGAACTATCTATACCGTGTATTCCAAATGAAAACAGGGAGATATTGGAGTCTAAAATTAGTCAAGAAGAAGTTGGGCTAGCCATTGATAATATGAAATCAGGAAAAAGTGCAGGACCAGATGGTCTTCCAGTTGACCTTTATAAAAAATTTAAGAATAAATTAATAAAACCTTTTTTGGAAATGGTTTTAGAAGCATTTCAAAATAATAATTTACCATCATACATAAATAATGCCTTAATTATACTGCTGCCAAAACCAGGTAAGCCCTCTAATAAATGTGAAAATATGAGACCAATAAGCCTATTAAACGCCGACCTTAAGATAATCTGTAAAATTTTAGCAAGACGAATACAAGAAATTTTACCAAATATTATTAATCGAGATCAGAATGGCTTTATAAAGGGTAGACAAGGCTTCCATAATGTAAGAAGACTATTTAATATTATTTATTTTAATAAAGAAGCACCGGATACAGCTCTCCTATCATTGGACGCCGAAAAGGCCTTTGATAGAGTTGAATGGCCCTTTCTTTTTGAAGTCCTACAAAGGTTTGGACTTGGAAATAATTTCATATAATGGGTTCAAATAATATACAATAATGCTACAGCAGAAATCCTAACAAATAACAATATTTCAAAACCAATAAAAATCAATAGAGGATGTCGACAAGGCTGTCCACTTTCACCTTTACTGTTTACTATGGCAATTGAACCTTTAGCGATAGCGATACGTTTACATTCACAAATATATGGAATTAAAGTTGGACCAACAGAACATAAAATCTCCCTGTACGCCGATGACATAATTTTGTTTATGTCGAATCTAAAAAAATCAATTCCAACCTTGTTGAATTTAATAAAGAATTTTGGGGAAATATCAGGATATAAAATAAATAAAACTAAATCTTCAATATTAATGCTAAATGAGACCCAGAGAAATTACCCAGCCCCTGAGGTAAATCAATTCAATGTTGTAAATCAGTTTAAATATTTAGGAATCCAAATTATGCCTAAGCTAGAATCAGTCGCCAGTGTCAACTATGAAGCCTTAATGTCAGATATCAGTGAGTTAACTCAGAGATGGATGTCACTACCAATGTCGATGATCGGGAGAATCAATATACTTAAAAGTAATATTTTACCTAAAATACTTTATTTATTTCAATACATTCCCTTATCACCACCTTTAGATCTATTCTCAAGAATAAAAAAAAAGTTAGTGGAATTTATATGGAACAACAGGAGGGCTAGATTACGTTTGTCTTTATTATATTTACCATTTGATCGTGGAGGTCTGAAATGTCCAAATTTTATGTTGTATTATTGGTCGGCACAACTGAGGTCTATGACATATTATTTTTCATCAAATGATCTCCCTCACTGGACTGAAATGGAATCATACAATTTACCTTTACCTCTTCCCATATTCATATACTCAGATTCGGCAAAAAAATTACAAAAACAAGTTAAAAATCCATTTGTAAAGCATATGATCAAAATATGGTGTGAAGCTAAAAACTATTTAAAAGAACCACAGTTATTGTCACAATTTAGTCCAATATGGGGTAATCAATATTTTAAACCAGGGAGAGCGGACGCTGTATTTAAAGTATGGAATTTAAAAGGGATACAAAAGATTCAGGATTTATATTTGCCATGTGCAGACAACATAATGTCTTTTGAAGAGCTGAGGATCAAATTTAATCTCAATAGAACACATTTTTTTAAATATCTTCAACTTAGAAACTTTATTCGATCAAATCAAAATAAAGCTCTCACTCGACCTATTTATTCATCCTTGGAAAAAATGATGATGAAAGATAGTAAAAGAAAGGGTATTATTTCAGAGTTTTATAACTCATTGACACTATCTTCAAGTGAAAATTCACTGAAAAGATTAAACTACTGGAAAGAAGATCTGCAAATTGAAATTTCAGAGGAACAATGGGAATTGGCTTGTACAGAAGCTCAAACCAAATCAATAAATGCACGCCTTAAATTGATACATTTCAAATGGTTAATGCGGATGTATGTTACACCGGAGGAGTTAAATAGATATAACAAAAATATACCAGATACATGCACAAAATGCATGGAAAGTAAAGGAACCCTATTTCATTGTTTATGGGAATGTAGATTAATAAGAATGTTTTGGGAAGAGGTGAGGGTAACAATTGAAAAAATAATCTCAAAACAAATCATATTGAATCCTAAACTGGTTTTGTTGGGTCTGTACCCAGAAAAGCATAATTTCAATAAAAGTGAAAGAACATTCATAGACCTCAGTTTGCTTAATGCTAAAAAATGTATTGCACTATTATGGAAAAAGACTCATAGACCAGATGTGACTCAGTGGTTAAGACAGATGTTAACAAACCTTCCATTAGAAAGAATAACATATATACTGAAATCAAAGGAAATTGTGTTTGAGAATATATGGAGACCTTTTATTGATTATGTAAAAAATTTAAACATAACTCTTGAAGAAGAAGGTGAATGATGTGTGTGGACCTTGTAAATTCCAAACTGGTGAACATAATATGTATACTTATGTATTGGATTGTCTAGACTAAACAGAGGAGCATTGTTGAAGACTTGATTTTGTTGGTGGTTGTTGGTGTTTTTAGTGCATTTTTTTTTTTTTTTTTGTAGTACTTTAGTGTTAGTGTTTGATTGTTTGTATCATGTTTGTTAAAAAAAAAAAAAAGGTTCAATAAAGATATTGTGGAAAAAAAAAGAAGCACCGGATACAGCTCTCCTATCATTGGACGCCGAAAAGGCCTTTGATAGAGTTGAATGGCCCTTTCTTTTTGAAGTCCTACAAAGGTTTGGACTTGGAAATAATTTCATAAAATGGGTTCAAATAATATACAATAATGCTACAGCAGAAATCCTAACAAATAACAATATTTCAAAACCAATAAAAATCAATAGAGGATGTCGACAAGGCTGTCCACTTTCACCTTTACTGTTTACTATGGCAATTGAACCTTTAGCGATAGCGATACGTTTACATTCACAAATATATGGAATTAAAGTTGGACCAACAGAACATAAAATCTCCCTGTACGCCAATGATATAATTTTGTTTATGTCGAATCTAAAAAAATCAATTCCAACCTTGTTGAATTTAATAAAGAATTTTGGGGAAATATCAGGATATAAAATAAATAAAACTAAATCTTCAATATTAATGCTAAATGAGACCCAGAGAAATTACCCAGCCCCTGAGGTAAATCAATTCAATGTTGTAAATCAGTTTAAATATTTAGGAATCCAAATTATGCCTAAGCTAGAATCAGTCGCCAGTGTCAACTATGAAGCCTTAATGTCAGATATCAGTGAGTTAACTCAGAGATGGATGTCACTACCAATGTCGATGATCGGGAGAATCAATATACTTAAAAGTAATATTTTACCTAAAATACTTTATTTATTTCAATACATTCCCTTATCACCACCTTTAGATCTATTCTCAAGAATAAAAAAAAAGTTAGTGGAATTTATATGGAACAACAGGAGGGCTAGATTACGTTTGTCTTTATTATATTTACCATTTGATCGTGGAGGTCTGAAATGTCCAAATTTTATGTTGTATTATTGGTCGGCACAACTGAGGTCTATGACATATTATTTTTCATCAAATGATCTCCCTCACTGGACTGAAATGGAATCATACAATTTACCTTTACCTCTTCCCATATTCATATACTCAGATTCGGCAAAAAAATTACAAAAACAAGTTAAAAATCCATTTGTAAAGCATATGATCAAAATATGGTGTGAAGCTAAAAACTATTTAAAAGAACCACAGTCATTGTCACAATTTAGTCCAATATGGGGTAATCAATATTTTAAACCAGGGAGAGCGGACGCTGTATTTAAAGTATGGAATTTAAAAGGGATACAAAAGATTCAGGATTTATATTTGCCAGGTGCAGACAACATAATGTCTTTTGAAGAGCTGAGGATCAAATTTAATCTCAATAGAACACATTTTTTTAAATATCTTCAACTTAGAAACTTTATTCGATCAAATCAAAATAAAGCTCTCACTCGACCTATTTATTCATCCTTGGAAAAAATGATGATGAAAGATAGTAAAAGAAAGGGTATTATTTCAGAGTTTTATAACTCATTGACACTATCTTCAAGTGAAAATTCACTGAAAAGATTAAACTACTGGAAAGAAGATCTGCAAATTGAAATTTCAGAGGAACAATGGGAATTGGCTTGTACAGAAGCTCAAACCAAATCAATAAATGCACGCCTTAAATTGATACATTTCAAATGGTTAATGCGGATGTATGTTACACCGGAGGAGTTAAATAGATATAACAAAAATATACCAGATACATGCACAAAATGCATGGAAAGTAAAGGAACCCTATTTCATTGTTTATGGGAATGTAGATTAATAAGAATGTTTTGGGAAGAGGTGAGGGTAACAATTGAAAAAATAATCTCAAAACAAATCATATTGAATCCTAAACTGTTTTTGTTGGGTCTGTACCCAGAAAAGCATAATTTTAATAAAAGTGAAAGAACATTCATAGACCTCAGTTTGCTTAATGCCAAAAAATGTATTGCACTATTATGGAAAAAGACTCATAGACCAGATGTGACTCAGTGGTTAAGACAGATGTTAACAAACCTTCCATTAGAAAGAATAACATATATACTAAAATCAAAGGAAATTGTGTTTGAGAATATATGGAGACCTTTTATTGATTATGTAAAAAATTTAAACATAACTCTTGAAGAAGAAGGTGAATGATGTGTGTGGACCTTGTAAATTCCAAACTGGTGAACATAATATGTATACTTATGTATTGGATTGTCTAGACTAAACAGAGGAGCATTGTTGAAGACTTGATTTTGTTGGTGGTTGTTGGTGTTTTTAGTGCATTTTTTTTTTTTTTGTAGTACTTTAGTGTTAGTGTTTGATTGTTTGTATCATGTTTGTTAAAAAAAAAAAAAAAGGTTCAATAAAGATATTGTGGAAAAAAAAAAGGACAGGTTGCCCACCTGTGTGCTTCCTCCGTTTTCTCCTCTGTCTCCATCCTCATCATCAACAGATGGCGTTGGATGGCAACAATGATTCTAAACTGGTGGTTGTCCTCCTGTTGACACAAGCATATACAAAATAATTTCCATACAGATTTTTATTCTAAAGAGCAAATTAAAAAAAAATAGGACAGGGGGGCAAAAAAGGTGCGATGACTAAATATGGGTAAGCCATGATACTTTGAGGCACTATTAAGTTGCAAGTAAATCTACAACACTTTGCAGGTGAAGATGATAAAATATGACCAAGGAAGGAAAAAGCAGGACACAAATGCATTAACAGCATTACGGGAACTAGTATGTGTGTGAAAGCATCATCTTTTAAATGTAAAGTGCCAAATTAGCTTCATGATTTGGTTCCCCATTATCTGCACTGTATGGTACCTTTTCATGAGTTTCTTCTTTGCTGGAGCACTTGTGACTAATGTTTTACTGTGTATGTAATTCCTTTATTTATTTTTTTTTTTAAATAAACCTACTTCACTCTAAATCATCACTCTATATCCAGCCTCTCGTCGCTATCACTCTATATATCAGGAGAATCATTTTGGTTGAACAGAGAATCTCTCGCACACCTAGGATTCATGATCAGGAGGCGACAGCCAGGGTTTCCTCTGGTAACATTTCCCGGTGGCGGCACGGCACGCCTGAAAAATTTCCACCATTCCAACAGGAAATATAAATTTCAGAAAAATTTATGAAGGAAAGACAATCCGCAAGCGCACACACCAACAATTATCTGCGTTCAGAAGCACCCCGCCCACGTGTTCCAGTTGCCAAACAGTCTCACTACTAGCGTGACTGTCTGAGAGAAGCATGAAACACGGGGGGGGGGGGGGGGAATCAGAAGAGGTATGTAAGCACTAGAGGCATTTATCATGGTTTGAACCTGCTAGTAACAGGAGCAATAATGGAAGAGTCACTTAGCTAACAGGTGTGGTTAAGACAGGGATGAGAATGGGGTTTGGGATAAAAAGAGGAAACTAAGCCGGGGGTCTTGGGGGACGCAGGCTAACGAAATCTGGTGTTTTAGAATGCTCAAATGTGGTCTTATATTTTAAAGGTAGAAGTAAGTACAAATACATTTATAGTTTACCTTTTTAATCTGCTGCTGCATCACATGTGTAATCATGTTCAATACTGTTTTGATTCAGTGTCACACTTGATTGAGAAATAGAAAATGTCACTTCCATATTTACTTGCCTGTGCTACTACTCTATGAACTTATGTACAAGTCAATGTATTCTTCACATCTAATTGTGCAATTTCTTCTTCTTGGCTACCAAAGCCTGGAGCAGTTCTGTAGCCTTCCTCTTCTGATTTTCTGTGGGCAAGCAGTGCCTGCTTAGCTGCAGCTTCTCTGTTCTTTTTCATGGCTGCCTTGCTTGCCACAGAATCATGTAGAAGATTGAGTTCTCAAGAAATCGTTGCAATAAACACACTGGGCTTTCCCTGGTACTTCGCATTTCGCTATGAAATCAGCGATTTTTTCAACCACAACTTCGGTATTTTTACCGATCTTTACAGTCATTGACACAGTTTTTTCGAGCCATTCCCAACGAAACTTGTTCCTTATCCCTTTGTCGATTTCTAAAATTCTTGCTTGGTTGTCTTTCGTGAGTTTTAGGTTCACCATTTTCACGAAATCGGGAAAACTCAGTTGATTATTTTCAACTGTCCGCCATTTACATTTCGCTCCATGTGTTGGATATGACAAAGGAAATCTAACAAAATCGCCTATTGGTTGCTTCACTAAGTATCAGCCAATCAGTGGCCTTGTTACATTACATTACTGATCTTGCTGGGTAGCGCGTTCTGCGCGGTAGATTTTAGCATTCATTCATTCATCCATCTTTTTCCACTTAATCCTTTTTGGGTCGCGGGGGGGGGGGGGGGCTGGAGCCTATCCCTTTGGGCGAGAGGCAGGGTACACCCTGGACAGATCACCAGTCCATCGCAGGGCCAACACAGAGAGACAGAAAACCCATTCACTCTCACAGTCATACCTAAGGACAATTTAGAATCCCCAGTTTGATGCCAATTAACCTAACTTGCATGTGGGAGGAAACTGGAGAAATCCAGGAGTAAACCCACGCAGACACGGGGAGAACATGCAAACTCCACACAGATCACTGTTGGTCGGGGGCTGGGATCGAACCCAGGATTCCGCGGTGAGTTGCTGTGCTGCTGCAGTGCTAACCACTCCGCCACCACGCTGCCCGGATTTTAGCAGCCGATCGAAAATACGACTCGCCGGTCATAACATACCTCACCCCCCCCCAAAAAAAATTTTCTCCTCGAATTTAGACGATTCACGAGAATGACCCTAGACCTGATCAAATCCGCGGAATTCCGCGGATCCGCGGAAAACTCTCATCCCTGTTAAGAGCTCGAGTTGGCTCATTTTGTCTTCTTTTAAATTATTAGTTTTTTGTTTTCTTATTTCAGACAAGAATGAAAAGGAGCTGTTTTAACCTTTAAATTAGTTAATATTAACTAATTTATGTTCACTATTATGTACCTGGAATGTTAAGATGACCGAAATTCATGAAGTCAGTGACTTTAATCCGTCAGCAGCCTTCAGACAAACTAAACGTGCAAACATTTGGATTTCAAAATAAGGGAGATTTTTCCTGCTGTCTGGGTGGTGAGGAGATTTCTAAAAAAAAACAAAACACCTATAAATATATAGAAATATTATAACAGAAATAACTGCATCTTCGGTCATTTAAGTTAATAAAACTGTATTTAATTAAATAAATTAATATTCTTTTCTTTGAAATCAAAGTTAAATTACTGTTCTGTTCTGGCTCTACAAAATTATGGTCAAAAATGTAAATTGTTATAAGGAAAAAGTTTTTAAAAAATTACCACAGTCTGTTTCAAATTTATTTAAAAAAAAAAGTCATTTTATTTTAAAAAGTACACAAAAATTAGCCATAAAATAATCCACAAATTTATAATCAAGTCTCAAATGTACAAGAAAAGTCAATTTTACAAGAGGAAATTACAAATTTGAGGAACATTGTTTCAAATTTAGATAAATTTACAGAGAAAAGTAAAAAAACTAAGAAAATTGTTATAAATTTTGTAGAAAAATCCCAAACCTTCAAGACTGAAGTTATGACTCAAGTTTTTAAATAGGTGTTCTTTGTACCCTTAACTCAACCAGAAATTTTTGGTCGTCTTAGTTTTAATTATTAATTTCACAGCACTGCTTTTACATGAGTAGAATTTCTGGCTATTATACCCACCTCTGATCATATAATGTAAGTATGCATGAGTAAATTACTATTATGAATGCTTTTTTCCCCTTCCCTTCTCTCTCGATGGAAAAAAGAAACACTAGAATAAAAATTAAAAAAAAAAATACACAATTTCATGTATGTAAACCATGACAAAAAAAAAAAAAAAATCCCGCAGGACAAAAAGTGATACTTGATATTTTCTAACCTGTTTGTATACCACCATAGACAGAGAGAGAACCTGAATTAGACAGAGCTCAGACAGGGCAAGGTGAGACAGAAGAGAGGAGCCAAGGAGAGGACAGTGTTCAGGCAGAGGGTCCAGGAGATGAGAGCGGAGGGAGGAGAGAAGGATGACACCACTAAAAAGTACAAACACAGGACGTCTGGGAGGGACCCCAACTGGCCCAATATTCCAACATTCAAGCTTCAGTTGTACAATACTTCAGATGGTATCATGTGTTTTCTGACAACACCCCCACCCCACCCCCCCGGAAAAATATGTTGCCACCGCACCAAGGTCTTTCAGCCAGAGGAAACACTGGACAGCAGTTTGGCATGACCGCGATATGCATAAGTTAGACTACTGTTGCTCACAAGTTGTGAATGCCAACAACGCATTAAGCATTCATTGGTATAAGTTATCGAAACGTTCTATACAAGTTACTAATACGTTATGTACGTACTGTATATGCCAAACTCATTATGGCTATACAAGGCATATGGCCAAAAGTGAAAGTTTTGGTGTATGCCAGCATTTTAGACCAATTTTATAGGTTTGGCAAATGCTGCCTAAATCGTCAAGGTGTGACAGGGCCTTTAGGGACTCTTTAGGAACTTTGTGAATCAACTTTACACTGAGTCTAGCATTGTTTTTTCACTGATTTCACAGGTATGCTACATGATGTTTAATTGTCCTGTAAGCAATGCATAAAGCTTTTTTGTTGCCGACAGTAATTTGGCCAACTTTCAAAGGATGCTCATATTTACCTCCACCAAGGAGGTAATGTAATCAGGGTGGTTTGTCTGTTTGTTCATTTCTTTGCAGGATGATGCAAAAACTACTGGATGGATTTCGATGAAAATTTCATCAGAGGTAGCCCTTGGGCCAAGGATGAACTCATTAAATTTTGGTGATGATCTGAGAGTGCATAACTCCAACAAGGACCTTGTATGAATTTGTACAGCAGGATTATACAAAAACTACTGGATGATTTGGATGAAATTTTTAACCAGAGGTGGTCCTTTGCCTAGAGAGGAACCCATAACATTTTGGTGACGATCCAAGAATGCATACCTCTACCAAGGCTCTTATCTTCTCACAGTGTGTTAGCAAGAATCCTCCAAAACTACTGGATAGACTTTGCTGCAGTTTTCACCAGAACTGGCTCGTAGCCTACACACAAACCCATTACATTTTGGAGGTGATCCATGATGGATGGAAGGAGCCTTGGTGGAGGTATGCACCCAGTGGTTTTCTAGTTTACTAATGTCGCATTTTGCAATTTGAATTACAAAAGACCAAGGCATTTTCAATAAACACAAGGCCTAAGGTGTACTTGAAACAGGACTACATACCAGCATGTATAAAATATTATGGAATCAAGTTTCTTTAACTGAACAAACCTTGCAAATGAAGTTCCATACAGATTTTAGCCATATTTAGATTAAAGTTATTACCTGGTGCAAACTGTCCAATATTATAATTACTTCAGACATTACTTACGGGACAAACAGAAGGATACAGTGGGGCAAAAAAGTATTTGGTCAGCCACCAATTGTGCAAGTTCTCCCACTTAAAAGATGAGAGGTCTCCAATTTTCATCATAAGTATACCTCAACGATGAGAGACAAAATGAGAAAAAAAAAAATCCAGAAAATCACATTGTCTGATTTTTAAAGAATTTATTTGCAAATTATGGTGGAAAATAAGTATTTGGTCACCTACAAACAAGCAAGATTTCTGGCTCTCACAGACCTGTAACTCCTTCTTTAAGGGGCTCCTCTGTCCTCCACTCGTTACCTGTATTAATGGCACCTGTTTGAACTCGTTATCAGTATAAAAAACACCTGTCCACAACCTCAAACAGTCAGACTCCAAACTCCACTATGGCCAAGACCAAAGAGCTGTCAAAGGACACTAGAAACAAAATTGTAGACCTGCACCAGGCTGGGAAGACTGAATCTGCAATAGGTAAGCAGCTTGGTGTGAAGAAATCAACTGTGGGAGCAATTATTAGAAAATGGAAGACATACAAGACCACTGATAATCTCCCTCCATCTGGGGCTCCACGCAAGATCTCACCCCGTGGGGTCAAAATGATCACGAGAACGGTGAGCAAAAATCCCAGAACCACACGGGGGGACTTAGTGAATGACCTGCAGAGAGCTGGGACCAAAGTAACAAAGACTACCATCAGTAACACACTACGCCGCCAGGGACTCAAATCCTGCAGTGCCAGACGTGTCCCCCTGCTTAAGCCAGTACATGTCCAGGCCCGTCTAAAGTTTGCTAGAGAGCATTTGGATGATCCAGAAGAGGATTGGGAGAATGTCATATGGTCAGATGAAACCAAAATAGAACTTTTTGGTAAAAACTCAACTTGTCGTGTTTGGAGGAGAAAGAACGCTGAGTTGCATCCAAAGAACACCATACCTACTGTGAAGCATGGGGGTGGAAACATCATGCTTTGGGGTTGTTTTTCTGCAAAGGGACCAGGACGACTGATCTGTGTAAAGGAAAGAATGAATGGGGCCATGTATCGTGAGATTTTGAGTGAAAACCTCCTTCCATCAGCAAGGCCACTGAAGATGAAACGTGGCTGGGTCTTTCAGCATGACAATGATCTCAAACACACCGCCCGGGCAACGAAGGAGTGGCTTCGTAAGAAGCATTTCAAGGTCGTGGAGTGGCCTAGCCAGTCTCCAGATCTCAACCCCATAGAAAATCTTTGGAGGGAGTTGAAAGTCCGTGTTGCCCAGCAACAGCCCCAAAACATTACTGCTCTAGAAGAGATCTGCATGGAGGAATGGGCCAAAATACCAGCAACAGTGTGTGAAAACCTTGTGAAGACTTACAGAAAACGTTTGACCTCTGTTATTGCCAACAAAGGGTATATAACAAAGTACTGAGATGAACTTTTGTTATTGACCAAATACTTATTTTCCACCATAATTTGCAAATAAATTCTTTAAAAATCAGACAATGTGATTTTCTGGATTTTTTCTCCCCTCATTTTGTCTCTCATAGTTGAGGTATACCTATGATGAAAATTGGAGACCTCATCTTTTAAGTGGGAGAACTTGCACAATTGGTGGCTGACTAAATACTTTTTTGCCCCACTGTACTTGCTTTATTCTGTGATACCCATGGCAACCGTGTCAAAACGGTTTAAACGAATTCATGAAAGAAACTATGCCTAATTTTTTGCACTCATGCTATAATTTTAATTCTTCATTGAGCTCACTGATCCTACTTTGGTTGAAGGAATTGCTATTATTTAGCCGGGTTTCCGTTGAAAAAGGTATCAGGAACTAATGAGGGAAACAGGAACTTCTTAAGGGGAAATCATACAGAAATGATTATGCACAAAATGGGATAAACTTGCCACCGCTGTTGTCTTACAATTGTGGAGAGGAAAGATTTGCAAAATAAAATGTGCCAGCTGACTAAAAAGAAAAGTTAATCTAGCTTCACCTCGACATGCCAGAGGGCTGCTGTGACAAACTCTGCATTAACAGAACTGATCAATTAACAGCGTGAGTATTTGTGCCCATATAATATCTTGCCATTCTTCTCCACAATAATAACGTTTACATTTTTATACATATCTACAATAACCACCAAAGCACATGGGGAGTCCCCTGGCTTAGCAGGGACTCCATCTCTCGTTGGCCAGGCTGTGTGCTCATATTCCCACAGAGGACACACCACGAACTCCGTTGTTATGTGCCGTACCGTTACTGACAAACCCCCTGAACCAGTTGTCCAGGCGTCATTTTGCTTTTGACAAAACTACCTATAATCACAGTCGGTGTTTATCAAAGTTATTTCAAGCTAAATCCACTTCCGTTCCGAATGAAACCAAGGTGTTGTATGTATTCCACCAACGCTGGTTGATTTCAAAGCCCCGTTTCTGCAATAGCATGTTCAACTAGAAAAGCACTCAGAGCACATACCTCCGCCAAGGCTCCTTCCGTTTCTCATGGATCACCTCCAAAATGTAATGAGTTTGTGTGTAGGCCTATAGCCAGTTGTGGTGAAAATTGCATCAAAGTCTGTCCATCAGTTTTGGAATATTGTTGCTAACACACTGTGAGAAGATAAGAGTCTTGGCTAAGGTATGTATTCTCAGATCATCAGCAAAATATAATGAGTTCCTCTCTAGCCAAAGAACCACCTCTGGTGAAAATTTCATCCAAATCCATCCAGTAGTTTTTGTGTAATCCTGCTGCACAAATACAAACAAAGCCCTTGGTGGAGGTATGCACTCTCAGATCATCACCAAAATCTAATCATCTGTTCCCCATGCCATTACACACCTTTCCTGAAAATTTCATCAAAATCCGTTCATAACTTTTTGAGTTATGTTGGTAACAGTCAGACAGACAAACAGACAAACCCTGGTAAAAACATTACCTCCTTGGCGGAGGTAATAAAATAATCTACATATCTGAGACTGGCAAGTTTGTTTAATTATACGCAATTGTGCCTAATTTCGCCATTTTGCATCATAGTTAAATTTATATATTGTATGTGACATATTCAAAATAATTTCCACTTAATTTGGCATATGCTTGACAGCAAAACTATAGTGGGGCAAAAAAGTATTTAGTCAGCCACCAATTGTGCACGTTCTCCCACTTAAAAGATGAGAGAGGTCTCCAATTTTCATCATAGGTATACCTCAACTATGAGAGACAAAATGAGAAAAAAAATCCAGAAAAATCACATTGTTTGATTTTTAAAGAATTTATTTGCAAATTATGGTGGAAAATAAGTATTTGGTCAATAACAAAAGTTCATCTCAATACTTTGTTATATACCCTTTGTTGGCAATGACAGAGGTCAAACGTTTTCTGTAAGTCTTCACAAGGTTTTCACACACTGTTGCTGGTATTTTGGACCATTCCTCCATGCAGATCTCCTCTAGAGCAGTGATGTTTTGGGGCTGTCGTTGGGCAACACGGACTTTCAACTCCCTCCAAAGATTTTCTATGGGGTTGAGATCTGGAGACTGGCTAGGCCACTCCACGACCTTGAAATGCTTCTTACGAAGCCACTCCTTCGTTGCCCAGGCGGTGTGTTTGGGATCATTGTCATGCTGAAAGACCCAGCCACGTTTCATCTTCAATGCCCTTGCTGATAGGAGGTTTTCACTCAAAATCTCACGATATATGGCCCCATTCATTCTTTCCTTTACACGGATCAGTCGTCCTGGTCCCTTTGCAGAAAAACAGCTCAAAGCATGATGTTTCCACCCCCATGCTTCACGGTAGGTATGGTGTTCTTTGGATGCAACTCAGCATTCTTTCTCCTCCAAACACGACAAGTTGAGTTTTTACCAAAAAGTTCTATTTTGGTTTCATCTGATCATATGACATTCTCCCAATCCTCTTATGGATCATTCAAATGCTCTCTAGCAAACTTCAGACGGGCCTGGATATGTACTGGCTTAAGCAGGGGGACACGTCTGGCACTGCAGGATTTGAATCCCTGGTGGCGTAGTGCGTTACTGATGATAGCCTTTGTTACTTTGGTCCCAGCTCTCTGCAGGTCATTCACTAGGACCCCCCGTGGGGTTCTGGGATTTTTGCTCACCGTTCTCGTGATCATTTTGACACCACGGGGTGAGATCTTGAGTGGAGCCCCAGATCGAGGGAGATTATCAGTGGTCTTGTATGTCTTCCATTTTCTAATAATTGCTCCCACAGTTGATTTCTTCACACCAAGCTGCTTACCTATTGCAGATTCAGTCTTCCCAGCCTGGTGCAGGTCTATAATTTTGTTTCTGGTGTCCTTTGACAGCTCTTTGGTCTTGGCCATAGTGGAGTTTGGAGTTTGACTGTTTGATGTTGTGGACAGGTGTCTTTTATACTGATAACGAGTTCAAACAGGTGCCATTAATACAGGTAACGAGTGGAGGACAGAGGAGCCTCTTAAAGAAGTTACAGGTCTGAGAGCCAGAAATCTTGCTTGTTTGTAGGTGACCAAATACTTATTTTCCACCATAATTTGCAAATAAATTCTTTAAAAATCAGACAATGTGATTTTCTGGAATTTTTTTTTCCTCATTTTGTCTCTCACAGTTGAGGTATACCTATGATGAAAATTGGAGACCTCTCTCATCTTTTAAGTGGGAGAACTTGCACAATTGGTGGCTGACTAAATACTTTTGTGCCCCACTGTAGATGTGTAAACGAGCCTTTATGAAAACATTTTTTCACAGTTGTAAACGGAGGTCTGAGCACATCTATAATGGAATGAGCAAAGACATCTGCCTCGACGGCACCATCTTGCTTCTGGATGCAAGATGGTGCACGTCTTGAGAAGATTGCTGTCTTTCCCACCTGGAAGATAAATACTCCTACATTAGGATGCTCTTTGTCGACTACAGCGCAGCCTTCAACACGGTCATCCCCCACAAACTCACCAACAAACTGTTTTCACTTGGACTGCACCCCACCCTCTGCGACTGGCTACTGGACTTTCCAACTGGCAGGCCCCAATCTGTCAGGATGGGTAACAGGACCTCAGCCAGCATCATCATGAACACAGGTGTCCCACAGGGTTGTGTTCTCAGCCCCATCCTCTACAGCCTCTTCACCCATGACTGTGTTGCCTCCCACAAGGACAACATCATCTTCAAGTTCGCAGATGACAGCAGTGATAGGACGCATCACTGGAGATGACGAAGCATCCTACAGGAGGGAGGTGGCCAGCCTGGTGTCATGGTGTGAGGACAACAACCTCACCCTCAACACGGACAAGACAAAGGATATGATAGGGGACATGAGGAAGGGGAGGAGGAGACCTCATCGGCCACTGTTCATCCGGAAGCTTGAGGTGGAGAGGGTGAGCAGCTTTAAATACCTAGGCATCCACATCAGTGAGGACCTTACATGGACACACAACACCACAGAGCTGGTTAAGAGAGCTCAACAGTGGCTGTACTTTCAGAGGAGGCTGAAGAAGTTTGGCATGTCATCCAGGAACCTCAACAATTTCTACAGCTGCCTCATCGAGAGAATCCTGACCAACTGCATCTCTGTGTGGTACAGCAGCACTACTACCCTGGACCGCAAATGCCTGCAGAGAGTGGTGAAGACAGCGGAGAAGATCATTAGGGCTCCACTCCCCTCTCTGCAGAGCATCTACCACCACAGAGTCCAAAGGAGAGCTGACGCCATCCTCCGGGACCCCAGCCACCCCCAGCACAGAATGTTCACACTTCTACCCTCATGCTGGAGGTACAGAAGTGTGAAATGCAGGACAACCAGACTGAAAAACTCCTTCTTTCCTATTGCCATCAGACTCCTGAACAAATAAACTCCCAAACTCCGCAACACAGTTTTGCAAATAGAAACTCACACACCGGTTGCTCAATTTGCACATTGCTCATTTGTACAGTGTACAAAGTCTCACCCCATCTGATGTCCATATCATCTCTGCTGCTGAATTTAATGTACAGTCTACTGGTATTATTGTTACAGAGAAATTTGCACACTGGGCGCCAATTTGTAATTTGTATACTGCTCATTTGCACACTGTACATATCATCTCAGGTTCATATTATCTCTGATATCAATATACCACTGTAGTCCACTATAGTCATCCAGGGAATTTCAAATTTCATCCTTCTTGTTCCCTCTAGTTTGACTGCTTTAACTGTCCAAATTGCCTAATGTGTGCCATTAGTATTCATTAATATTAGTACTTAGTATCAAGGTGTGCTTAAGGTGTCCTTATTACCTAACTGTGTGTTATAGTGTGTGTTATTAATTCAATTCAACTTTATTTATATAGCGCCATTTCACAACAACAGTCATCTCATAGCACTTTCAACTGTAGGAGGGACCCCCACGTTGCAGAAAGACCCCAGCAATCAGGCGATCCCCTGTGAGCAAGCACTTGGCAATGGTGGAGAGGAAAAACTCCCTTTTAACAGGAAGAAACCTCCAGCAGAACCAGGCTCAGGGAGGGGCAGTCTGCTGCGACTGGCTGGGGGGTGAGGGGACAGAGAAGCTGAAAAGAACAGACATGTAAAGAGCAAACAGCATGATGGGGATTCAATCTATGGGAGAGAACAAACAGATGTTAATGACCAGCAAAAAAAAAAAAAAAAAAATTTCATTGAGAGTGAAGAAAGGAGTAAGGCCCAGTGCATTATTGGAGGTCCCCCGGCTGACTAAACCTATTAGCAGCATAACTAAGGGAGGGTTCAGAAACACACGATCCCTCCCTAATTGTACGCTATATCAAAAAGGTAGGTTCTAGCCCTATTCTTAAAAACAGAGATCGAGTCTGACTCCCGAATCCAGATTGGCAGCTGGTTCCACAGGAGAGGAGCTTGATAACTGAAGGCTCTGCCTCCCATTGTACTTTTGGAGATTCTAGGTATTACAAGTAATCCTGCATTTTGGGTGCGTAGTGCTCTGTTAGGATAATACGGTAGTATCAGATCTTTTAAATAAAAAGTAGCCTGATTGTTTAGAGCTTTGTAAGTAAGAAGAAGGATTTTAAACTTAATTCTAAATATTAGTATCCATTAGTTTTAGGAGGGTTATTATCTTATTAGTATTGCTGTGTACCCATTACCTTGGCCTTCGTTCGGAGAGCAGAGTAAGAATTTCATTGCTCAGGAAATGTCGCATTTCTTAACTGTGCACATGATAATAAAGCCTTTGAATCTTGAACATCTATAATCGCTGTAGTTCAAACCAAAACTGGTGAGCTGAAATCGTGTGTTCCATTAACAAATCAAAACCTCCCGAGGGAACTGACTGAAAAGGATACTCTGTCAAAGAAACATAAAACTCAGCTGCTCTGATACTTTTGTAATTGCAGCACACACAGTTGTCTGCTGAAGTTGCTAAAATAATCTGTCAGAATGACGGACAGCCTTCAGATTTTTTTCCAGTTTCTATCTCTATGCTGTGACATGGGGACAGTGATGCCCACTTCGTCACAAATTCAAACAGGTGTGCCATTCACACACACACTTTATCAGAGGTTGCGCTAGACTTTTTTTGTCACTGTCATTTTGACAGACTGGCTTGTAACAATTCTGTCATAATCTATTATCTGTCATTTTAATTGACTTTAATTAGATCACCCTCAGCGTAATCTGTTACATGACACAGCTTTTAGAATTTTCAGTCACTGCTGGAAAAAAAAAAATGTGTCAATGAAGGATAATTTTCAGTTAACAACTTCTGAGATTATTATACATACATACACACCCTCCGTGGAGCGCCACCTTATTGTGAAGGGGTTTGAGTGCCAGGAGCTATATTATCAGGGGCAACTTGCCCCTGGTAGGGTCTCCCAAGGCAAAGCGGTCCCGAAAAACATTACAGCAAGGACCCAATGTACCCTAAAGATGCACACAGGTCCGCTCTCAAGTGGGCTCACCACCTACAGCAGGGATCATTGGGTTCATTGTGCCATGTGAAGTCTGGGCTACTCTGCCTGGACTGATGCCCCCACAATTCGGAACCCCAGATAAGTGGTAGAAGATGGATGGATGAATGAACAGACATACACACACATTCAACTCAGGTCATGCAGAGGGTTTTCCAGGGTTGTTTGGTCAGTTTGAAAGGGCTTTACACAAAGTGGCAGTGGCTCAGGACGTAGAGCGGGTCATTCAATAATCAAAGGGTTGGCAGTTCGAATCCCGCACCCCAGCCACCCTGCTGTTGTGTCCTGAGCAAGACACTTTACCCACCTTTCTTCCAGTGTCCATGACACTGGGCATGAATGTGTATAAATGTCCGGTGGTGGTCAGAGAGGCCGTTGGCACGGAATGGCAGCCAGGTTTCTGTCAGTCTGCCCCAGGGCAGCTGTGGCTACAGAGGTAGCTTACCACTATCAGTGTCTATCTGGAGTGACTGAATAATGGACTCACTAAGTGCTTTGAGATGTTACTTGGCATGTAAAGCACCATATAAATCTAATCCATCATTATAATTATTATTATTACATCTGTTAAACCAGTGCATTTGACAGAAATTACGTATGGTGCTATGTTAATTGGTGCTATGTCTTTAAATAGCACCAATTAACAACAACAGTCACCTCATAGCACTTTCAACTGTAGGCCGAAGACCCCACCAACAAATTTTCCCGAGTCATGATGGCTTGCATACAATATAGAATTCCACAAAATGTCACTCACCTCACCACAAGGTTCAGTCAGTGTGAGGTTGAACAGCGCTTTGAGAGCCTCCATTGCTTGCTCAATGCTATGGGCAGACAAAGGTGGGGCCTCTGGTTCTGGACAGGCGGCTTCATACGGTCCAATCCAGCGCACATCCAGGGTGTGCTCCAGCATTTCAGTCAGCAGTCTCACTGCATGCAGTTCTCTCAAGAAACCCCTCACATTAGGTTTGAGGGCAGAGAGCAGGAAGATAAGGCGCAGTGTGAACAAACCCACCTCATGTCGCCACGTCCTCGCTGTACGCAGGGTGGCACACAGACCACGAGCCAGCTGCAGGTCTACGCTGACCTGCTGAGCAGCAGGACTGTTGAAAACCACATTGCATAGGCACTTCAGGGCTTCCACAACCACCCTCCCCTCCTCCTCCTCAGAATGTGTCCATTCCTGAGCTCTTGTCTGGATATCACCCTTGTCCTCTTTAGGCTGCAGCCTGGCCAAGCTTCCTAGCAGCAGTATGCCCTCCTTGGTGGCTACAGGTGTGAGGGCACGCTTATCTCTGGACAGGATACGGAGAGTCTCCAGGCATGTCCTCTGACCACTGGGCTGCACTTGCTTCCTAAGTGCAGTCAGTGTACTCTCACACAACCTCTGAAAGGATAAAGAAGGGGGAGAAGACATTATAGCATAGAGCGAGTCTTCCACATAAAACTGTCGCTGCACTCACTGGTACTCACACTGCGCAGGGCTTCTTCCTTTGGGTCAAAAATGAAGGTGTTACGGTTCTGAAAGAGAGAGGGTGGTCAGTGTGGACACCAGGTAACACAGATACACAGACATAATAGGCTGTACCATGTAATGACCCAAATATTTTAGAAGAAACGAATATTTCTGCAGAAACCGAACAAGTTACAGACAGTAAAAGTTCCGTATATTTCAGTGACAAGGAGCAGGTAGAATTAGCATAAACAACCCCTCTCCTGGGCTCTTAAAACTTTTCAACTTGAACTAGTTTTCTTCATTTACACTCTGGATATTTCATAAGTAGCGATGCAACATTACAGATAAAGTAACAGCGATAAGACTTTAGCTAAAGTGGCAACGTGAAGAGTCTAGCCAGTAGTTAGCTCTCATGCTAGCTAAGTAGCTAACGTATAGCAGCGAGGCTTGTTTTGGGTTCAGAAAAAAAAGGAGCAAAGCGAAGACTCACCTCTGCATTATACTGTTGCAAGAGCTTATCGGTGTCCTCCTCACTGGTGGTTTGAAGCTGTGACAAGATGTTATTCAGATCCATGGGGGCTCTGTGAGAAGCGCACAGAGTTAGCAGAGAGGCTGTCCAGCTAGCAGCAGACCTAATGACAGCCACAGAGGAAACTCCCCAGTCTCCATCAGCAGTTCACAGGATGTGAGCAGATAAGCGGCTGTAGTCTCTAGCACGCATTTTTTTTCTTTTTATTAGTTTAGCTTTAGTTTCACTTTTTAAGTTTAAGTAAAGCTAAGGCTTATTATATGCTTAAAAGAATACATACAATTTTGAGCATTTACATTTTGCCAAAATAATCCATCCACCTGACAGGTGTGGCATCTCAAGAACCTAATTAAACTATATAAAATAATAATAAAAAATAAAATGTTACTAATGTGAGCTGCTTTAAATAAAGGGACACTAAAATGCCAGGTTTTACCCAGAGGTGAGTAGAGTATCTAGAATTTAAAGGTTCTAGCTAGCTAGCTAGCTATCAACCAAATATTCTAGCGGAGTTGACCACCATAGGCACTTCCTTTTGTGCTGGATGATCCCGCTGGGTGCTTGCCATGTACTGCCTAACAACATCTTTAATAAAGCTGTGTTTGACATTACCACTCTCTCCGCCTCGTTCATCATCAGGTTTGTGGACTTAACAAAGAGCACGGGGGCAGATGTTTTAAATGGCAGAAGCAGTGGAGGTACGTGAATACAATGATAATCAAAATGAACCAGAGCTTTTGCAGCTTAGTGGCAGACGAATTAAACAGACGGGCAAAAAGACAGACATTTGTTCACCCAGTATTAGCAGACTGCTCAGTACTTCCCTCTGGTGGGAGTTTCCGGGCGCATGCACTGTTCACTGCAACCATTTGCGGGCGAGGAATGTTGGGACTTGTAGTTTTTAGTGAGTTTTTAATGAGTTTTAGTTCGTCCTTCCTCTGCAAAACTAAACTAAAACCAGTGCGAAAACAATCGATGTGATAAATAAATGATGTAGTTGCTGAATACGTGGAGTTTTTTTTTTTTCAGTAACCGCTATTTTATAACCGCTATTTATCTCTCATGGTCAGGCCTACTATCTGTGCCCAGAGTTAGAACCAAACATGGTAAAGTAGTGTTCAGTTTTTATGCTCCTCACATATCAAACAAACTCTCAGAAAGCATCAGGGCTGCTGAAACTCCTAGCTGCTTTAAATCCATGTTAAAAACTTTCCTATTTGCCGCAGCCTTTCAGTAGAACAATTCTTAATTGTTATGTCCACAAGCCTGGCATAAAAGAGACGGACGAGGAGGTTGCACTGGAACTGAGCTTTAAAGGCCAAATGTCACGTAATTTTTTTTTCTAAATGACAACGAATTTAGATAAAATACACATAGCTTAAACCAAATATTCATACCGGAGACCATATCACCCACCTGTATTTACATAATTGCACAAAATACACCAGGTGAAGGCCCCACCTTGCTTGCTGGCTTGTGACAGCCAGTCCAGACCACGCCCATGTTTTTGACATCACCAGTTGTACCCTGGCTGCCCTGCCTATCCACATTCACACTTATCAACATTGGACAATCATGACGGAAAGTGACAGCGATTGTGAACAAATTAGTTTAGTTTTGTCTTTTTTTTTTTGTCAGTGGTTCAGACAGTGACAGAGGCATAGAACCTGTAAGGTTCTAGCCGTCCGAGACGGAATCAGATGCTTTGTCTGATGACAACAGTTCCAACGATGACCAGAGAGCAGAACCAGTGGAAAATGTCACTGAACTGGACATTAATCGCCTCCAGAATTGCAAAGCCGAAGGGGGTCTGTCGAGGGCGCCCCATAAATATTGATTTTTCGGAAGCCATTATTATTACAGTGGAGGAGAGCCGCTGCTGTCAAGAAATTGACCAGATCAATATGAAAATGGAGGCGCATACCTGTCAAGTGAGACGTTTTCGCCGTATTTTGGTGCCAAGCGCGGCTGTGGGGGACGGCGGAGTGGTGGGGGACACTTTTCTGGGAAGTGTTTTAAATGTAGTTCGTGTTGTTATTGTCAAATATTTTAAGGAAAATACGGGGAAAATGCAATTTTAGCAAAAACGGGCGTATTGCCATTTCTGTACGCCCAAAAGAAAAATATACGGGAAAAAAAATTGAGTGTGTTGAGGAGCACGTCCTGTGTGTGATCCCCCACAGCTGGTGCTGGCAGATGGCTCAGCGGGAGCTATTATCACTACAATGAGAAGTGTGGACTCAATCAGTCTGATGGCCGCGGCGGGCAGATCGCTCAGCGGGAGCTATTATCACTACTGTTCGAAGTGTGGACTCAATCATTAGTCTGATTGTTGGGGCGGGCAGATCGCTCAGCGGGAGCTATTCTCACTACAATGAGAAGTCATTAGGACAATGGTTTAACACTTTCAGCTGTGCAGCGGTTGCGGAACAGAGAGAGATCGCCTTACAAATACAGAATTCTGCCTTTTTTTTTTATTTTGCGCCGGACGCTGAGTTGTGTTGTTATTGTCAAATATCCATGAATCCTTAAAATATTTGACAATAACAACACGAGTTGCATTTGGGGCATTTCCCAGAGAGGTGTCCCTTGTTGCTCCGCCGTCCCTTATAGCCGCTTTTTACGGTGTTGAAGTACGGCGAAAACGTCTCACTTGACAGGTATGAAAACATTTCCCAGAGAAGTGTCCCTTATTACCCAGCTGTCCCTGATAGTCCTGTTTTAAGGTATGGGTGAAATATCCAATTTTTTCTTTCTTGTTGCTCACTTCAACCTTCCAGTCTCCATATAAACAATCAATTGAAATACCCCAAGCATCAAACTAGGGTACAATCTATTTCGTCACTTCCGCCTTCTTCCCCAGGCGATTCCAGGGGCCGTGTCAGGCCAAGCGCGGCAGTTTTAAATTAACGAATATTCCGTTGTTACTGAAGCATATGCACCAAGACCCGAACGGATCGGTTCCCTTTTATATCTAGTTTCAAGATATTTAAAGTACCCTGTAACGTGACATTTGGCCTTTAATAACAAACTGGTAATAATACACAGTACACAACTGTCTGCAGAGTCGTCTGGGCAGGAGAGTCCCTAATGGCGGATGCTCCCTATTATAGGGCGGTGTGATGACGCAAGTGGAAGGCAGCATCATGACATCGCACTTCACAATAAAATCCTGATACTACATCCCCTCCCCCTTTACAAAACACATCTAATTAAACCCTCCCAATTTGGCACACAGAAAACCCCCAATAAACACACTCAAATAATAAAACAGCAAACAATAAACAATAACTAAACTAAGGCCTGTGGGCGGACTACCACAAAGCCCAGCACAGCTAAGTGGGATATTCTGCCACTTTATGTAGGCCCCGCCGTGCTCCTACCTAAACAGTCTTTCGTTTCTTTTTTACAGTCTCCCATAGTAAGGGTGGGCCAACCGGGGGGGGGGCCCATGGCGGACACGCCCCTGGAGGCGGCAGGCCCCCGGGACAAGGGCTGATATTCATAACACAGGAGCCCGGATTCCATACCACCTTCTCCGACTCCTGCGTAGCCTTGTCACCTGGAGCGTCCACCTGGACAAGTCAAGGCTGGTTTGATTTGATCCTGGTCAATAGGTGTCACACTTACTCTTGTGTTAACTGGTTGTTAGAGATGATCATCAACACACAGCGCAGACAATTCTACAATCTCAGTTCTTTGGTGATTAGGAACCAAATACAGCATGTCAAGTGAGGACTCTTTTTGGGTATAAACTGAAAATGAAGTGACAAAACATGATATCAACCTAGTTGATATCATGTTTTGTCACATGTCTCATGTCATATCATGTCATATCTCATGTCATATCACAACCTGTTGGCTGTGACATCCTTCCCGGCAACCGTTGTCTAGTCATCCAGCTGTTCAGATGTAAATATTATGATTGTTTTGGACCCGTAAAAAACGTTTAAACCAGTTTTTTCATCAACATATATTTTTAAAATATAAAGGCTTTAATTTTGTACCTTTTCAAACACTGATATATTTTTTTAAATTTTGTTTTCATGAAATTCCTACTTAGTACACCTTTAAGGGTGTGTATGCTTATGCAACCACTGATTGTGTTTTTTTTTTTCCTCTAATTTGGTTGTTGTTCAATTGAACTGTACAGGTTATAGGTCACATTAAAGGTGGGAAAAGTTGTGAAATAATTATCATGGTCTATATTGTATTATATTATCGGGCTTGTTGTTACGAGCTATTCGGTCTCTGTACGACCGTTGTGAGAGTTTGGTTCATATTGCCAACTCTTGGTCGGACTCATTCCCAGTGAGAGTTGGACTCCGCCAGGGCTGCCCTTTGTCACCGATCCTGTTCATAATTTTTATGGACAGGATTTCTAGGCGCAGCCAGGGAATGGAGGGTGTCATGCTTGGTGACCACAGGATTTGATTTTTTTTTTTTTTTTGATTTTGTATACTTTATTGATCCCCAGAGGGTCTCATCTCTGTTGTTTGCAGATGATGTTGTCCTGTTGGCTTCATCCAGCAATGACCTACAGCTCTTGCTGGGACGGTTTGCCGCTGAGTGTGAAGCGGCTGGGATGAGAATCAGCACCTCCAAGTCCGAGTCCATGGTCCTCAGCCGGAAAAAGGTGGATTGTCCTCTGTGGGTTGGGGACAGGCTCCTGCCCCAAGTGGAGGAGTTTAAGTATCTTGGGGTCTTATTCACGAGTGAGGGGAAAATGGAGCGAGAGATTGACAGACGGATTGGAGCAGCATCTGCAGTGATGCGGACGTTGTACCGGTCTGTTGTGGTGAAGAGGGAGCTTAGTTCTAAGGCAAAGCTGTCAATTTACCAGTCAATCTACGTTCCTACTCTCACCTATGGTCACGAGCTTTGGGTAATGACCGAAAGAACAAGAGTGCGGATACAAGCGTCTGAAATGAGCTTTCTCCGTAGGATTGCTGGACTCACCCTCAGAGATAGGGTGAGGAGCTCAGTCATCCGGGAGAGGCTGAGAGTAGAACTGCTGCTCCTCCACATTGAAAGGAGTCAGTTGAGGTGGTATGGGCATCTGATCAGGATGCCTCCTGGACGCCTCCCACTTGAGGTGTTTCGGGCACGTCCCACTGGGAGGAGACCCCGGGGCAGACCCTGGACTCAGTGGAGAGACTATGTCTCCCATCTGGTCTGGGAACGCCTTGGTATCCTCTCTGAAGAGCTGGAGCAGGTGGCTGGGGAGAGGGAAGTCTGGGCTTCTCTGCTTGAACTGCTGCCTTCGCGACCTGGACCTCCGGAAAAGCGGTAGAAGATGGATGGATGGTCTATATTGTTTTAACATCTCAAAAACTAGGTATTTTTCCAGGTTTACACTTTTTTATATCCACTATATAACTAGTTGTGTCAGTCTTAATATTGATAAAAGTTGCACTATCCATGAATAAAAATTTGTTCATTTGACAAACAAAGCACATTATTGAGCAGCATTCATTCAGCAGAGCTCTGACCATTGTGACTTTGAAATCTGCTTCTGTCCAGATTTGGATATGCAGTTCTGACACTGCACACCCTCTGCATTTTAAATTTTTTTTGTTCTATACAAATAAACTTTTGCATTTACAGGAATTTGATTTAAAAGCATTTTTGTTAAAAAAAAAATAACAGGGGATGCATTTGCCAAATCACCATCTATTGTTTTTATATTAAGGCTGAAAACCTTGTGGCAGCACATTTCTCACAGCTGACAGAATCTTCTCCAGAAATCTTCAGCGGATATTGATATTGACACTCAGGTCGAGTGATTAAATCAGTGATGGACAGGGTTTTTTTTTTTTAGAGCTCGTGCATTCTCAGTGTTGGTGTGAATCCTGCAGGATTTCCAAATTGTGACGTGGAAGATCTACACGCTAATAAATACAAACTTGGCATAGGTCAGAGGTCAAAGGTTATGGGACTGAGGTGCAATGACCCCAGCACAGCACGACATTCTCGCCATAGAAATAAAATCTATTCTGCAGTTGGCCAAATCCCCCACTTGGTTGTCATTTAGGTTAAGGGAACATAATAAAAAAAAAAAAAAAAAAAAACTAAAGAAAAACTGACATTTGAATTAGAAATCTAAACTATAACTGAATGTGAGATTTAAAAACAAAACAAAACATAAAGTTATGAAGACAACATAGTTGGGAAATAAGTGAAATCTGCCTTTAATAATATTTAAATACTTAATATATTTGAATTTATAATTAAAATACTAGTTAAAAACATTGTCTCTAAAAACACTGAAGTATAGATGGAGCAAGGCTGTATTTTTAGACTTGATCAATTAAAAAATGATAAATCCATTATTCGAATACTTGTAAATGTAGTGCACAATTATATAGATTTATTCAAAAGCAGAGTAAAGAAATATACTGTAACACAGAAAACAGCTGAAAAAAAAATCACTCACTTTTAAATTGCGAAATCATTTATGTGGCAACATATCTTCCACATACACATCAGTTTTACTGCAATAGTTTAACAGTCACCAAAGATGGTTTCCAGTGCTTTTATTTACAGACAAGTGTCTAGACTTCATGTTACTGTACATGTTGATATTTTTCTTTTTTATAAATACCCATAGGGTAATAGGTCCTCAGGAGCTTAGAGTGCATATAAAACACACAACCCTAGGTTAATGCATCCCTTAACCAACCATACAAAACAGAGCAAAGTAACAGATAATAAAGGATACACCATGTTACAAAGTTACAGAAAATACATACTATATATATATTTATAGATATATATATATATTTATATAATCACAGAAAAACTGCAGAAAACCAAGCAACGGAAATTTTGTTTTTGAGTCACACAATTTAATCATTTATCCAAAAAAAAAGGGATTGGGGTCTTTTGAAAGTTTATATCACCAGTGGTGTTTGGCCCTTTTCACTCATCATGTGACCAGCACCTCAGGACAACGTTAAGGCAGCAGAGTTCATCACCATCAGCCAGCAGAGCTCACAACAGGATGCTCCACAGTGGTGAGCGGCAAGAGGAGACTGGAGTCCCTGGGATTGTACGAGTCCCTGGGATTGTACTGGTGTCTGCAACAACTCACAGCTCATATGGCCGCCCCAGCGTCAGTGTGATGATGCTGACCGTGGAGGGAAACTCCAGCAGATGTGTCCATTCCTCACAACAAAGGCACAGCTTGGCAGCAGCATTGCACTCTGAAATGATTTTTGCTGCAGATTTTGACAACTTTTCTGATTTATTCTTTCTTCTACACTGAAGAAATATTAATAAACCTCTGCACATATTACACCATGATCATCAAAAAAGACTGATGTAATAAGTGACTGATGTCCACAGCATAAATCTTACTTCCTCTCTTTTGTACTGCTCCCTATTTGATGCACTTGATTGAAAGTGTTAAGAATGTGCAGCCACTGGTTTGGTGGGCCTGGTGCTTCTGTGTAGAAGTCCAAAGTGATGTCTAGAAGCTATTTGGCCCAGCCCGTGGTGGCCTCTCCATTGATGTAGGCAAAGCCGGGAAAATGCTGCGAGTGTTCATACTCGGAGTTCCTACGTGGGCCCAGAGGGGAGTACATGTCCCCAGAGGTGGCATAACGGGTTGAATGCATAGGTGGGCTGGTGTAACAGCTGTTACCAGGTGACACATCTGGCCACCGGGGAGTGATGGGGGTGGGGTGCAACCGTGGAGTGCTGCCCATCAAGCAAGGCTCCATTCGAGACATCTGGCCATTGAGTTGGTACTGTGGAAGGGAAAAGAAGATAGGAGTTTTATGTGATGGAACAGAAGTCCTACAGTGACAAAGATTACTCAATGATCTGCTGACTACAGTCTAAAACATTTTTGTTAGATAAGAGATTTACAACCCCTGGCAAAAAGAAAGGAATCACCACTATGGGAAAATGTTGCTTTAGCTTTTTTTTTTTTAATTTTGCAGCAAAAAATTACAGATGACACAAAACCATTTCAATTTAAGAGCTAAACATCCTGGAATTGTAAAACCTACCTTAAAAAATTAAATAGTTGTAATTAATTGCTTTTTTGCAAATCAAGTTGAGGAAAAATGGAATCATTCAGTCATGATGAAGAAATTATGGAATCATCTTTGAATCTACACTTCTAAAACAAACACCTGCAGGAGTCTAAATGTGTAAATTAGTCTTCACGTAAAGTGCCCTTATTATGTTTTGGGGGGTTTTCTCTTCATTTACTGCATTATGCCAGGTTTTTGTGAAATTATATGGATTGCAAATACCCCGATGTCTGCTTGCGCAGGAGCTCTCCTCTCCCACAGAAAGGACTACAGTTCTGCCTAAAATACCTTGTTTTGATTTGATGTTCTCTTCTGTCAGGCTATCACCTCATAACTCTACAGACCTGATGGAGACTGGCTCCCTGGCTAGTCTGGCACACCCTCAATAAGCCCTCAGAGAAGAGGGAGGGATGTTTATCACTGATCCTTGGAACTCGCACACGTGCAGTGCAGCCAGCTTAGCTAGCGAGTTAGCTCAGTGGCCCGACCGTGGTTTTTAGAGCTCTTCTTTATAAATTCTAGTCACTCCACTAGACATCCGTGGTCCCAGTTCATTCTTTAATCCACAGCTGACAATATAGCTCACATCACGCTGGGCTATTTTGTTGCTTTTAGGGCTGGCATGACCTGGGTATTCAGACAGTCAGCCTTGCTAAGGTCAGTCATGTGAGACAGCAAAACAGGAAGTTATGGGGTCTTTACTGTTTATTCTGGTCATCTTACTAGACCAACTGGTTCAGGAAACCAAAGTCCATTCTGTGTTTCATACCATTCTGACCTGTGCCCTATATTTTGGCCTTGAAAGCAAAAACAGAGTGCGCTAGCCTTTTTCTAACCAAGTTGACCCTCTCACCTGTTAGTACAGACCGACATCTCAGCCTGCTTGCTATTAGCTTAGCTGGGAGTCCAGGTTTGTTTTAAATGGTTATTTACTATATTATGTCCAACCCCACTAGACATGCATATTCTTGGCCAGATTATCTACCCAGAGATTGCATTAACTGAAAATTGTCCTTCACTGACAGATTTTTTTTCAACAGTGACAGAAAAATCTGAAAGCTGTGTGTCATTTTAACAGATTACACTGAGGGTTATCTAATTAGAATAATTTTTGCGCAAAAATGATGGGGTGAACAGGGGCTCATTAGTATTTAAAGCAGAATGCATTAAAGTGGGTTGTTTTGACTGACAAAAATACAAAAATATAAAAACTGGAAATAGGGACTCCATGTTTTTACCCCATTTTCTTTTTCATTCTTCTTCTTTTGGCTGCTCTCTTTTGGGGTCGCCACAGCGGATCATCTGCCTCCATCTCACCCTATCCCTTGCATCTTCCTCTGTAACACCAACCCTCTCCATGTCCCCTTTCACTATATCCATGACTCTTCTGTGGTCCTCCTCATTTCCTCCTGCCTGGCAGCTCCATCTTCAACATCCTTTGTCCAATATATTCACTATCCCTCCTCTGCACATGTCCAAACCATCTCAGCCTTGCCTCTCTTACTTTATCTCCAAACTACTGAACCTGAGCTGTCCCTTTGATACACTCATTTCTAATCCTGTCCCTCCGAATCACTCCCAATGAGAATCTTAACATCTTCAACTCTGCCACCTTCAGTTTTTAATGCGTCTGTGTGTGTGTGTGTGTGTGTGTGTGTGTGTCTGTCTGTCTGTCTGTCTGTCTGTTACCAGCTTTTCAGCTTGCCTGGTCAAAATTACAGTAAGTGGAACTAAAGGCTTGTATCATTGTATCGCCACATTTTCTCAATTTTTAATTTGCCAGAATTTTGAGATAAGGCTTTGTTTTCAAAATAAACACAAAAATAGCTCACTTTTACCATCAATGCAGCTGAAATGTCATTGTAATACCTATGCCGGCCCGGTAGAGGTGGCAGTGCATCTTTATTACAGTCCCACTGAGCACTTCCCGTCAACAATCGATCTCATGCTGCATTTTTAGAATAGTTTTCTGCAAACTAAACATATATTCAGGAACTACACCATTTATTCAACACATTGTTCCTTTTCAGACACATTTTGCTGTTTACTTTTGCAGATAAAGGACAACACATATTCTTCCCGTAGTTTACAGCTCATCGATAAAAACTACAATTCCCCTATTGCTCAAGTGCAACACGCCAATCACAGCAGAGCTTCCTCTGAAGTCAAAGAAACTGCCAGACAACATCAGAACAGAAGAGCAGGAGGAAAAAATGTTTTACAAGTAAGTTTTGCCCTTAAATTATGCAGCGGTTTCACATTTCCACTACTGGTGGCTCCGTGGTTACATGATTCATATGTTAATAACTTCTGAATGTTAAATTGGTTTCTCTAAACTTCAGACATTTTTTTTCAATTCTTAATATTAATGTCTAAAAACACCATGGTGTGATGTTGAATCATTTCCTTTAAAATAACTTTTACAGTCCCATCATTTTTTTTATTTATTTACTCAATTAAAGTTGATGTGAGGTGTGAAATATAAAAAACCACAAGGTTATTTTTACAGAAAACCAAACAATTTCTGAAGTTGAGTAGCAACAGGACGTCTGTAATAGAATTTACAGTGGTGTGAAAAAGTGTTTGCCCCCTTCCTGATTTCTCTCTTTTTTTTTTTGTATGTTTGTCACACTTAAATGTTTCAGATCATCAAACAAATTACAATATTAGACAAAGATAACACAAGTAAACACAAAATGCAGCTTTTAAATGAAGGTGTTTATTATTAAGGGTAAAAAAAAAATCCAAACCTACATGGCCCTGTATGAAAAAGTGACCCCCCCCCCCCCCCACTAAAACATAAATTAACTGTGGTTTATCACATCTTTGGAAAGCTGAGTTCAATTTTTCTAGCCACACCCAGGCCTGATTACTGCCACACCTGTTCTCAATCAAGAAATCACTTAAATAGGAATTGCCTGACAAAGTGAAGTACACTATAAAATCCTCAAAAGCTAGACGTCATGCTGTGATCCAAAGAAATTCAGGAACAAGTGAGAAACAAAGTAATTGTGATCTATTGGTCTGGAAAAGGTTATAAAGCCATTTCTGAAGCTTTGGGACCCCAGCAAACCACAGTGAGAGCCATTATCCACAAATGGCGAAAACATGGAACAGTGGTTAACCTTCCCAGGAGTGGCCGGCCAACCATAATTACCCCAAGAGCACAGTGACAACTCACCCAAGAGGTCACAAAAGACTCCACAACAACATCCAAAGAACTGCAGGCCTCACTTGCTTCACTTAAGGTCAGTGTTCATGACTCCACCATAAGAAAGAGACTGGGCAAAAATGGCCTGCATGGCAGAGTTCCAAGATGAAAACCACTGCTGAGCAAAAAGAACATAAAGGCTCATCTCAGTTTTGCCAGAAAACATCTTGATGATCCCCAAGACTTTTAGGAAAATACTCTGTGGACTGACGAGACAAAAGTTGAACTTTTTGGAAGATGTGCACCCCATTACATCTGGTGTGAAAGTAACACAGCATTTCAGAAAAGGAACATCATACCAACAGTAAAATATGGTGGTGGTAGTGTGATGGTCTGGGGCTGTTTTGCTGCTTCAGGACCTGGAAGACTTGCTGTGGTAAATGGAACCATGAATTCTGCTGTCTACCAAAAAATCCTAAAGGAGAATGTCTGGCCATCAGTTTGTGATCTCAAGCTGAAGCACACTTGGGTTCTGCAGCAGGACAATGATCCAAAACACACCAGCAAATCCATCTCTGAATGGCTTAAGAAAAACAAAATGAAGACTTTGGAGTGGCCTAGTCAAAGTCCTGACCTGGATCTGATTAAGATGCTGTGGCATGACCTTAAAAAGGCGGTCCATGCTCAAAAACCCTCCAATGTGGCTGAATTACAACAATTCTGCAAAGATGAGTGGGCCAAAATTCCTCCACAGCGCTGTAAAAGACTCATTATTTATTTATTTAGCGAATGCAAAGTCCTTAAGCCAAGCAGTTGCCTCCTGGTTTGCTGTATGGAGGGTGTGTAATCCTCCTTCCAGTCTTTGGAGCGGGCAAGCCTCTATGATGTGTTCCATTGTTTGCTCCTCTCCACATGCGCACAGTGGGCTAGGGCTACTGCCCCATCTGTAAAGGCTGGCCAAGCAGGGGCCATGTCCAGTCCTGAAGCGATTGAGTGTAGACCACTGTCTCCTTGGGAGGTTGGTGCCCGGGACCTGTTGGTTGGGGTTTATCACCAGCTGTTTGCGGGGGGCAATGGATCAGCGTTCTCGTCGCGCCCTCCGCCAGTACCCGGGCTCGCCTGGGGAAGCTAATGATCCTACCAGCAGACTAAATTCGAAGAGACGACGCCTCTGTGCCAAGTCAAAGAAGAATCCTAGTCACAGTCCTAAAGCCGAAAGCAAAAGACTCATTGCCAGTTATTGCAAATGCCTGATTGCTGTTGTTGCTACTAAGGGTGATCCAACCAGTTATTAAGTTTAGGGGGGAATCACTTTTTCACACAGGGCCATGTAGGTTTGGATTTTTTTCCCCTTAATAATGAACACCTTCATTTAAAAATTGCATTTTGTGTTTACTTGTGTTATCTGTGTCTAATATTTAAATTTATTTGATGATCTGAAATATTTAAGTGTGACAAATATACAAAAAAATGAGAAATCAGGAAAGGGTTAAACACTTTTTCACACCACTGTAGTTGATGACGCTGACTTTAAAAATGTTCTATCACATCTGCAATAATAATCATTTTCATTATTTTTTTCCCTTCTCATTTCTCTCTCTGAGGTCCACGGTGGTGGGCCTGAAGGTGAACAGTCAGAACAGCTGTGAAGCGAAGCTACATAGGAAGCTACATAACAATATTGCATGTTGTCTTTATAGAAAAATGGCACTTCAATATTTTTTTTTGCAAAATAATTCAAGAACCTCTCTCAATACTCATTACACACAGAGTGAAACATTTCAACCCATTCTGATGTAATGGTGATGATTATGATGATAGTTTTTGAAGTTTTGACATTTTTACCTGCTATTGCATGCCGTAGTGTACATATACATGTACTAAATTAATAAAATCTGTTAATCCAGCATTTTTCTTTCTGCTCCTAATTTTATTCTAGTGCTTCTGTGTTTTTTCTTTTATGCGCTCCTTGACAAAAATGCCAGCGTACACCTCTGGGATGACACCTTGTGTCTATTGTGGCAGTGACATCAGAGTCATACCTGCATAAACAAATACCAAGCATTTCAAAACCGTGCATGGATGGCATGACAATACCCATGCTACCATGCCACAAGCACTGAGGCATCAGCACCTGTGGTGCTTTCATTTTGTCAGCGCCACTGTCTCTAGACCATACATCGTAGCAGGTCTCACTACCGTCATGTAAATTTTCACTTTCACTCTAGCTGCTATCCTTTTGTCACAAATCACCCTGACACTCGTCATCACCCACTCCACCCTGCCTGCACTCTCTTCTTCACCTCTCTTGTGCATTTTCCATTGCTTTGGATGGTTGACCCCAGGGATTTAAACTCATCTACCTTCACTACCTCTACTCCTTACATCTTCACAGTTACACCTGCCTCTCTCTCATTAAAACTCATATATTCTGTCTTGCTTCTACTGACTTTCATTCCGCTTCTCTCCAGAGCATACCACCACCTCTCCAGGTTCTCTTCCACCTGCTCCCTACTCTCACTACAGATCACAATGTCATCTGCAACAACTCTTAGAAAGAGTTGTTGTAATGCAATTAATTGACCACTTGCAGGGAAATAGTTTATTTGAAGAGTTTCAATCAGGGTTTAGAATTCATCATAGTACTGAAACAGCTTTAGTGAAGGTCACTAACAACCTCCATATCACACCTGATAATGGACTTGTTTCTGTACTTGTCCTTTTAGACCTTAGTGCAGCTTTTGACACTATTGATCATAATATTTTACTTGATAGATTAGAACACCTTGTTGGATTTAATGGAACTTCTTTGCAGGGGTTTAAATCTTATTTATCTAATAGGTTCCAGTTTGTTCATGTCATTAATGAGTTTTCTTCTAATTCAACGCTCAACCGCGGAGTTCCACAGGGATCTGTGCTAGGCCTTATTCTTTTTAGTTTATAATATGCTTCCACTAGGCCAGGGGTGTCCAATCATGTGCCATGGAGGGCCAAGACCCTGCAGGCTTTACCTCCAGCCAGTGTCTTCAACAGCAGATTTCACTGAATTTCTTCCCACTGATGGCTGATACGTGAAAACACCTGCATGAGAGACTGGGTAGAAGAGAAAGCCTGCAGGGTCTTGGCTCTCCATGGCATATGATTGGACACCCCTCCACAAGGCAATATTATTAGAAAGCACTGCATACATTTTCACTGTTAAGCAGATGACACACAATTATATTCGTCAATGAAGCCAGCTGACAGTAATCAATTAGCCAAATTAGAGGCTTGTCTTAAGGAAATCAAAGCTTGGATGACTTGTAATTTCTTGCTATTAAATTCAGATAAGACTGAAGTCATTCTAGTTGGTCCAAAAAAACCTTAGAAATACCTTCCCAAATCAAACTCTTAGTTTAGATGGGGTTACTCTTTCTCTTAATAGTACTGTGAGGAACCTTTGAGTTATTTTTGATCAAGGTCTGTTCTTTAATTCACATATTAAACTTGTTTCTAAGACAGCCTTTTATCATTTGCATAATATTGCCAAGATGAGAAGCATCTTGTCTCAGAGTGATGCTGTGAAACTAATCCATGCTTTTGTTAGCTCTAGATTAGATTATTGTAACTCTTTATTATCAGGCTGTCCTAAAACATCTTTAAAAAGTCTTCAGTTGTTCCAAAATGCTACAGCTAGAGTTTTAACAGGTACGAGAAAGAGAGATCACATCTCTTCAGTTCTGGCCTCCCTTCATTGGCTTCCCATAGAATTTAGAATTAAGTTTAAAATCCTTCTCCTCACTTACAAAGCTCTAAATAATCAGGCTCCTTGTTATTTAAAAGATCTGATACTATCTTATCATCCTAACAGAGCACTACTCTCCCAAAATGCAGGATTACTTGTAATACCTAGAATCACCAAAAGTACAATGGGAGGCGGAGCTTTCAGTTATCAGGCTCCTCACCTTTGGAACCAGCTGCCAATCTGGATTCGGTAGTCAGACTCAATCTCTGTTTTTAACAGAAGAAGAAGGCTGTGCAGAGGGTCATCAACACTGCCCAAAAAATTATCGGCAGCCCTCTGCCCTCCCTAGAAGACATCTCTAGATCCTCCTGTCTCAGAAAGATCAAGGCCATCACAGGAGACCCCTCAAATCTCGCCCACCACCTGTCTGACCTGCTTCCCTCTGGACGACGGTTCAGATCAATCAGGTCCCACACCTCCAGACTGACAAACAGTTTCTTCCCCTGGGCCATCCAAACTGCAAACAGTCAAAGCCCCCCCCCACCCACGAACACTCACATGCACAGAACTGAGGACCTTTTTAATTATCACAATAACACCTCTGTCTTTGCACTCCGCACTTTCATGTATGTTGACCCATCCGTGAAACCATAGCTACGTACATTTTCCAAAATCCTTGGACCATTTTACTCAGTTATGTGTTCTGCACTCTGATGTATATAATTCCACCCGCATAGCCACTACCATACCTGTGTATATTTCCATAATCCTGGACCATTTTTATTTTTTATTTCAGTCGTGTGTTTAATCCTGGGTTCTTTAACTGTGTTTTATCTAATCCTTCTCTCTTACTTAATTGCGCAGTAGCCTGGTGGAGCACCTACAATTTCGTTGTACTGTACAACTGTACAATGACAATAAAGTCTATTCTATTCTATCTCGGTGAAAACAGAGGCATACGATAATCAGTCAATGTGTCTGTGTGTGATTGGTTGTATCTGTCAGTCTGTTACGAGCTTTTCAGCTTTCCCAGTCAAAAATAAGTGCAACTAAAGACTTGTATCATTGTATGGCCATATTTTCTCGACTTTAATTTGCCAGAATTTTCAGATAAGGCTTTGTTTTCAAAATAAACACAAATTTAACTCACCTTTACCATCAATGAAGCCGGGAAAAATGGTATTGTAATAACTATGCCGGGTCACTACAGGCGGCAGCGTGACTTTTTTTTACAGCACGTGGATGACTTCCTGTCACAGTCAATCTCTAGCTGAGAGATAAATAGCAGTTATAAAATAGCGGTTACTGAAAAAAAACATGTATTCAGCAACTACACCATTTATTCATCACATCGACTGTTTTCACACTGGTTTTGCCATTTAGTTTTGCAGAGGAAGAACGAGGTACTTTCTTCCTGGAGTTTTCAGTTTGCTAAAAACTACAAGTCCCAACATTCCTCGCCTCAAAAACATGGCAGATCACAGCAGACCACTGCAGCAGATGCTTGCACAGAGTAAGTTTTGTGCTTACATTATGCAACGATTTCAATATTAAAACACCAATAACTCCCACAACTGCATTATTTGATTCTTAAAGCTTAAGTTATGTCACATTTTTTCCCCCAATGTCTGATTTATTTTCCCATATGGGGAACTGCAATATTTGATTCTTAAAGCTTATGTTACATCACTTTTTTTTTTTTACAATGTCTTATTTCTGCCCAAAAAATTATTGGCGGCCCTCTGCCCTCCCTGGAAGACATCTCTAGATCCCCCTGTCTCAGAAAGATCAAGGCCATCACAGGAGACCCCTCACATCCTGCCCACCACCTGTTCAACCTGCTTTCCTCTGGATGACGGTTCAGATCAACCAGGTCCCACACCTCCAGACTGACAAACACTTTCCTCCCCTGGGCCATCCAAACTGCAGTCAGAGGCCACACACCCCTCCCTCCGAACGCTCACATGCACAGAACTGAGGACCTTTTTAATTATAACAATAACACACCTGTCTTTGCACTCCACACTTTCATGTATATTGACCCATCCTTGAAACCACTGCCATGTACAGTACATTTTCCAAAATCCTTTGGGTCATTTTACTCAGTTGTGTGTTCTGCACTCTGCACTCTTAAGTACATAATTCCACCCGCGTAGCCACTACCATACCTGTGTATATTTCAATAATCCTGGGCCATTTTTATTTTTATTTCAGTTGTGTGTTTAATTGTGTGTTCTGTAACTATGTTTTATCTAATTCTCTAATGTTTTATCTAATTTTATCTAATTCTCTCATAATTAATACTATATGTACTATATACGTGGATACTATATATATACTAAAACTATCATACTTAATTGTGCAGTAGCCTGGTGTCATGTCAACCTTGTGGTTCCAAGGTTGTCATAGCCAGAAGCGGCACTGGGGTTAAGCTCCCAGTGCTCATAAAATGCTCCTTATGGCGTGCGTCTCAAAAAGCCTCTGACAACTAAGTCCAACTCCTAGCCTGCCCATGTGGTTTAGTCTCTAAGCCCGGCGGAACTGCTTTTACTAATAGGAGAAGGGGCGAGGGCGGATCTCTGGCGCCTTAAAACCAGATGCTTCGGGAAGATATATTTGTTTAGGATGGCTTTTAATACCCAGTAGTGGTGATGGACTTCCGGGAAGATGGCGGAGAGACATAACACTTAAACAAAGAGCTCTCCCTAGCCGGATTAAAAATCATCGGTAAATGGCCAACTCGACATAAACGAATCAATAAACTAAGGGATGAAAACACGAAGGAACCGGGCACAAGGACAAAAACAGGGTAAAATTGAAGAATTCCTCTCCAACAACGCAGGAAAAACCGCTGTACGCAAAGCCCAAAAAAACGAGATGTCCACAGCAGAGAAAATGGAGGACACCAGACTCGACAACATGAACGCTGGCATCGCCAGTTTGGGTGAAGAGTTGAGAGAATTCAAGCGACAGCTACAACAGGATTTAGCGGCTCTTAAGGAGGAACTGAAAAAAGAAATTAAGGAGGAAATCATGGACCTCCGAAGAGAAATGGAGCGTAAATTAACGGAAAACATGGAGGAGCTGCGCTCCCAGCGGGCGTGTATGACAGAAGCGCAGACCCGAATTTCGGAACTAGAAGATTGGAAAAGCGAGGCAAACGAACAACTACAGACCCTGACGACGCAAACGCAGAGGATGCAGGAGAAAATAAACGACTTGGAGAGCAGATCCCGACGAAGCAATATGCGCATCTTTGGAATTCCGGAGGGCATTGAAGGCAACTCGATGACAAAATTCATGGATCAGTTCTTAAAAAAAGAACTGGAAATACCCGGAGAAACGGATCTGCAGATTCAACGGGCGCACAGAACACCGGCACAGAACCCGAAAACAAACTCTCCACCCAGGTCAGTTGTGGTAAACTTTGTGAAATATGACATAAAGGAAAGAATCCTGACGCAAGCATGGAAAAAAAAGATACGAATCGGCGACAAACAGGTATTTTTTGACCATGACTACCCGACAGAAATCGTGCAGCAGCGGAAGAAATATGCCAATATTAAAAAAACGCTGAAAGAGAAAAAAATTAGATTCCAAACGCCGCTAACGAAAATGAGGATTCATTGGGAGGAAGGCACAAGAACCTACAACACGGCCGAAGAGGCAGCGCGGGATATGATGGAGCGGGGCCTTGAGGTGAGCGTGCCGAAGGAGACGGCTGGAGCAGCGGCGGCCCTGAACGCACCACGACAGACGGAGTGGAGACGAGTGAACGGCGGGAGAAGGGGGAGAGACGTAGAGCAGCGGGCCCAGGACAAGCTACAAGGCTTTCAACTGAAAGCCTAGATCATAACAAAGATTAAGAAAGGCACAGAAGAAATGAAGGCCAAGAAGACAAGGTAAAAGAGAAACAGACGGCTAGGAGAGGTTTAAGTGATATTTGTTGGACATTTCTAGACTTATGACTATTACTTTGATAGTAATTAGAAGTCTAGGGAGGGCCCTTCACTCTGTGAAGACAAACCCCCCACCCACCAACAGGGACCAGTGGGCAGAAGAAAGGCCCAAAGTACGGAGGTCGAGTTTTTTTAATGTGTTTTTATATAAATATGTGTTATTTTTGTTGTTAAAGGGGCTAGGAGCACAAGTTAAAAAAATGGAAAAACATGAATATGGGTAAAAATCTTAAGATAATGACACTAAACGTGAATGGTCTGAACTCACCTGTTAAAAGGGAAAGAATAATAAGAAAATTCAAGAAGGAAAAAGCTGAAATTATATTTATGCAAGAGACACATTTGAGCAAAGCAGAACATGTGAAACTAAAGAGATTTGGCTATAAGAACTCCTACTACAGTTCATTTAAGGGAGGAGCAAAAAGGGGGGTTATGATACTAATCTCAAACAAAATACAATTTGAAAGTGATCAGGAAATCCAGGATAAAGAAGGCAGGTATGTAATAATAAAGGGAAGAATAGATGGTATGCAGATCACATTAGTGAACATCTATGCCCCACCAGAAAGTGACAAGGGTTTTTTTCAACATCTGTTTGATCTCATAGCAACACACAGTGAAGGAGTCCTAATTTGTGGAGGAGACTTAAATGCTGTCATGGATCATGAAGTTGACACAACAAGTGTTAAGAAGACAAAAAAACATGTAACAAAGTTCATAAGAACCTCACTGGCAGAAATGGGTATGGTAGACATATGGAGGGACCTACACCCACTCGAAAAAGACTATACACATTATTCAGCAGCCCATAAAGTACACTCTAGAATAGATTACTTCCTTATGAATGAAGGTGACAGACACAGGGTGAGAAATTGTTGGATTGGAGGGGCAGAAATATCAGATCATAATCCTATATACATGGAAATATACTGTATTTAAACAATAGAAAACGACAAACAACATGGAAACTTAACGTAGGACTGTTAAATGATGAGAAAATGAAAGAAAGAATAAAAATAAACATAAACGAATATATCCAAGAGAATGACAATGAAGAAGTGGACCCAACAATACTATGGGACGCACTAAAAGGGGTAAATTAATTGTTGAAACAGGAAAAGCAAATAAGACTAAACTGGAAGCGTATGAACAAAGATGTGAGAGACTGAGGGAATTAGAACGTAAACATCAAAGCACAAATGATCCAAAAATATATCAAGAAATTAAAGAAGAAAAAACAAAGATAAAAGAAACACAAATGGATGAAATTGAAAGGAAAAATAGATATCTAAAGCAAAAATATTATGAAACGGGGCCAAAAGCCACAAAACTGCTGGCAAAACGGTTAAGAAAACAACAAACAATGAATAATGTATACAAGATTAAAGACCCCACCACAAATAAAACCACAGTTAACCCAGAAAACATCGAAGAAATTTTCCATAATTTCTACCAAGAACTATACTCGCAACCTGAAGAAACAAATACTAAAGATATCAAAAAATTTCTAGACACATTGGACTTGCCATCAATAGGAAATCAACAAAATGAAAAACTAACAGCAGAAATAACAACACAAGAGATCAGAGATGTGATTAAGTCACTTAAAAACGGTAAATCACCAGGTAGTGATGGATACCCCTCTGAGTTTTATAAACTGTTTATAGAAGAACTCACGCCACAACTCCTAAAGTCATTTAATTGGATGCTGAACAACAACAAAATACCTCCAACATGGAACGAAGCAATCATTTCAGTTATTTTAAAACCAGGGAAAGATAAAGAACAATGCGGAAACTATAGACCAATCTCTTTATTAAATGTAGATTATAAAATATACACAACAATTATATGTAAACGAATAAAGACATTCTTGACGGAATTGATAGAAGATGATCAAACTGGATTCATAGAGGGACGCCAAACACATGACAATATCAGGAGAACAATACATATAATTAACCAAATACATAAAGAAAAGAAAAGCGCAGTAATAATGAGTTTAGACGCAGAAAAAGCATTTGACAGGGTTAACTGGAAATTCCTATATAGTGTACTGGAGCGCTTTGGATTTAACGAAAAATCAGTACAATGCATAAGGACGCTATATCAAGAACCTGTGGCAAGAATCAAGATAAACGGTAGCTTAACAGACAAAGTAAATATACAAAGATCAACTAGGCAGGGATGCTGCTTATCGCCCACCTTGTTTGCTCTGTTCATAGAACCATTGGCTCAAGCGATACGACAAAATAAGAAATTAAAAGGTGTAACAATAAAGGGGGCGGAACACAAGATTGGGCTATTTGCAGACGATATTATAGTTTACCTTGAACAACCAGATAAATCAATAATGGAAATGATGAACTTGATAGAAAATTTTGGAAAATTATCAGGATACAAGATAAACATAACAAAAACACAAATACTGACATTCCACTATAACCCTCTAAACCAGATAACTGATAAGATCAAACTAAACTGGAAGCAAAAAGAAATAAAATACCTTGGAGTGAACATACCTAAAGACCTAAGCAAAATATATAAAGCAAACTATGATAGGTTGGAACAAGAAATAAAAAAAGATATTGATAGATGGTCAATCTTAAATATGGATCTGAATTCAAAAATTGAGACAGTCAAAATCAGCATACAACCTAGATTACTTTACCTCTTCCAGGCTATACCAACAGAGATTCCAGATGCCCAATTCTCAAAGTGGGACAGGATGATATCGAGATTTGTTTGGGGAGGTAAAAAACCAAGAGTGAAATATAAAACCCTCCAATTACCAAAAGAGAAAGGAGGCATGGGCCTACCGAGTCTAAAGGAATATTACTACTCAGCACAAATAAGATATATCATATGTTGGTGCGACGAGGGATATGAGGCAAAATGGAAAGAAATGGAAAAGGAAATTGAGGGATTCCCAGTACAAAGCATAATAGGGGATAAAGACGCATATAAGCAAATCAAACAAATAGACCCAATCACTAAATTTACTTTAGAACTGTGGTATAAAATAGTACAAAAATATAATATAAGGGAAGACATAAAACTATTGAAATGGGTAGCATTTGACAGTCAGTTTGAACCGGCAAAACAAGATAGGGGATACAAAAATCTGGTGAACAAGGGAATCACAGCATGGGGCAATATCGGAAAAAAAGATCTCGGGAGCTTTGTAAATATCAGGAGAAAATTTAAATTAGAAAGATCGGAATTTTTCAGATATCTGCAGATGAGAGATTACTATATGAAGAAGATTAGGCATAACCTCCAAACAGATGTGAACGAGATTATACAACTTATTTTAAGCTCATATGCAGGAAATAAAATAAGAATTATTTCAAAACTATATCAGAAACTTATGACAAACAATCATACAAGTAACTATATAAAGGAGAAATGGGAGAAAGAGCTCAATTTAAACATAACAGAAGAAAGCTGGCAGGAAATATGGAAAACACAACACACATCAACAAATTCAAGGGCATGGAGGGAATTTGGATGGAAAAACCTGATTCGCTTTTTCATTACACCACAGATTCAAGGAAAATATACAAATACCCAATCTTTATGCTGGAGGGGATGTGGGGCTCAAAATGCAGACCACTCACATATGTTTTGGAAATGCTACAAAATATCATCATTTTGGAAATCTATGCATGTGACAATACAGAGGATATTAGGATATAATATACCAATGAACTGTAACCTGATGTACTTATGTGATCTTAAAAAAGACAATGTTATAGAGGCTGAGGACAGATATCTAGTTAAAATCTTGTTGATTGCATGTAAAAAAACTATCACAAAAAAATGGTGATCAGAAGTTCTTCCTGACCAAGAACAATGGACTGACATTGTTGAGGACATACGTATGATGGAAAAACTAACATATCGACGAAGAATGCAAGAAGGAATATGGGAGAAAAAATGGCGGAAATGGACACACTACAAAGTGCAACAACGAGGCAGAAATTGAAAGAATAACCAAAGACACTGAAAAAACCAGAAGAATTAAGAGATGGAAACTAAAAACTTGATGCTCCAACATTTGTCCCCCCCCCTTTTATTTTTTATTTTTTATTTTTATTTTGTTTATTTTTTTTTATTTTTCCCTACCCTAACCCCTTTGTTTTTTAAATGTAGAATGTGATCTGAATGCATTATATATGATGAAAAATGAATAAAAATCTAAGTTACAAAAAAAACCCAGATGCTTCGGGTAGATGGTGGCTCGTCAACCTGGGAAGGTAGCCCATCTAGGGGAAGGTAAACCCTGATTTCAAACCTCCGCTGCCTTGTGGCATACCCGGTCACGGGAAAGGCTTTGGGAGTCAACCCTGAGGAAAAATCCGGAGTCAGAGCCCCTAAGGCAGTTCTATGTTGTGCTCAGCATCGTTCTGGCAGCTCCTGCAATGGTGCTGGTGCCAAACTGTAGCAGCCCTGCTGTTCCTTTGGATTCATCAGTGATGTGGAGAGGGGGGACATGCTGCATGGGCAACATCTTGTCCTCCATATCTTCCTGCCCAGGCTTGAATCCTACCAACGCCAACACTGGAAGGTAGAACACCGGATCACTGGAGAGGACACTCCAGCTTTGCCTTTGGTGTAGAAAAAAACACGGGGAATGACGGTTACCGGTTATAAGCCACCGCTCAATTGGCGTAGAGCGTGGTGCCAGGGGTTGTTCCCGACGGTGGGAGGGATCATCGGATCTCACTGGACAGCTACCGCCCGCCTCAAGCTGGGCAGCCCCCAGCCAATAAGGTGTTGTCCCGCCACAGCTTGCTTTCCTCATTGGGTGCATGGGGATGAGGAGAAGTCCGAACAGCAGGCTGAGAACCTTCGCACCAGGCAAGACAATAAAACAAAAGAGACCAACTCTAAAACTGGGAACTTGGAACGTCCGCACTATGATGACAGGACTCGCTGCTAACCTCAAGGACATCAACGACACCAGGAAGACGGCCATCATCAATAATGAGCTGAAGAGACTGGGAGTGGATATCGCCACTCTCCAGGAAACACGGTTGGCTGACGCAGGCACACTAAGAGAGAAGGACTACACGTTCTACTGGCAGGGAAAGGGCAGCGATGAACACAGGGAACACGGAGTGGGCTTCGCAGTGAAGAACACCTTGCTGAAGATGGTGGAACCGGGCAGCACTGGCTCTGCACGACTCCTTAGCCGCCACCTGAACACCACTCAAGGCCCAGTCACCCTCGTCAGTGTGTATGCCCCAACACTGACAGCCACACCAGAGGCAAAAGACGAGTTCTACGAGAATCTCGCAACAACTGTCAGGACCATCCCCAACTCTGAACAACTCATTCTCCTTGGAGACTTCAATGCCAGAGTGGGTGCTGATCACGACTCCTGGCCCTCCTGTCTTGGACCTTTTGGCGTGGGAAGAATGAACGACAACGGACAGCGGCTGCTCGAGTTCTGCACATATCACGATCTGTGCATCACAAACTCGTTCTTCAAGACCAAGCCCCAACACAAGGTTTCCTGGCAACATCTGCGCTCAAAGCACTGGCACCAGCTGGACTTGATCCTGACCAGGCGCACCTCACTGAAGAACGTGCTAATCACCCATTCGTTCCAGAGTGCAGATTGCAACACAGACCATTCATTGGTGTGTTGCAAGGTCAAGCTGCAGCTGAAGAAATTCCATCGTGCTAGACAACCTGGAAAGGCACGGATTGACAGCAGCAAGATGGCTCAACCAGAACTTGTTGAGCAGTTTGCCTCCACCTTTGAGAAGGAACTTGGTGTACCACAAGAAGGAGAATCTGCAAAGCAGAAGTGGGAAGAGCTGCGAAACACCATCCACCGCACAGCCTTGGCTACCTTTGGGAGGAAGACCTCGAAGTCACAGGACTGGTTTGATGCCAAGTTGACCGAGATGACCCCCGTCATTGAAGCCAAGCGCTCAGCACTTGCTGAGTACAAGAAGTACCCAAACGAGAAGAATCTCCAGATTCTCAGGGCTGCGAGAAGCAAAGTTCAGCAGACTGCTCGGCGCTGTGCCAACGAGTACTGGACTCAGCTCAGCCAAGACATTCAAACCGCTGCCATAACAGAGAACATTCGTGGTATGTACGATGGCATCAAGAAAGCACTTGGTCCGGCTCAGAGCAAGACGGCCCCCCTCAAATCCTCCACTGGGGTGATGATCACAGAAAAGAACAAGCAGATGGAGAGATGGGTGGAACACTACTCCGACCTCTACTCCAGAGTGAACACCGTGACACCGCCAGCCCTTGATGCCATCGACTGCCTGCCATCCATGGACGAACTTGACGCCGAGCCAACCATCGACGAACTCAGCAAGGCCATTGATAGCTTGGCCGCTGGCAAGGCACCCGGCAACGACGGCATACCCCCTGACCTGATCAAGCACTGCAAGACCGCCCTACTGCTGCCATTGCATGACGTCCTCTGCCAGTGTTGGAAGGAAGGTGCCGTACCACAGGACATGAGGGACGCCAAGATCATCACCCTCTACAAAAACAAAGGGGAGAGAAGCGACTGCAACAACTACAGGGGCATCTCCCTCCTCAGTGTTGTTGGTGAAGTCTACGCACGAGTTGTTCTCGTTCGTCTACAGAAGCTTGCCGAACGTGTCTACCCCGAGTCTCAGTGTGGCTTCCGCGCTGCGCGATCGACGGTAGACATGATATTCTCCATCCACCAACTCCAGGAGAAATGCAGAGAACAGAACATGCCCCTGTACGTCGCCTTCATCGACCTCACCAAAGCGTTTGATTTGGTCAGCAGAGAGGGCCTTTTCAAGATCCTGCCAAAGATAGGATGCCCACCAAAGTTGCAAAGCCTCATCGAATCGTTTCACACCAACATGCAGGGGATAGTGCAGCACGATGGCAACGTCTCAGAGCCATTCAACATACGCAGCGGAGTGAAACAAGGCTGTGTACTTGCGCCAACCCTCTTTGGGATTTTCTTTGCTATGCTCCTGAGGCATGCCTTCAGCACAGCAACAGAGGGAATCTACCTGCACACAAGATCTGACGGCAGGCTTTTCAACCTCGCCCGCCTGAAAGCCAGAACCAAAGTACGCGAGGCTCTAATCAGAGACATGCTGTTCGCAGACGACGCTGCAGTCGCAACCCACACACAGCAGGAGCTTCAAACCCTGATGGACCGCTTCTCCCAGGCATGCAAGGACTTCGGGCTTACCATCAGCCTGAAGAAGACTAACGTCTTGGCGCAAGGCACGGAAGCACCACCAACCATCACCATCGACGACTACGAGCTGGAGGTCGTGAATCAGTTCACGTACCTGGGGTCCACGATCAGCAACAACCTCTCCCTTGATACAGAGATCAACAAGAGGACTGGAAAATCAGCCTTCACACTCGCTCGCCTCACCACACGAGTGTGGGAGAATCCCAAACTCTCTGTCAATACGAAGATGGCAGTGTACAACGCCTGCGTCATCAGCACACTGCTCTATGGGAGTGAGACGTGGACAACATATGCCCGGCAGGAAAAGAGACTGAAATCCTTCCACTTGCGCTGCATTCGCCACATTCTGGACATATCCTGGCAGGACAAAGTGCCCAACACAGAAGTTCTGTCCCGCGCCGGCCTTCCCTCCATGTTCACTCTACTCAGGCAGCGCAGGCTCCGCGGGCTAGGCCACGTTCACCGTATGGAGGATGGCAGGATCCCCAAAGACGTCCTCTACGGAGAACTGGCAACTGGCAGGAGAGACGTTGGCCGCCCACAGCTGCGCTTTAGAGATGTCTGCAAGAGAGACATGAAGGAACTGGAGATCAACACAGAGCGCTGGGAGGACCTTGCAACGGACCGCTCCAAATGGAGAGGCACCCTGACCAGACAGCTCAAGGTGGGTGAAGAGAGACTGACTGCTGCAGCAGATGAAAAAAGGACCCGCAGGAAGAACCGCCACAGACCCAGCAGCACGGAGACCACCCACAAGTGCGACCTGTGTGACAGGGACTGCCATTCGCGCATCGGCCTGTTCAGCCACAGGCGGTGCTGTTCCAGCAGAGTAGACGTTTAGGATTCTCTTCCATGGTCATCATAGACCGACGGAGGCCGACGACATACTTAATTGTGCAGTAGCCTGGTGGAGCACCCACAGTTTTGTTGTACTGTACAACTGCACAATGACAATAAAGCCTATTCTGTTCTATTCTTCCCATATGGGGACTCCTTGGTTTCATTAATTTAACCTGTTAAATAGTTTTCTCTAAAGTTCAGCTGATTTTTTTAAGGCTTAATACTAATGTAGGTAATATAAAAACACCACTGTGTGACATGCTTCATTCACTCACTTTAAATGATTCACTCACTAAACCAATCAATTTATTACGCTGAGGAGAAACATGACATCTGTATATATATATATATATATATATATATATACTGTGTATATACGTATATATACTGTGTATATATATATATATATATATATATATACTGTGTATATACGTATATATACTGTGTATATATATATATATATACAGTATATATACTGTGTATATATATATACTGTATATATATATATATATATGTATATATATCTCACATCTGTAAGAATAATGACATTTTTATGCTGTTTTTCTTTCCTCTTTGTCTCTCTGAGGTCCACAGTGGTGAACCTGAGAGTCAGCAATCAGATCAGCTGTGAAGATAACAGGCTGGAAGCTAAATAAGAATATTACATGTTTACTGTTTATACCAGAAACTGCTACTGTGTCTGCGTATGTATCTGTGTGTCTGTTACCAGCTTTTCAGCTCACCCACTCAAAATCAACTGGAACTAAAAGCTTGTATCATTGTATTGCCATATTTTCTCGACTTTTAATTTGCCACAATTTCCAGATAAGGCTTTGTTTTCAAAATAAACACAAATTTAACTCCCCTTTACCATCAATGCAGCTGTGAAACTAGAAAAGCATTCAGAGACCGCATACCTCCACCAAGGCTCCGTCTGTCCCTCATGGATCACCTCCAAAATGTAATGGGTTTGTTTTGGAGCATTCTTGCTACTAACACAGTGTGAGAAGATAAGAGCCTTGGTGGAGGTATGCATTCTCAGATCACCAAAATGTTATGGGTTCTTCTCTAGTCCAAGGACCACCTCTGGTAAAAATTTAATCAAAATCCATCCAGTAGTTTTTGCATAATCCTGCTAACAGACAGACAGACAAACAAACTGACGGACTGACAGACAAACCACCCCGATTACATAAACTCCTTGGCAGAGGTAAAAAGGTATTGTAATAACTTTGCCAGGCCACTAGAAGTGGCAGTGTGACTTTTTTTACAGCCCCCCATGCTACCATGCCACAGGCACTGAGCCATCAGCACCTTGGTGCTTTCATTAAGAATTGGGTTAAAACTTAAGCATACAGCTGTATCCCCAGTTCTTCAAGTAGTATGAGTGAGATGTCTCACTATGGGATACGCCCCTCCTGCGTATACCTCAGAAGCATTTACCTCATTACGCCAATCTTGACTGGCAGATGATTGCAATGCCCCGCCTCGCATAATCACCTCTTATAAGAAGCCCATGCTATGACGTGGCGTTATTTAAGATAAGCACCTCTTCTCGCTTCGCCCAGCAAGAAGGGTTGTCTGGTGAGACATCTCACTCATACTACTCGAAGAACCGGGGATACAGCCATATCCTTAAGTTCTTCTTCATAGTACTCGTTTCAATGTCTCACTATGAGATATGGAGACTCCTATATTGCCTGATGAGCCTATCTTGACAATCATCAGCACTGAGCAGCAACTTGGCTGCCTAGGGGTCCTGGAGTGAGCACTGCCTGAGCCATGCTGAAAGCAGAGACATCCATCCTATAAAACCGAACAAAAGTAAGAGGCGAGGACCAGCTCACTGCCTCACAAATGTCCCCTAAGGAAACCTCTTTACACAGAGCCCACGAGGCCGCCAAGGCCCAAGTGGAGTGAGCCTTCAGGCCCACTGGTGCCCTCAGGCCCCGTGCCGAGTATGCCAGAGCGATCGCCTCCACAATCCAGTGTGCGAGCCGCTGCTTGATGACCGGCCTACCAGTATGAGGTTTGGCCCAGGATACAAAGAGCTGGTCACTCTGAGCCCGTTTGTCCTGTCCGTATAAGCACGTAAGGCACGGACAGGGCATAATTAGGGTGACTGCTGTTCTTCAGAATAAGAGGAGGAAGAAAAAAAATGCCATCAAGATGATGGGCATACACGAGCCAAACACCTTAGGCACAAATGCCAGGTTGGGCAACAGTGACACCCTAACATCTCCTGGGGCAAATTGAGTGCACAACAGGTGTACTGAGAGGGCATGAATATCACTGACGCATTTAGCTGAGGCTAAGGCCAGTAATAGCACCGTTTTCAGTGATAGGTGCTTCATGCTGATCTCCCCCAGAGGCTCGAAGGGGGGCCCACCAGCCCATCCAGGACCACCGCTAAATCCCAAGGGGGGACCACGGTCCTGGAAACAGGGAGGAGTCTACGCGCTCCTTTCACAAAATGACAAACCAGAGGATGTTGACTAGCTGTCTTATCTCCAAAACCTACATGACAAGCAGGAATAGCAGCTAAGTACACCTTAATGGTGGAGAAAACTTTCTGCTTGTCGATGAGATCTTGTAAGAATGAAAGGATCACACCTACTGAGCACTGAAAAGAGATGTGACCTCTGTCATGGCACCACTTTTCAAACACCCTCCACTTGCAACCATAAAGAGATCTAGTAGAGGACGCTCTAGCACTCTGAATGGTGTTAATCACACCCTGAGGAAGACCCGTCGCTCTCAGGGTGTCCCACTCATGGGCTAGGCCCACAATGCCAGGCGCTCTGGATGTGGGTGAAATAGTGTTCTCCCCGCCTGTGACAGTATGTCTCTGTGGAATAGAAGTTGCCATGGCTGCCCGTGGAGAAGCTGATAAATCTCCGCTAGCCAGTGCATCGCTGGCCAGTGAGGAGCTATCAGGATTAGCCTGTGACGGTGCTCCCTCACCCTGGCCAGGGTTGGGGAAATCAAGGCCAGGGGGGGAAAGCATAAAGAAGAACAGGGGGCCATACATGCGCAAGGGCATCTACCCCAAGAGGCGCGCTCTGATTGCGTATGGAGAAGAAGAGTGGACACTGCGCATTTTCTTCTGATGCGAACACGTCCACCTTGGGCTGGCTGAACCTCTTCCAAATCTGCTCCACTATCAAGGGGTGGAGACCCCACTCCCCGAATATAGGAGCGCCCCTGGAAAGGAGATCTGCTCCACGATTCAGGACACCCGAGATGTGTGTGGCCCTGAGAGACAGGAATTGGCCGCTGCTCCACAGGATCAGTCTGCGTGCCAACATGTGCAACCATCTGGACCGTAGTCCCCCCTGACGGTTGAAGTAAGACACCGCGGTTGTGTTGTCCGTCCTCACTAAGACATGGTGTCCGCAGAGGAATGGGAGGAAGTGCTTCAGCGTGAGAAACATCGCTAAAAGCTCCAGATAATTTATGTGCACTTGCTGCAGGGCGTTCCTCCACAGACTCCTTGCAGCACGACCCTTGTGTATTCCACCCCAGCCTGTCAAGCTTGCATCTGTGGTGATAACCTTCCGGGCTTGGACTGTGCCAAGCGGCACCCCCTGTACCAGGAAGAATGGGTGCCGCCAATGGTGCAGCACTATTATGCACTCCATATTCACCGGCACCCTGCATGCGCCATGACACATGGGATCCAACCTAAGGGAGGCCACCCAACGATGGAAATCCCTCATATACAGGTGACCGAGCTGAATCACCAGAATTGCTGAGGCCATCAGACCAAGTAGTTGGAGGCACAATCTGAAAGGGACACGTGCGCGAAGTCGGAAACAAACGAGGCATGCTCTCAGCGAATCCACTCGCGCCGCTGACAGGTGGGCTGTGAAAGACATGGAGTCTATTGATAAACCTAGAAAGTTTATTCTCTGTGTCGGAGACAGCACGCTTTTCTCTCCGTTTATCACAAAGCTCCGATCGGTCAAGTGCTGGACGACAACAGCCGTGTGCATCACAGCCTCCTGACCTGACTGTGCCAGGATGGGCCAATTGTCCATGTACATTGCCAGATGGATGCCCTGTCGCCTTAACGGGGCTATTACGGCCTCAGTACAGCAAACGAATACCCGTGGGCTCAGAGAGAGACCGAACGGCAGCACCCTGTATTCGTAACAAACACCTTGAAAGGCAAACCTCAGATGTTTCCTGTGTGGAGGACAAATGTGAATGTGGAAATATGTGTCTGCCAAATTGATCGAGGTCATGAAATCCCCTCGTCAAATTAGATGCAGCAGGGATGCATGTGTAAGCATCCTGAATTTGTATTTTCTGAGGTGTCTGTTCAGAGTCCGCAGATCCAGGATAGGGAGAATTCCGCTGCTCCCTCCCTGTTTGGGAACTAGAAAATACCTGGAATAAAAGCCAACGCGACTTTGATCGGGAGGCACAACACATATCGCTCTTTTCTTTAACAAAGAATTGATTTCTTCTTCCAGAATCAGAGCACTTTCCCCCCTCACCTGGGAATAAATTATTCCTGAGAAGCGAGGTGGAGGGACAGCAAATTGCAACCTGTAACCCTGTGTAACGGTTTTTATTATCCAGGCTGAATTTGTGAGCGCAGCTCGTTTTTCTCTCATTAGTGAGAGACATGAAGCCGGCTCCTGTGAGCTCCCTGCGCTGTGAGCCACCAATTGTTGTGTTATGGGGCTGACTAGTGGTGGAGCATGGTTGTGTATCTTGATCGACACTGCGCATGCGCCAGGTGATTGTATTTTGACAGCTTTCTCGGCCGTGCTCGTCCTCGTGGGGAAATTCCCCCGAGAACACACAGCCAGTAGGCCGTTCATTGATTTCTTGTTCACTGATTTTGTCTGTTCGCTCGACCTTTGGTCTGGATTTGACAGAGGAAAATGTTTTATCTTGCACAAACATTTTGGTGAACAATTGAGTGTGCTTAAGCAACTCTGTAGGGAAAATGGGGCAGACATTTCCACAATGGAGTCTTCTCCCTCCTGAGCTGGGACGTGTGGATGTTAGTCTTCCATTACATGTTGCAGTGGGGGTGTGCACACAAAACAGGGAAGCTGGCAAACGGGAAGCATGCCGCTTCTCCTGCAGGAAGATGGGAGGCTGTCAGGCTGCCCTCTTCTTCTTGGCCTGCTGACCGGCGGTCTGCATGGGGGGGTCCCAGCGGAGTGGCAGTCTGAGTTGGAGCCTTCCTGGGCCAGCCTCCTTTCACCTGCTGTGTAGGTGGGGCAGCTGGAACAGCTTGAGGCTTAGGCTGTTTGGGAATTTTGAATTGGGGAAGGGACCGCGAGACAGCCTATGCGAAGGTATGCCTTGGAGTTGGTGGAGGAGCAGACTCGGGTTTGCGAGGGAGGCAAAACAGGAGCACGTCATCGTCCCTCTTCCTCGCCTCACAACACTGTTGCACTGAGGTGAGAGCTGCACCAAAAATGCCATCTGGAATGATTGACATGTCCAAAATTTCCTCCTTCTCCCTCTGAGATAGGTTTGTCAGGTTAAGCCATCTTGCTCTCTCCTGCAACACCATCATCAGAATCAGAATCAGAATGAGACTTATTGCCATTGTTCATGTAGTACACAAACTAGGAATCTCATTCTTATGGATTTCCCTGTGGCTTGGACCGCAAAGCGCTGTACGTGGAGGCAGATGTCCGTAATCACAGAAATCTCTTCCCGGCTTGATAAGTGGTGAGCATGGATGAAATGTTAAGGGCCCTATCCGCCAAAGCTACCGCTTTGTAGGCTCGCTCAGTCATGGCGTACTGAAAACAATCCGCTTTTGATGGAAGTGTGGGACTCCTGGAGGTCACTGAGAGCAGCGGGTGGAGATGGGCTGCTACCAATGGTTCCATCGGGGGCATACAGAGCACACCATGCTTTTCCACACCCTTGAAGTCCAGGGAGGAAGCCCCTGGAATGGGGTTCATGCTGCTGAATGGGTGGTCGCTCCAAGTAGCCGACAGCTCCTCTAGCAGCTCTGGGAAGACAGGGAGTAGCTGCTTTGCATTCCTGGATGGCTGGGGTAATTTCTTCCCTTTGTAACGGGACTTGGTGGTCTCCGTTACTGCTTCAGGCCAGGGATATTCAGCCTGGCTGCAGAGCGTTTGCACACATCCTGCATGACCATGCTGAGAGAGGGGGGTGTTGGTAAACCGCCCTCCTCACCCCAGGAGGCAAAAACAGCTTCAGGTTTTGCAGCTTGAGCTGGTGGGATGAAGAAGTCATCATCTTCGTCGTCTTCAGATATGAGGAGCTCCGAGTCATCCTTGTCCTCCTCCTCATAATCGAACTCTAGAATGTCTTCTGTTTGCGGCGCATCCGCTGTCATGTCCAACTGAGAACCCCAGCTGGTTCCAGACTGCGCTTCAGCAACTGCATTGAGCCCCTCCTTCTCCACGCCACACGACAGTTCGCTGGTTGTGGACAGGTAAGGGGCCATCCCCGACAGGCTGGCTTGACTCTTCAGGGTGAAATGGGCGCAGTGTCCGCATGAACCTGGTGCCTCTATTGCGAGTCAGGCATGTTCCAGACTGAGGCAAGACAAGCAGACCTGGTGTGTGTCTTGACTCGAGATCTTATTCCCGCAATTACAGAGATGAGCCTCCAAGTCACAATCTTCTCTGGTGTGAGCAAGACTGGGATCCGTCGTCATTAACTAACTAACTAACTAACTAACTAACTAACTAACCTGCACTTATATAGCGCTTTTCTAGTCACAAAGACCACTCAAAGCGCTTTCATTAATACTAACCCTCTATTCTAAGGGCCTATAGGAAACAAATATCTAGGGACAATTTAGAACAGCCAATTAACCTAACATGCATGTTTTTGGCATGTGGGAGGAAACCGGAGAAATCCCGGAGTAAACCCACGCAACACGGGGAGAACATGCAAACTCCACACAGATCATTGTTGGTCGGGGGCTGGGATCGAACCCACGATCCCACGATCCCCACAATCCCCCGGCCAAGGGTAAACTGTGCTGCCGCAGTGCTAACCACTGCGCCACCGTGCAGCCCGGTTAACTGGGGTGTTAACTTTGTAGGGTAATGGCTTAGCTGGTATGCTAGCTGTGAGTGTGAAGTTAGCTGGTATGCTAACTTTTGAGCGTGGTGTTAGCTGGTGTGCTAACGTGTAGCGCAGTGTTAGCTGTTGTGCTAAAACCATGCGAGTGGGGAAAATGACGACTTCACTGAAGTTAGGTCGTCATTTTCCCCCTCTAGCCTATGGTGAAGACTAGAGAGTCACTTGCTAAGTGGAAGCAGCTGCTAGCGCCTGGCAGCAGAGTGAAAACCAAACTCCAATCTATGGACAGTTAAGCTAGCTAGCCCAAGGTTGAGATATGCTCCGAAACGAGAAGAGGTTTTTGAATAACGCTACGTCGTAGCATGGGCTTCCGAGGTGTGGCACCACAATCATCTGCCAACCAGGATTGGCGTAATGAGATAAATGCTTCTGAGGTATAGGCAGGAGGGGTGCATCCCATAGTGAGACATCAAAACAAGAACTATGAAGAAGAACCTTCCTTTTTGACAAAGTCTATAGATAGGGTGGGATCAGGTGACACTGAACCCTCCCTTAGTTATGCTGCTAACAGGTTTAGACAGCTGGGGGACCTCCAACGATGCACTGGGCTGTGAAGAAGAGCTGTAGAGCAGCGAGAAGCGCATGCGCAAGACTGGCCACACCTCAGACACAGTCCAAGGACGGATAATTTTTTCACACATAAGGAGTTGTTCAGAGCTCCTTATGCAAAGATATAGAGTGATAATCAAGTCAGTGGCGGTACTGCACCTGTAGGTTGGTTGCCAATCGCCAATCAAATCTAGAAGAAGAAGAAGATGCACTGGGCTTCACTCCTCTCTTCACTCTCAATGAAATATTTTTGCTGGCCATTAACATGTTTGTTCTCTCCCATAGATTGAGTCCTCCGTCGTGCTGTTTGCTCTCTACATGTCTGTTCTTTTCTTCTTCTTCTCTATCCCAGTGACAGCAGATGACTGCCCCTCCCTGAGCCTGGTTCTACAAGAGGTTTCTTCCTGCTAAAAGGGAGTTTTTTCTCTCCACCGTTGCCAAGTGCTTGCTCACAGGGGATTGCCTGATTGCTGGGGTCTTTCTGCAGTTGTGGGGTTTTCTCCTACAGGTTGACAGTGCTATGAGATAACTGTTGTTGTGAAATGGTGCTATTGTGGAGTGTGTGAAATAAGAGGCTGATTCATGGCAGACGGTTTATTACACACTTCACATCTCTCAAGCACAGAACAGACTGACACATTTCAGCAGGCACTCTTCTTTTACCCAAATCTCTCCTCACAAGTTTCATGGCATTTCTCCACACACAGCATGACATTTGCATTACACTGCATTCAACCCCCTACGTCCTTGACTCCTTCCTGCTATCTCGCCAGGAACTTCCTGAGCATTGTTCACCCATGCTTATCCACTGTCTCTTGTCTGAGATGCTAAATAATCTGACTCCCCCAAGGTGCTACACTATATAAATACAGTTGAACTGAAAAACATCATGGTCCACGGAGACTCCTGCCTGACCTCGTCTGTCAGCCTGTCCATCACCATGGCAAACAAGAAGGGGCGCAGAGCCGATCCCTGATGTAATCCCACTCCCACTTTGTATCCATCTGTCACTCCTACAGCACACCTCACCACCATTTTGCTGTCCTCATACATGTCCTGCACCACCCTCACATATTTCTCTGCCACTCCCGACTTTCTCATACAGTACCACACTTCCTCTCTTGGCACCCTATCATATGCAAAGACACAGTGCAAATCCTTCTGACCTTCTCTATACTTCTCCATCAACACTCTTAGAGCCAACATTGCATCTGTAGTCCTCTTTCTTGGCATGAAACTGTACTGCTGTTCACTGATTGTCACCTCTCCTCTTAACCTGGCTTCAACAACTTTTTCCCATATTTTCAGAATCAGAATCAGATTTATTGCCATTGTTCATGTAGTACACAAACTAGGAATTTGTCTCGGTGCGATGCTGCAACATTAAACATGAAAAAATAAAAGATAGAAATAAAAACTATACATGCAATAAAATGTAGAATATGAATGAGTAATACTAGTCAAAGCAATTTAAATATATTAGCGAGTAGCAGATATTGTGGAGTACCACATAGTGCAGTCGGTAATGCAAAAAGAAAACAGTGAATTGACATGAGTCTGGTTGAGCTGCTGTACATAGTGCACGAGAGTCTAATAAGTCACTTAGTGTTCAGCAGTCTGAATGGACCGAAGTCTTCTACCTGAGGGGAGGGGGGCAAACAGTACGTGACCAGGGTGTGAAGGATCGGCTATGATCCGGCCTGCATGCCTCCGGGTCCTGGAGATGTACAGGTCCTGGAGGGATGGGAGCTTGCAGCCGATCACCTTCTCAGCAGTGCGCACGACGCGCTGCAGCCTTAGTCTGTCCCTGGCAGTGGCTCCTGCGTACCACACGGTTATGGAGGTGGTGAGGATGGACTCGATGATGGTCGTGTAGAACTGCACCAACATCTTGGTGGGTAGCTTGAGCTTCCTCAGCTGCCGTAGGAAGAACATCCTCTGCTGGGCCTTTTTGATGAGGGAGCTGATGGTCGGCTCCCACTTGAGGTCTCGGGTGATGGTGGTGCCCAAGAAGCGGAAGGAATCTGCAGTGGTGATGGGAGAGCCTGTGAGGGTAAGGGGGGGCAGAGGGGTTGTGACTTTCCTGAAGTCCACGATCATCTCCACTGTCTTCAGAGCGTTCAGCTGCAGGTTGTTGTGGCTGCACCAGGACGCCAGCTGGGCCACCTCTCTCCTGTAGACGGACTCGTCGCCGTTGGAGATGAGCCCGATGAGGGTGGTGTCGTCCGCAAACTTGATCAGCTTGACAGACTGGTGGCTGGAGGTGCAGGAGTTGGTATACAGGGAGAAGAGTAGGGGGGAAAGTACACAGCCCTGGGGTGATCCGGTGCTGATGCTGACGGAGTCTGAGACAGTCTTTCCCAGCCGCACATGCTGCCTCCGGTCCGTCAGGAAGTCGGTGATCCACCTGCAGAGGGAGTCAGGCACGTTGAGCAGGGACAGCTTGTCCTGGAGCAGAGCGGGGTGGATGGTGTTGAATGCAGAGCTGAAGTCCACAAACAGGATCCTGGCGTAGGTTCCCGGGGAGTCCAGGTGCTGCAGGATGGAGTGGAGGGCCAGGTTGACTGTGTCGTCCACAGACCTGTTGGCTCGGTAGGCAAACTGCAGCGGGTCCAGGAGGGGAGTGGTGATGGTCTTGAGGTAGGGCAGGACCAGGCGCTCAAAGGACTTCATGACCACAGAGGTGAGCGCTACAGGTCTGTAGTCGTTAAGTCCAGTGATCCGTGGCTTCTTGGGGACAGGGATGATGGTGGAGGTTTTGAGGCAGGTCGGCACGTGGCATAACTTCAGGGAGGTGTTAAAAATGTCTGTGAAGACAGGAGTCAGCTCTTCCGCACAGTGTCTCAGGGTGGAGGGAGACACGCTGTCCGGGCCGGGGGCCTTGCGCGGGTTCAGTCTGGAGAACTGTCTATGCACGTCCTGCTCACTGATGACAAGGGCAGGGGGGGAGGAGGGGGGGCGCCTTTGATGAAGTGGGGACCGTGGAGGCAGTGGCGTTGGGGGGAGGGGGGGAGATGGACACAGCTGACGAGGTGTCAAAACGGGCATAGTATTGGGACAGTCTTTGACAAAGGGCTTTGTCATCCTGACTTTTAGAAGCCTGAGGCCGATAGTTGGTGATTTGCCTCAGTCCTCTCCACACAGAAGCAGAGTCGTTAGCAGTGAACTGCTGCTGGAGTCTCTCAGAGTACACAGACTTAGCTCTCCTCAGTTCTCTGCTAAACCGATATTTGACCTCCCTGTAGCAGTCCCTGTCTCCACTTTTCAACGCTGCTTCCTTCTCCTTCCTGATCTGTCTGAGCTTAGCAGTGAACCAGGGCTTGTCATTGGAGTACCTCACCCTGGTGCACGATGGAAGAATGCTCTCCTCACAAAAGTGGATATATGAGTTCACAGTGTCCGTGTACTCATCCAGATCATGCGTGGCTCCTTTAAACATGCCCCAGTCAGTTATTTCCATGCATGTGCTCAGCTTCTCCCCAGCTTCACTGGTCCATTTCCTCGTAGTGCTCACAACAGGTTTAGTGAGCTTCAGTCTCTGTCTGTATGTGGGAATCAAGTGGACCATCACGTGATCAGATAGTCCGAGCGCAGCACGGGGAACAGCGCGATACGCATCCTTCACTGTAGTGTAACAGTGATCCAGCGTGTTCTTTCCTCTGGTGGGGCATTTAATAAACTGTTTGTAACGGGGGAGATCGTGGCTCAGGTTACTCTGGTTAAAGTCGCCAACCACAATAAACAGAGAGTCCGGGAAAGTCTGCTCCGTTTGTTGAATGTGATCCGCGAGCGCGCGCTGAGCCTCGCGCGCGTCCGCGTCGGGCGGGACGTAAACAGCGGCCAGGATGAATGAAGCAAACTCACGCGGGGAATAAAAAGGCTTGCAGTTAATGAATAGATAATTCAGAGCGGGAGAACAGTGTTGGGAGATCACCGTTACATCAGAGCACCAGCTGCTGTTAATGTAAAAGCAGACTCCTCCTCCTGTGGTCTTACCGGAGAGCTCTGTGTCTCGATCCGCACGAAACAGCTGAAATCCCTCAAGGAGGAGCGCGCTGTCCGGAGTTGATTCCTTAAGCCAGGTCTCAGTAAAACAGAGAGCACACGAGGTGGAGAGGTCCTTAAATCGCATCAGCAGTCTCAGTTCATCTACCTTGTTAAAGAGAGAATTGACATTGGACAGAAATATGCCAGGCAAAGCCGTGCACGTGCCTCTCCTGCGAAGCCGCACAAGAGCGCCCGCTCGCCTTCCTCTCTTTCGCCGTCTCACTTTTTGGGCTAAAAAGTGAACCAGATCGGCGGCAGGAGCCAAAAAAACTGGGAGTAGGTCCGTGGGAGTGAAAGTCCTGATATTTAGTAGCTCTTCACAGGTGTAAGAGCTGGCAGACACACAATTGACGAACAAAAACAAATAAAGAAAAACGCAGCGAAGCACCATGGCGACCACTGTGGGCGCCATCTTCAGTGATAAAGTGATAAACTATCACTACTTCAGTGATAAACTATGAATCTTCAGTGATTCATAGTGTGGCTGATCAACTTTATGCCTCTGTAGTTACTACAGCTCACCCTTGTTGTTGAAAATTGGTACCAAGACACTTCTCTACTCCTTGGGCATTTTCTCACTATCCAAGAATGTATGTGTTAAACAGTCTGGTTAAAAGGTCCACTGCCATCTCTCCAAAACATCTCCATACCTCCACAGGTATGTCATCTGGACCAACTGCCTTTCCATTCTTCATCCTCTTCTGTAATTTTCCCATTATGGGACAAATAAAGGTTTATCTCCAAAGCTGCCCTCACCACCGCCTTGCGAATCCTTGGGACTTCCTTGTTCACTATCTTTCTTTCATCCATCCTCCTCTCTCTTTCATTTTCTTCATTCATTAGCGCCTCAAAGTACTCCTTGCACCTTCTCAACACACTCTCATCACTTGTTAGTACATTACCATCTCTGTCCTTGATCAACCTATCCTGTTGCACATCCTTTCCAGCTCAATCTCTCTGTCTAGCCAATTGATACAAGTCCTTTTCTCCTTCCTTAGTGTCTAGCCTCTCATACAACTCACTATATGCCTTTTCCTTTGCTTTGCCACCTAACTCTCTGCTATGTGCCTAGATTCCAAATACTCCTGTCTACTTTTTTCATCTCCTTGACTATCCCACTTTTTCTTTGCCAACTTCTTCCTCTGAATAATTTCCTGTACCTCCTCATTCCACCACCAAGTCTCCTTGTCTTCCTTCCTCTGTCCAGAGGATACACCACATACCTTTCTACCTGTTTCCCGCATTACTTTTGCTGTACTTTCCCAGCCATCTGGTAATTCTTCCCTACCACCCAGTGCCTGTATCAACTCCTTCCTGAACTCTGCAACCTTCTTCCTTCTGTAACTTCCATCACTTAATCTCTGGCTCTGCCTTCACTCTCTTCCTGTTTTTGCTTTCCAAAGTCATCCTACAGACTACCATCCAATGCTGCCTAGCTACATTCTCCTCTGCCACCACCTTTCAGTCTCCTATTTCTTTCAGATTTCTCCTTCTGCTTAAGATGTAGTCCACCTGTGTGCACCTTTCTCCACTCTTGTAAGTCACCCGATGTTCCTCTCTCCTCTTGAAGTATGTGTTCACCACAGCCATTTCCATCCTTTTAGCAAAATCCACAACCATCTGTCCTTCCACAATTATCTCCTTAAGACCATACCTACCCAGCACCTCCTCATCACCTCTGTTTCCTTCACCTACATGTCCATGAAAGTCCGCTCCAACCATTACTCCCCCACCCCCCACTCCAAGAACACTCTCTGCCACTTCATCCAACTTACTCCAGAATTCCTCTTTCTCTTCTGCCTGACATCCATCTTGTGGGGCATACACACTGGCACCATTCAACATCACACCTTTGACTTCTAGCTTCAAACTCATGATCCTGTCTGACTCCCTTTTTACCTCCTGAACACTCTTCACAAGCACTTCCTTCAAAATTACCTCTACTCCATTTCTCTTCCTATCCACACCATGGTAGAACAGTTTAAATCCATCTCCAGTGCTCCTAGCCTTGCTTCCCTTCCATCTGGTTTCTTGAACACACAGTACATCTACCTTTCTTCTGTCCATCCTATCACTCAACTCGCTGTCTTTACCAGTTGCAGTCCCTACATTTAAAGTCCCTACTCTCACCTCCACATTTCTACCTTTCCTTTTCTCTCTCTCCCTCCTAACACACCTTTCCCCTCTCCTCCTCTTGATCTTTTATCAATAGTAACCCAATTTCCACCGGCACCCTGTCAGTTAACAGCACCGGTGGCGGTCGTTGTTAACCCGGACCTTGACCAATCCAGTGTGAAAGTCTCATTCGTCATGATCCGCATGTTTGATTTGGCAAAAGGTTTTACATCAGATGCCCGTCCTGACATAACCCTCCCCATTTACCCGGGCTTGGGACCAGCAGTAGGAGTACTCTGGCTTGTGCACCCCCTGTGGCTGTTTTCTTCTTTATGTTTAAGTAGAATTTCTTCATTTGCGGTTATATATTTACAGTCAATGCTATGTGCTTATAGCAAACATGGGACAAAGTTTAAAATAAGGTGACCATGTGCAATCCATCCTGAAAGCCAAAGCCTTTTCAGACTCTTGAACACTCAGATGAAGCCCCCACTATATTTTCAGATTACAGCATGAATATCCTGACTATGCCCATCTCAGCCTCAGCTGTTTAAATGAATTGTTTGCAATCACAGCCAATCAGGGCTAAGTTGGCATGAAAGGAAGGTGGTCTTAGAAAAGGTAATACTGCTTGAGTGAACTGAATCACAAAAAGCTTCTCCAGAAGCGCCTAGAAATAAAAACACTGAGCTCACACTTCCGGTTATGGCTGCCACGTAGGACGGACGTGTCTCGCTCTGCTCTGCTCCTGGAGAAAAAAATCGGCAAATAACTCTCTCATTTGGGACAGAACGTATCCCAGCATTTGGGCGAGGATATGTCGGCGAAGCCTAAGGCTGGAAAACCAGGAAAAGGAAAAAGCGAGCCGCCGAAACAGTCCAAATTAACGGACTTTCAGGTCTGTGACGCAGCAAACAAAACTCCATATATGGCGGAGGAGGCTGGCGGCGGTGCGATGTCTGCGGGGAATGGCGCAGATGCGCTGATGGCTGCCATGAGTTCAATGAGAGCGGACTTTTCCTCTAGATTTGATGGGATTATGACAGCGTTGGAAGGAATAAGAAAGGAATTGGGTGACTGTGTAGAACGAACGGCGCAGATGGAGCTCCGTCTCGCTAGTGCTGAAGATGACGTCACCCGTCTTCAATTAAAGGTGCGCACTTTGGAAAAAAAAAATAAATCTCTGGAAGATAATATTTTGGATTTGGAATCTCGGTCGAGACAGAATAATTTGAGGCTGGTGGGTCTTCCAGAGGAATCAGAAGGTCGGGACGTATGTTCCTTTCTGGAAAAGTGGATTCCGGAGGTGCTGGGCAGCGAGGAGTTGCAATCAGCAGTGGTTCTGGAAAAAGCACATCGTATTGGCCCACGGAGAGATAAGGGACCGCCGAGGACCTTAATTATGAAGTTTCTTAGCAACAGAGACAGGATGAAGATCTTCAACGCTGCACGTGCTAAAGGAGAGATTAAACACCAGGACCAGCAGGTGCGGTTCTACCCAGATTTGGCCACAGGAATCCAGCAATTGAGGAAGCAGTTTGATCCCATACGTAAGGAGCTGCGCAACCTTGGGATTCGTCATGGTGTAATCTATCCTGCGAGACTGTTGACCACGTATGAGGGCAGAACCCACATCTTCAAGACCCCAGAGGAGGCGCAGGAGTTCATCAAGAAGATCAAAGAAGAAGAAGAGACTGGTGGGAGCTAAGCATGAACAAAATATAAGGTAGAATAATTAAGCATTTGCACAGGCATCTGACTGACTTGAAGTAAATAGTAAGTTTACAAAATATAGATTGTATTATATATTAAAAAAACAAAACAAAAACAAAACAAACAAACAAAAAAAAAACTATGATGTACAAAGTTGTTAAAAATTTTGGAGTTAAGTTGGAAAACTACAGAGGAGAGTTAATGTTACGTCATTAAAAGCAGTAGAGTTAGGGTGATTGGGAGGATGAAGAAGGAGTGGCTTAGGCTGTTCCCCGTGGGTGTGGAACGGTCGATGGCTATATCGGGAGACAGAATTTTTCTTTTGATTTTGGGGGGTTTGCCACAAGTGTGGGAAGGGGAAATTTGTTTATGTGTAGTTTGTAGGATGAATGTTCAACCACTCATGTTTTTGCTTCTCTGTATGAGCATGTTTACACTGCAAGGTAATCCTAAACTCTCTATTGATCATGGACCAAAGTGTTAATCTTAATTTAACTTCATGGAATTGCAGAGGTCTACAAAATTTTAAAAAACTTAAACAAGTTATGAATAAAATAAAGGACATGGGTTCAAGAATTGTGTTTTTACAAGAAACTCATCTGATAGAGGAGGATGTTAAAAGAATTAGGAGTAGATGGCAGGGAAGTGTATTCACCTCTTCATTTTCATCCCGAGCCAGGGGAGTTATGACTCTCATACATAAATCAGTTCCTTTTCAGGTGAAAAATGTAATTGGAGACAAATTTGGAAGATATGTAATCATTCAAGGTTCTTTGCTATTAGAAAATATAAATCTTGTGAACTTATATGGTCCCAATATAGATGATCAGAAGTTCTTTGCTAATTTATTTCTCATCTTATCATCACTTACAGGGCAACATATAATAGCAGGGGATTTTAATTGTACATTGAATCCAGGTGTGGATAGATCAACAGGACTGGATTGTACGCACATTGGATGTAGGATGACTATTAATCATTTTATGAAAGAATTGAGATTGTTAGATATATGGAGAGAAATGAAACCACAAGTTAAAGCCTATTCTTGTTATTCCAGTACCTACAAGACATTCTCACGTATTGATTATTTTTTGATTTCCACAGAATTAAGGTCCAAGATTCAAAACTGCTTTTATGATAACATCGTGATTTCTGATCATGCACCCTGTTGTCTAATATATGTAGATAAAAAATTGACAAAGGAATCAGGTAGATGGCAATTTCAGCATAAATGGCTTCAGGATGAGGAATTTGTCAAGTATATAGAAAAACAGATAGACGAGTTCTTTGACATCAATACTACACAAACATCAGCATGTGTAAAGTGGGAGGCTTTCAAAGCTTTTATTAGGGGACATATTATTAGTTATACAGGATCAAAATCTAAGAAGACTCGAGAGGAGAGAGCTAAATTGGAACATAAAATAAAAAGTCTTCAGGAAAAAGTGTATGCAGGAAGTGACCCAAGGTTGGAGAATGAATTACTGATTTTGAGAGCTGAATACGACAAAAAATCAGCGAATAGAGCTGCCTCGAGTCTTCTAAGATTGAAACAATCTTTTTATGAACAAGGTGAAAAATCAGGAAAATTATTAGCATGGCAGATTAAACAATTGGAAATTAAAACACCAATTACCAGTATTATAAGTAACGGACAGGTAGTTATAGATCCTTTAGAAATTAATAGAGTCTTTAGAGATTACTATGAAAAATTATATGATACCAAAAATGAACCTGATTTAACAAAACTAAATGGGTTTTTGAACGAACTATCTATACCGTGTATTCCAAATGAAAACAGGGAGATATTGGAGTCTAAAATTAGTCAAGAAGAAGTTGGGCTAGCCATTGATAATATGAAATCAGGAAAAAGTGCAGGACCAGATGGTCTTCCAGTTGACCTTTATAAAAAATTTAAGAATAAATTAATAAAACCTTTTTTGGAAATGGTTTTAGAAGCATTTCAAAATAATAATTTACCATCATACATAAATAATGCCTTAATTATACTGCTGCCAAAACCAGGTAAGCCCTCTAATAAATGTGAAAATATGAGACCAATAAGCCTATTAAACGCCGACCTTAAGATAATCTGTAAAATTTTAGCAAGACGAATACAAGAAATTTTACCAAATATTATTAATCGAGATCAGAATGGCTTTATAAAGGGTAGACAAGGCTTTCATAATGTAAGAAGACTATTTAATATTATTTATTTTAATAAAGAAGCACCGGATACAGCTCTCCTTTCATTGGACGCCGAAAAGGCCTTTGATAGAGTTGAATGGCCCTTTCTTTTTGAAGTCCTACAAAGGTTTGGACTTGGAAATAATTTCATAAAATGGGTTCAAATAATATGCAATAATGCTACAGCAGAAATCCTAACAAATAACAATATTTCAAAACCAATAAAAATCAATAGAGGATGTCGACAAGGCTGTCCACTTTCACCTTTACTGTTTACTATGGCAATTGAACCTTTAGCGATAGCGATACGTTTACATTCACAAATATATGGAATTAAAGTTGGACCAACAGAACATAAAATCTCCCTGTACGCCGATGATATAATTTTGTTTATGTCGAATCTAAAAAAATCAATTCCAACCTTGTTGAATTTAATAAAGAATTTTGGGGAAATATCAGGATATAAAATAAATAAAACTAAATCTTCAATATTAATGCTAAATGAGACCCAGAGAAATTACCCAGCCCCTGAGGTAAATCAATTCAATGTTGTAAATCAGTTTAAATATTTAGGAATCCAAATTATGCCTAAGCTAGAATCAGTCGCCAGTGTCAACTATGAAGCCTTAATGTCAGATATCAATGAGTTAACTCAGAGATGGATGTCACTACCAATGTCGATGATCGGGAGAATCAATATACTTAAAAGTAATATTTTACCTAAAATACTTTATTTATTTCAATACATTCCCTTATCACCACCTTTAGATCTATTCTCAAGAATAAAAAAAAAGTTAGTGGAATTTATATGGAACAACAGGAGGGCTAGATTACGTTTGTCTTTATTATATTTACCATTTGATCGTGGAGGTCTGAAATGTCCAAATTTTATGTTGTATTATTGGTCGGCACAACTGAGGTCTATGACATATTATTTTTCATCAAATGATCTCCCTCACTGGACTGAAATGGAATCATACAATTTACCTTTACCTCTTCCCATATTCATATACTCAGATTCGGCAAAAAAATTACAAAAACAAGTTAAAAATCCATTTGTAAAGCATAAGATAAGATAAGATAAGATAAGCCTTTATTAGTCCCACAACGGGGAAATTCCAGGATTGCAACAGCACAGGGATAGCAACACTCAGAGCAACAATCAGAAGGCAAGAAAAAAAACAAGCAAGCAAGAGCAGCTAATAAACATATGTACGTATTACTATAAATATATATATATACACACACACACAGACACACAGTGCAGAGCATTGTAGCTGGATGGAATAAATATATGAATATATGAACACACAGTGCAGAGCATTGTAGCTAGATGGAATAAATATGTAAATATATAAACACCCACAGTACGGAGCATTGCAGCTAGGTGGAATAAATATGCAAGTATATAAACACACACAGTGCGGAGCAATGTAGCTAGATGGAATAATATGTAGATATATAAATATATAAACACACCCAGTGCTGAGCATTGTAGCTAGATGGAATAAATATGCAAATATATAAACACACACAGTGCAGAGCATTGTTGCTAGATGGAATGAAACAGCATAACCGTCTACTTAGTTATCCTACATGGTATGATTATGTGCCCATACATATTCTCACCCTCCATAGCGACCGGTATGTTCCTAGTTGTATGCCGGAGGGGACCATTGTGTAAGTCTATTGCATCTTTTGCATTCAATAAACTATTAGTTTGTTACGTCTTTTTGCTATCTCTGCGAGCAGCCCTGCTTAGGTTGTACAGTCTGACAGCCGTTGGTAGGAAGGACCTACGAAACCTCTCGGTTGTGCACCTGGGATGATGTAGTCTGCTGCTAAATGAGCTCCTCAGTGCATTCAGTATGTCCTGCATAGGGTGGAACTCGGACTCCAGCAGAGATGACAGTTTAGCCACCGTCCTTCTCTCTCCTATCTCCTCCATCGGATCAAGGCGCTGCCCCAGGACAGAGCTAGCTTTCTTAATCAGTTTGTTCAGTCTCTTCCTATCGGCTGCAGTAATGCCACTGCCCCAGCAGACCACTCCAAAAGTGATGGCTGATGCCACCACCGTGTCATAGAATGACTTCAGCAGCGCCCCTTGTACACCAAAAGACCTGAGTCTCCTCAGCAGGAACAGCCTGCGCTGTCCCTTCTTGTAGAGTGCATCAGTATTGTGTGACCAGTCTAGTTTATTGTTCAGATGAATACCCAGGTACTTATAGGATGTCACCATCTCGATGTCTGTTCCCTGTATATTTACTGGTACTGTGAGGGGCTGCCCATGCCTGCGGCAGTCCACCACCAGCTCCTTAGTTTTCCTCGCGTTGATCTGGAGGCAGTTCCGATGGCACCAGTCCACGAAGTCCTGGATAAGCCCTCTGTACTCAGCTTCATCTCCATTGGAGATGAGGCCAACGATCGCAGAGTCATCAGAGAACTTCTGTAGATGGCAGTGTGTTGTGTTGTGTGAGAAGTCCGCAGTATAAAGAGTGAACAGGAAGGGAGCCAGCACCGTTCCCTGGGGGGCCCCCGTGCTACTGATGATCGTGTCGGACACACAGTCCCGGGTTCTCACAAACTGAGGCCGGTTCGTGAGGTAGTCCAGGATCCATGATGACAGGTGCTGGTCCACCCCTGCGCGCAGCAGCTTGTCCTTCAGGATCATCGGTTGGATGGTGTTGAAAGCACTGGAGAAGTCAAAGAACATGATCCTCACCATATTCCCGGGCTTCTCCAGGTGGGACAGAGAACGGTGAAGGAGGAAGATCACCGCATCCTCCACCCCAATGCCATGCTGGTAGGCGAACTGGAGTGGATCCATCGCTGGTTCCACCAGGGGGCGGAGGTGAGCAAGGAGCAGTCTCTCCAGGGTCTTCATCAAGTGGGACGTCAAGGCCACCGGTCTGTAGCTGTTCAGGTCTTTGGGGTGGGAAGTTTTTGGTACAGGTACCACACAAGATGTCACAAGATACCACACATATGATCAAAATATGGTGTGAAGCTAAAAACTATTTAAAAGAACCACAGTTATTGTCACAATTTAGTCCAATATGGGGTAATCAATATTTTAAACCAGGGAGAGCGGACGCTGTATTTAAAGTATGGAATTTAAAAGGGATACAAAAGATTCAGGATTTATATTTGCCATGTGCAGACAACATAATGTCTTTTGAAGAGCTGAGGATCAAATTTAATCTCAATAGAACACATTTTTTTAAATATCTTCAACTTAGAAACTTTATTCGATCAAATCAAAATAAAGCTCTCACTCGACCTATTTATTCATCCTTGGAAAAAATGATGATGAAAGATAGTAAAAGAAAGGGTATTATTTCAGAGTTTTATAACTCATTGACACTATCTTCAAGTGAAAATTCACTGAAAAGATTAAACTACTGGAAAGAAGATCTGCAAATTGAAATTTCAGAGGAACAATGGGAATTGGCTTGTACAGAAGCTCAAACCAAATCAATAAATGCACGCCTTAAATTGATACATTTCAAATGGTTAATGCGGATGTATGTTACACCGGAGGAGTTAAATAGATATAACAAAAATATACCAGATACATGCACAAAATGCATGGAAAGTAAAGGAACCCTATTTCATTGTTTATGGGAATGTAGATTAATAAGAATGTTTTGGGAGGAGGTGAGGGTAACAATTGAAAAAATAATCTCAAAACAAATCATATTGAATCCTAAACTGTTTTTGTTGGGTCTGTACCCAGAAAAGCATAATTTCAATAAAAGTGAAAGAACAACTTCCGGTTATGGCTGCCACGTAGGACGGACGTGTCTCGCTCTGCTCTGCTCCTGGAGAAAAAAATCGGCAAATAACTCTCTCATTTGGGACAGAACGTATCCCAGCATTTGAGCGAGGATATGTCGGCGAAGCCTAAGGCTGGAAAACCAGGAAAAGGAAAAAGCGAGCCGCCGAAACAGTCCAAATTAACGGACTTTCAGGTCTGTGACGCAGCAAACAAGGCTCCATATATGGCGGAGGAGGCTGGCGGCGGTGCGATTTCTGCGGGGAATGGCGCAGATGCGCTGATGGCTGCCATGAGTTCAATGAGAGCGGACTTTTCCTCTAGATTTGATGGGATTATGACAGCGTTGGAAGGAATAAGAAAGGAATTGGGTGACTGTGTAGAACGAACGGCGCAGATGGAGCTCCGTCTCGCTAGTGCTGAAGATGACGTCACCCGTCTTCAATTAAAGGTGCGCACTTTGGAAAAAAAAAATAAATCTCTGGAAGATAATATTTTGGATTTGGAATCTCGGTCGAGACAGAATAATTTGAGGCTGGTGGGTCTTCCAGAGGAATCAGAAGGTCGGGACGTATGTTCCTTTCTGGAAAAGTGGATTCCGGAGGTGCTGGGCAGCGAGGAGTTGCAATCAGCAGTGGTTCTGGAAAAAGCACATCGTATTGGCCCACGGAGAGATAAGGGACCGCCGAGGACCTTAATTATGAAGTTTCTTAGCAACAGAGACAGGATGAAGATCTTCAACGCTGCACGTGCTAAAGGAGAGATTAAACACCAGGACCAGCAGGTGCGGTTCTACCCAGATTTGGCCACAGGAATCCAACAATTGAGGAAGCAGTTTGATCCCGTACGTAAGGAGCTGCGCAACCTTGGGATTCGTCATGGTGTAATCTATCCTGCGAGACTGCTGACCACGTATGAGGGCAGAACCCACATCTTCAAGACCCCAGAGGAGGCGCAGGAGTTCATCAAGAAGATCAAAGAAGAAGAAGAGACTGGTGGGAGCTAAGCATGAACAAAATATAAGGTAGAATAATTAAGCATTTGCACAGGCATCTGACTGACTTGAAGTAAATAGTAAGTTTACAAAATATAGATTGTATTATATATTAAAAAAACAAAACAAAAACAAAAAAAACAAAAAAACTATGATGTACAAAGTTGTTAAAAATTTTGGAGTTAAGTTGGAAAACTACAGAGGAGAGTTAATGTTACGTCATTAAAAGCAGTAGAGTTAGGGTGATTGGGAGGATGAAGAAGGAGTGGCTTAGGCTGTTCCCCGTGGGTGTGGAACAGTCGATGGCTATATCGGGAGACAGAATTTTTCTTTTGATTTTGGGGGGTTTGCCACAAGTGTGGGAAGGGGGAATTTGTTTGTGTGTAGTTTGTAGGATGAATGTTCAACCACTCATGTTTTTGCTTCTCTGTATGAGCATGTTTACACTGCAAGGTAATCCCAAACTCTCTATTGATCATGGACCAAAGTGTTAATCTTAATTTAACTTCATGGAATTGCAGAGGTCTACAAAATTTAAAAAAACTTAAACAAGTTATGAATAAAATAAAGGACATGGGTTCAAGAATTGTGTTTTTACAAGAAACTCATCTGATAGAGGAGGATGTTAAAAGAATTAGGAGTAGATGGCAGGGAAGTGTATTCACCTCTTCATTTTCATCCCGAGCCAGGGGAGTTATGACTCTCATACATAAATCAGTTCCTTTTCAAGTGAAAAATGTAATTGGAGACAAATTTGGAAGATATGTAATCATTCAAGGTTCTTTGCTATTAGAAAATATAAATCTTGTGAACTTATATGGTCCCAATATAGATGATCAGAAGTTCTTTGCTAATTTATTTCTCATCTTATCATCACTTACAGGGCAACATATAATAGCAGGGGATTTTAATTGTACATTGAATCCAGGTGTGGATAGATCAACAGGACTGGATTGTACGCACATTGGATGTAGGATGACTATTAATCATTTTATGAAAGAATTGAGATTGTTAGATATATGGAGAGAAATGAAACCACAAGTTAAAGCCTATTCTTGTTATTCCAGTACCTACAAGACATTCTCACGTATTGATTATTTTTTGATTTCCACAGAATTAAGGTCCAAGATTCAAAACTGCTTTTATGATAACATCGTGATCTCTGATCATGCACCCTGTTGTCTAATATATGTAGATAAAAAATTGACAAAGGAATCAGGTAGATGGCAATTTCAGCATAAATGGCTTCAGGATGAGGAATTTGTCAAGTATATAGAAAAACAGATAGACGAGTTCTTTGACATCAATACTACACAAACATCAGCATGTGTAAAGTGGGAGGCTTTCAAAGCTTTTATTAGGGGACATATTATTAGTTATACAGGATCAAAATCTAAGAAGACTCGAGAGGAGAGAGCTAAATTGGAACATAAAATAAAAAATCTTCAGGAAAAAGTGTATGCAGGAAGTGACCCAAGGTTGGAGAATGAATTACTGATTTTGAGAGCTGAATACGACAAAAAATCAGCGAATAGAGCTGCCTCGAGTCTTCTAAGATTGAAACAATCTTTTTATGAACAAGGTGAAAAATCAGGAAAATTATTAGCATGGCAGATTAAACAATTGGAAATTAAAACACCAATTACCAGTATTATAAGTAATGGACAGGTAGTTATAGATCCTTTAGAAATTAATAGAGCCTTTAGAGATTACTATGAAAAATTATATGATACCAAAAATGAACCTGATTTAACAAAACTAAATGGGTTTTTGAACGAACTATCTATACCGTGTATTCCAAATGAAAACAGGGAGATATTGGAGTCTAAAATTAGTCAAGAAGAAGTTGGGCTAGCCATTGATAATATGAAATCAGGAAAAAGTGCAGGACCAGATGGTCTTCCAGTTGACCTTTATAAAAAATTTAAGAATAAATTAATAAAACCTTTTTTGGAAATGGTTTTAGAAGCATTTCAAAATAATAATTTACCATCATACATAAATAATGCCTTAATTATACTGCTGCCAAAACCAGGTAAGCCCTCTAATAAATGTGAAAATATGAGACCAATAAGCCTATTAAACGCCGACCTTAAGATAATCTGTAAAATTTTAGCAAGACGAATACAAGAAATTTTACCAAATATTATTAATCGAGATCAGAATGGCTTTATAAAGGGTAGACAAGGCTTCCATAATGTAAGAAGACTATTTAATATTATTTATTTTAATAAAGAAGCACCGGATACAGCTCTCCTATCATTGGACGCCGAAAAGGCCTTTGATAGAGTTGAATGGCCCTTTCTTTTTGAAGTCCTACAAAGGTTTGGACTTGGAAACAATTTCATAAAATGGGTTCAAATAATATACAATAATGCTACAGCAGAAATCCTAACAAATAACAATATTTCAAAACCAATAAAAATCAATAGAGGATGTCGACAAGGCTGTCCACTTTCACCTTTACTGTTTACTATGGCAATTGAACCTTTAGCGATAGCGATACGTTTACATTCACAAATATATGGAATTAAAGTTGGACCAACAGAACATAAAATCTCCCTGTACGCCGATGATATAATTTTGTTTATGTCGAATCTAAAAAAATCAATTCCAACCTTGTTGAATTTAATAAAGAATTTTGGGGAAATATCAGGATATAAAATAAATAAAACTAAATCTTCAATATTAATGCTAAATGAGACCCAGAGAAATTACCCAGCCCCTGAGGTAAATCAATTCAATGTTGTAAATCAGTTTAAATATTTAGGAATCCAAATTATGCCTAAGCTAGAATCAGTCGCCAGTGTCAACTATGAAGCCTTAATGTCAGATATCAGTGAGTTAACTCAGAGATGGATGTCACTACCAATGTCGATGATCGGGAGAATCAATATACTTAAAAGTAATATTTTACCTAAAATACTTTATTTATTTCAATACATTCCCTTATCACCACCTTTAGATCTATTCTCAAGAATAAAAAAAAAGTTAGTGGAATTTATATGGAACAACAGGAGGGCTAGATTACGTTTGTCTTTATTATATTTACCATTTGATCGTGGAGGTCTGAAATGTCCAAATTTTATGTTGTATTATTGGTCGGCACAACTGAGGTCTATGACATATTATTTTTCATCAAATGATCTCCCTCACTGGACTGAAATGGAATCATACAATTTACCTTTACCTCTTCCCATATTCATATACTCAGATTCGGCAAAAAAATTACAAAAACAAGTTAAAAATCCATTTGTAAAGCATATGATCAAAATATGGTGTGAAGCTAAAAACTATTTAAAAGAACCACAGTTATTGTCACAATTTAGTCCAATATGGGGTAATCAATATTTTAAACCAGGGAGAGCGGACGCTGTATTTAAAGTATGGAATTTAAAAGGGATACAAAAGATTCAGGATTTATATTTGCCAGGTGCAGACAACATAATGTCTTTTGAAGAGCTGAGGATCAAATTTAATCTCAATAGAACACATTTTTTTAAATATCTTCAACTTAGAAACTTTATTCGATCAAATCAAAATAAAGCTCTCACTCGACCTATTTATTCATCCTTGGAAAAAATGATGATGAAAGATAGTAAAAGAAAGGGTATTATTTCAGAGTTTTATAACTCATTGACACTATCTTCAAGTGAAAATTCACTGAAAAGATTAAACTACTGGAAAGAAGATCTGCAAATTGAAATTTCAGAGGAACAATGGGAATTGGCTTGTACAGAAGCTCAAACCAAATCAATAAATGCACGCCTTAAATTGATACATTTCAAATGGTTAATGCGGATGTATGTTACACCGGAGGAGTTAAATAGATATAACAAAAATATACCAGATACATGCACAAAATGCATGGAAAGTAAAGGAACCCTATTTCATTGTTTATGGGAATGTAGATTAATAAGAATGTTTTGGGAAGAGGTGAGGGTAACAATTGAAAAAATAATCTCAAAACAAATCATATTGAATCCTAAACTGTTTTTGTTGGGTCTGTACCCAGAAAAGCATAATTTTAATAAAAGTGAAAGAACATTCATAGACCTCAGTTTGCTTAATGCCAAAAAATGTATTGCACTATTATGGAAAAAGACTCATAGACCAGATGTGACTCAGTGGTTAAGACAGATGTTAACAAACCTTCCATTAGAAAGAATAACATATATACTAAAATCAAAGGAAATTGTGTTTGAGAATATATGGAGACCTTTTATTGATTATGTAAAAAATTTAAACATAACTCTTGAAGAAGAAGGTGAATGATGTGTGTGGACCTTGTAAATTCCAAACTGGTGAACATAATATGTATACTTATGTATTGGATTGTCTAGACTAAACAGAGGAGCATTGTTGAAGACTTGATTTTGTTGGTGGTTGTTGGTGTTTTTAGTGCATTTTTTTTTTTTTTTTGTAGTACTTTAGTGTTAGTGTTTGATTGTTTGTATCATGTTTGTTAAAAAAAAAAAAAAAAGGTTCAATAAAGATATTGTGGAAAAAAAAAAGTGAAAGAACATTCATAGACCTCAGTTTGCTTAATGCCAAAAAATGTATTGCATTATTATGGAAAAAGACTCATAGACCAGATGTGACTCAGTGGTTAAGACAGATGTTAACAAACCTTCCATTAGAAAGAATAACATATATACTGAAATCAAAGGAAATTGTGTTTGAGAATATATGGAGACCTTTTATTGATTATGTAAAAAATTTAAACATAACTCTTGAAGAAGAAGGTGAATGATGTGTGTGGACCTTGTAAATTCCAAACTGGTGAACATAATATGTATACTAATGTATTGGATTGTCTAGACTAAACAGAGGAGCATTGTTGAAGACTTGATTTTGTTGGTGGTTGTTGGTGTTTTTAGGGCATTTTTTTTTTTTTTTTGTAGTACTTTAGTGTTAGTGTTTGACTGTTTGTATCATGTTTGTTAAAAAAAAAAAAAAAGGTTCAATAAAGATATTGTGGAAAAAAAAAACAAAACACTGAGCTGAAAATGAGCCCAACAGGTCCATTTTAAATTCCCTTTTGTGGAGTGCATGACCTCATTGCTACGCAGTGACCCCCCGCTATTATATTTGATGCTGTATTATTAAGTATATAATATTGGGTGTGAACAGATTCAGCCAGTGGTAATTTCCTGTCAGGGGAAATTGCTTCACAAATTGTGCCACAGTGGTCAAAATAGAAAATTAAGCCACTTAAGAAAAATTGTAGCTTTCATAAAAAAAGTCTTTATCCTGTGTTGTATTTGTTGCCTGTAGTGAGGCCACTGACTGAATTCGCCTGTTGACAAAAATATTTTGCACAGATGGGAACACGTCAAAGTTTTCTGTTCATTTCAGCTCCATATCCAACCTCTCATTTTAACAAAGTGCAGGCATTGTGCCCGAATTATGCTCAGACTAGTCTAAAAAAAAGTGGAAGTAAGATCCTTTTCCTTTCCTCACTAAATATAAACATGACAGTCGATTCTTTTATGGGGATCACGGCATGGAAAAAGACAGTCAGTGCAGAACACATGGCTCAGCTGCCTCTTGGTCACAAGCAGAAAAGAGACCATTGAATAACAATATTTTATTAAATGCCTCACTGCCCTGCTCGATGGCTGCTGGCTCAAACAGATGAAGAGACTATTGAGAGCTGGAAAGAGAAGTAACAGACTAGGGCCCCTCTTGGCCTCGGCCGAGCCACCTTTCACTGTCTGCTTCCGCTGTGTGGAGAGGCTGAATCAGGGACTTTAGAAACACTGTGAGTGCTGAGGCCCAGCTGATGTCCTCCCACTGTAAAAGCAGTGGGGACTGAAGGACCCTCACCACGAAACTGCCACCAAAAAAGTCAATTCACACCATTCCGTTATCCCATCTCGTCGCAACAATTGATTTTTCCAGTCTTTTAAAATATTGCATCCTCTGTTTTTCTTGAAAGGAGAGCTGAGATGGTGAAAGGTTGATTTGATCATATTCACATTGTGGAAGAATGGCTGTGTCAACAAAAGTTTGCTTTAGCGTCCATTAATGATGCACACATGATCCTGAGCTGTAGGAGGATATAGTTCAGAAATCAGCTATCAAGCAGAGGTTGCGTTAGCTGAAAATTGTCCTTCACTGACAAGAGTTTTTTCAGCAGTGACAGAAAAATCTGAAAGGTGTCTATCATTTTGACAGATTATATTGAGGGTGATTTAATTAACATCAATTAAAATGACAGATAATAATAAATTATGACAGAATTTTTATAATCCTCTCTGTCAAAATGACAGATCTAGCAGAACCTCTTTACTCAAGTATAAATGTCACAAATAGTCTGTTTAGATGACTGAACAACATAACATTTTAAAAGTGATTATTTTGTGTTTGTATATGAAAAATATGTCTAAAAAAATTATTGTGTATTGTGCTGATTATTAAAATTCTGAGTCCTACTTCTTCCTTCTTCTTTCTTATTTTGCAACAGCTTAAATCACATTTCTGGAAAATACACACATGTTCCCTTAAACTTTATCACAATTTATGTATAATGTGTGTGAATTAGTTGGATTTTTTTAAACAAATATTTGTTACCTACATTACATTAACAGAGCAGATGAATCAGTTATACACTCAAAATAAGCGCCGACCTGTGCAGAGGAACGGTGGTAGGCTGAATAGTGGAGGGGGGCGGGGATGGTCGGGTCATGGCTCAGATTTGGGTACTGACTCTGGATGGTGTGGGGATGTTGGTTGGCGTAGCTTCCGTAGTTGTAGCTTCCAGTATATCTAAAACAGAGAAAAGAGTCGTTAAATACATTTTTAAAAGTTTAAGCAGTGCCAAAAAGGTCTTAAAATGTATTGTTAAAACTGCAGTCATAACTACCCGTGCTCCTCCCTGTGGGTGTAGACTGGCATCCTGTGGGCAGATGGTGGAGGAGGGACTGGAGCGCTGCTCCTCATGCAGGACAGCTGCTGCCCAGGCTCTGGAGCGGAGCCACCCGCTGTTGTCACTGTGTATGTAAGGGACCAGGTATATGACTGAACAGCGCCTGGTAGACACATACATAGACACAGAAACAAACGCTTTGTCGCAGAGGAACTAGGTTAAACTCTGCTAACTCAGGCCTTCTGTGAGCCAGTTTCACCTGTGGTGGTGGAGGCTCCCGAGTATTCCGGAGACATGGCTGCTGTAGGCGAGCTGGCCGAGGAGACGCCCACAGAGTGGACTGAGTGAGCAGGAGAGTAGGATCCTGGAGACAGGGGGGTGGGAGTGGTCTCCGTCAGCGTGTACTCCTCCTCTCTCTCTGCTGAAAGTGAGAACAGGTTATTAGACAACACAGTAACCATATTTACATGTGCAAAATTTCTTCAATCTGATTGCAGTTCAGATCAGAACTTTACTGTTTACATGGACCCTGAAAAAGCTGATCCGATTATGACGTGTTTACATGTGTCACACGTTTGAACGGCCTAAATCATTTTGAGATGCGCAGAATTGTCTGACATTCCAGAAATGGGAGAAGAAGAAGCAACTTCCGATGTACACAAACCCTGCTTCGTGTCTTTCTCTTTTTGAAATGGACCTGTATTGTGTTATTCAGACTGTACTTTTGCTTCTGCTGGTCTCTGTAATGAAGCTACAAGCCCAACAGTACATACTTCTGCATCTGACGAACAGAGGGAGACAGCAGGACGATACGGTCCAGTTCTGTTTTACTCCTGCCATGTCTTCCGCTAGCTGCTGTAAAGGCGGAAATCTGTCATGTCAACATGTGGCTGATGTACAGACATGCACAGTAAACATATTTTCTACCCAAACTTTGGAATAAGTGTTTATATGCACACCAATTGGATTAACAATTGGCATAACCCACCCGTCTCAGTTGGAAGGAAATGTTGATCCAAAGGAATGTGATCGGGTCAGAATCTTCAGATTGGCATGTTTTTACATGAAACATTTTTATTCTGATCAGGCTTTTAATCCGGTTACTTGTGTCCATGTAAACATGGCTAGTGTAACACAAATTCTGTTCCGGGATAGTAGGGCTGCGCAATATAGAGAGTCTAAATCATGCCCCCTCTACTTCCACACATGGGACCTTAAATCAGAAAAAATCTCCATTGAAATGAATGGCAAGAGTGAAATTATCCTTTGATCCCAATCAAATTTTGCCACAAGTTACACATATGATGTTTATCAATTAAAAAGATAATTTTCTATGTAAATAACAGTGTAGGTTGTTGTCTAACTGTTAAGGTATAAGGTTATGAAAATACGTAAATTGAAAGATTACAAACACAGAGGCACATACCTGATGTCACGTGTTCAAAGCACGCCCAGGGTGAAGCAACTAACATTCCTCTGGATCAGCTCCAGCTCTCAAAACACAAAACAATACCTTTGTGTTGTTTTTCTCCTCAGGAAACAGGAGGTGAGGTTTTAGTAATCTCCCGTCATGATCGTGTTTGGTGATGTGGGATGATGGGAGATGTTGTCCGCTAATTGTTTTCACAAAAACTAAATATTACTCCGTTATTATATGACAACCGACAACTTTAATTACGTGGAAAATTATCTTTTAAATTGACAAACATATGTGTAACTCGTAGCAAAATTTGATCAGGCTCAAAAGATAATTGTATTTATGTGCTGTTTTTCTTTTAATATCTTCCTGCCTGCCTCAGGGACTACAGATGGAAATTAGTGAGAACGCTATAATCTGGTACAGAGCATCTTTACCCAGTGTTTGTTTTTTTCTGTACATGGTCCCTGACAAATAAACCAGTAAACTAAACTAATTTTGCTTTTGCCATTAATTTCAATGGAGAATTTTTCTCATTTAATGTCCCATATGCGGAAGTAGAGGGGGCGTGACTTGGGCTCTCTATATCGAGTAGGGCTGGAACGTTTGACCTTAAATCAGCATCATGTCAGTTTTCTTTTTTGGGTTATTTTTTCCCCTCCCTTTTTCTTATTGAGAAGGTTCATAATTAAGCAATATTACATAAGAGTGTGGTATCACATCACTGTGGTACAGTAGTGAATGAGCATAAGATGTTAAAGAACAAGTCTATTGTCATTTCACACACAAAATAACACTGTCCAGTGTTTACAACACATACCTCTTGAGGGTTTATGGGTCTCGTCTAGGGCTGCAGCTATTGATTACTCGATTAATTGGATAAACTTTTTGTGCCTTTTCTTCTTTTGTTTGAAGACCTTTTGACCAAAATCTTGCTGTTTATCTAACTAACTAACTAACTAACCTGCACTTATATAGCGCTTTTCTAGTCACAAAGACCACTCAAAGCGCTTTCACTAGTACTAACCCTCTATTCTAAGGGCCTATGTATAAGCAAACTTGCTCCCACTCACCCTTTTCTCTTGTCTGGGGGTCCTTAGACTCTGGTTGGCCCCCTGACATGCCATGCTTTCCCAGGTGGTGGTCCCTGGACTCCAGCCGACCACCCAATAAACTGTTTTTTGTTTTGTATTGATTCATTCCCTCCAGTCCTTTGTCCTGCCTCCACCCGCCTGGTTTGGGTTCCGTAGTTTGTCTTTTTAGGGCATCTGGAATCTGCCCTTATGGGGGGGGGGGGGGAAACACTGTCATATCTTGACATGGTCTCCAACCATGTTCACGTGTTTGTTTAGTTTTGGATTTAGTTATATCTTTGCTATTTGCTTTGTTCCTCAGTCTTTGGTTATTTAGTTATGTCTGTTTCCATTCCTTGTCTATTTTTAGTCCCTAGCCCGTCACTTATTTTGTGATATTTCTTTGTTTTCTATATCTATAGCCACTTACACATATTTCTGTTCAGCCCTTAAATAGTCCCAGCTGTCTTATGTTAATTAGTTTTTCCCCTATTTAGGTCATCACCTTTTTGTTTTCCATTGTCGGGACAGTGCAGTACTTCCCTCCCGTCATTCTTCATCATTTATTTACTCGTGTTTAGCATTATCAGTGTACTTTGAATCTGACAGAACCCGAGCTGTATTCATTTGCTTCTATTAATAAACCATCTTGCACTGAAGTCTGTTCCTGCCTAAAGAAGTCATTTATTCCTGTTCTGCCAGAGGTTGCATCTGACATTGTGTGGATGAATGGGCTAAAATCACTCCTGAGCAATACTTGTGCCTAATTTCTCCATACAGGAGGCATCTGGAAGCTGTTATTACCAACAAAAGCTTTTCTACTAAATATTAATTGAATTTCATCAAGTGTGTTCAATACATATTTCCTGTGTCATTCCACTTTATTAAATATAGCTTGTTTTGTGAACACAGTTGCCTTGATTTCTTTGTATGGATGGATTACTTGGGTTGTTACTGATATCTGGTATATATATATATATATATATATATATGTATACCAGGTCGGGGAACAGGGAGATGCTAAAGTCCGTACAGAGGGAGCTGAGGAGGAAGATCAGAGAAGGCAAAGACAGCTTCAGGAAGAAGATGGAGGACAAGCTGCAACAGAGCGACATCGGTGGGGTCTGGAGAAACCTTAAAACCATCTCTGAGCTCCAGAATACCTCCCCCCAGGCCACGGGGGGCAGGGAGTGGGCGAACAATCTGAACCTGTTTTTAATAGGTTTTTTTTTTTTTTTTGTTACTTATTTGTACCCGTAGGTAGATTTGGTTTGCAGTCTGGTGACAAGCCACCGGCTGCTGGTCGCTGCGTGTGCGAGCGCCCTAAACCTAAACCTACATGTTTTTGGTATGCGGGAGGAAACCGGAGAAATCCCGGAGTAAACCCACGCAACACGGGGAGAACATGCAAACTCCACACAGCTCACTGTTGGTCGGGGGCTGGGATCAAACCCACGATCTCATGATCCCCGCAATCCCCCGGCCAAGGGTAAAACTGTGCTGCCACAGTGCTAAACCACTGCGCCACCGTGCAGCCCTAGGTTTGACCAACCGCCCTCCCCCCAGACTGCACAACAACCACTGCTGCCTCTGAAGACATCGAGTCCTGCTGCCCACACCCCACTCCACCAACACCCCCCCACTCCCAACACACAGCCCCCCAACATGACCCTCACTAAGACCCAGGTGAGGACAGACCTGAGGAAGATCAAGGCAAGGAAGGCGTCAGGACCGGACGGCATCAGCGCAAAGCTCCTCAAGTCCTGTGCAGACCAGCTGTGTGGGATTGTGGAGCTCATCTTCAACCTGAGCCTGAAGCTGGGGAGGGTACCACAGTTGTGGAAAACATCTTGTGTGGTACCTGTACCAAAGACTTCCCGCCCCAAAGATCTGAACAGCTACAGACCAGTGGCCCTGACGTCCCACATGATGAAGACCCTGGAGAGACTGCTCCTTGCTCACCTCCGCCCCCTGGTGGGACCAGCGATGGATCCACTCCAGTTCGCCTACCAGCATGGCATTGGGGTGGAGGATGCAGTGATCTTCCTCCTTCACCGTTCTCTGTCCCACCTGGAGAAGCCTGGGAATGCGGTGAGGATCATGTTCTTTGACTTCTCCAGTGCTTTCAACACCATCCAACCGATGATCCTGAAGGACAAGCTGCTGTGCGCAGGGGTGGACCAGCACCTGTCATCATGGATCCTGGACTACCTCACTAACCGGCTACAGTTTGTGAGAACCCGGGACTGTGTGTCCGACACGATCATCGGTAGCACAGGGGCCCCCCAGGGAACAGTTTTGGCTCCCTTCCTGTTCACCCTTTATACTGCGGACTTCTCACACAACACAACACACTGCCATCTACAGAAGTTCTCTGACGACTCTGCGATCGTCGGCCTCATCTCTAATGGAGATGAAGCTGAGTACAGAGGACTTATCCAGGACTTCGTGGACTGGTGCCATCGGAACTGCCTCCAGATCAATGCGAGGAAAACTAATGAGCTGGTGGTGGACTGCCGCAGGCAAGGACAACCCCTCACAGCACCAGTAAATATACAGGGAACAGACATTGAGATGGTGACATCCTACAAGTACCTGGCTGTTCATTTGGACAATAAACTAGACTGGTCACACAATACCGACACACTCTACAAGAAGGGACAGCGCAGGCTGTTCGTACTGAGGAGACTCAGGTCTTTTGGTGTATACGGGGCCCTGCTGAAGACATTCTACGACATGGTGGTGGCATCAGCCATCACCTTTGGAGTGGTCTGCTGGGGCAGTGGCATTACAGCAGCCGATAGGAAGAGACTGAACAAACTGACCAAGAAAGCTAGCTCTGTCCTGGGGCAGCGCCCTGACCCAGTGGAGGAGATAGGAGAGAGAAGGATGGTGGCTAAGCTGTCATCTCTGCTGGAGTCCGAGTCCCACCCTATGCAGGACATACTGAACGCACTGAGGAGCTCATTTAGCAGCAGACTACATCATCTTAGGTGCGCAACCGAGAGGTTTCGCAAGTCCTTCCTACCTACGGCTGTCAGACTGTATAATCTAAGCAGGGCTGCTCGCAGAGACAGCAAAAGAAACATGACAACCTAATAGTATTGAATGCAAAAGACACAATAGACTTACACAATGGTCCCCTCCAGTGTATACAACTAGGACAATATCGGTTGCTACGGAGGGTGACAATATGTATGGGTACATATTCATACTATGTAGGATAACTAAGTAGACGGTTATACTGTTTATTCCATCTTGCTACAATGCTCCGCACTTTGTATATATATTTATATATTTATGTGTATGTATGTATATCCATGTCACGGTGGCCCTCACGGACCACCACAAGACGCCACAGTCACCAGTGAGTTTGCAGTGATGTTTATTAACAGTGCAGGTTAGGCAGGCATAGGAATTACACACAAAGGAATGGGTACGTCTGAGCCGGGGAGCACCCGATGCGCCAGACGAATAATAGTGAAGGCAAAGTCACACAGAACGTACCTTACCAACGGGACCGTTAACAGGTGGGTTACAGGAGATTCCCAAGTCCGTTAACAGGAACAAACAGAGATAAACAGGGATAAACAGAGACTGCCGCATCGGGGAGCATTCAGCACCTGCTTTTATCTCTGGCAGTTAATGACCCCGATGCAGCACAGCTGCTCCGTTTGACAGCAGCGCAGCAGCTAACTTTGACAGCAGGGAGCTCCCCCGGGCGCTTTCACAATAAGAGCCCGAGGAGCTAGAAGGAATCCTCTGCTGCCAAAGCCAGGGAAATATGATACAAGACCCGAGTGTGGACGAAACCGACAATCGGGCTATGACAGTACCTCCCCCTCGAGGTCGAGCTCTGAGCGGCCTGGTAGGAGGGACAGAGACAAAAAAAAGGACAAGCAAGTAACAGAGGACCAACAAGGCAGTAGAGACAGAAAAAAAAAAACATACTCCCTTGAATGTGGGTGACAAGAACAGAATCAGATAGGCAGTACATATATTGGCAAACAACAAATTGACATTAGGTGGAGGGAAAAGAACCACCAAACACAGAAACAACAAAGGAGTGAGCCACAAAAATCACAAATCAACCCCCCCCCCGCACACCCCAACAGTCTCACAGACGTAATCAGAACCCCAGGAAGGGTGCAGTCCTGACCCTGAGGGATGGGGGCAAAAGGTTTGAGGGGTCGTCCGGCATCAAGTGGCCACAGAACAGGGAGGGGGAAAAAGGACAGTTGGGGCGGCCTACCCCGGTCCCATGCTCAGAAGCAGAGAGTTTCAGGCAGCCGGACCAGGTCGCCACACAGGGAGTCCAAAATGTCGGGGGGCCGGCCCAGAGAGCCAAACCGGCGAGACAGTCCTTCAGGCGGCCGCCCCGCATCGCTAGCCCACCAGAACCGTTGGGGAGAAGTAGCCGGCGGTTCCGTTGAAAAAGAGAGAGACGAGGGGGAACCGGGCGGAGCGTTCGGGACCCCAACGGCCCCAGGTGGAGATGGGTTGCGCGCCTCAGGAGGAGGGTGATGGTGGTGATGAGGATGAAGAAAGAGATGAGTCTGTCCAGCATCCGGTGGCAGGGGATCTGCAGCTCCCACACCGAACCTGGAACCAGCTGGTGCTGCACCCGAGTCGGACCCCGATTGGGCCGGAACCAAACCCACGGGGAACCCCGATCGGGCCTCCGGTGCACCCACGGTGGACCCCGATTGGGCCGGAAACGAACCCACGGTGGACCCCGATTGGGCCTCCGGTGCACCCACGTCGGACCCCGATTGGGCCTCCAGTGCACCTGTGATGGACCCCGATTGGGCCTCCGGCGCAGCTCCGCTGACGATCTCCACCCCCAAACCTGGAGCCTCCCACTCGGTGACACCGACCCATTCCACGCCGGCGACACTGAAACAAAGCTCAGGGACAGCAAAACCGGGATCAGCATCACCGGTAGCAACGGAACCCAGCAAGACGAGCTCGGGCGCAGCGGGCGGCTGTTCCTCACTCGCCTCCCAGAGAGGCAGGCAAAAATGCTCAGAGGACAGAGACAGAAGAGGGAGCACTTGCCTGCACTCAGGTTCCGTTGCCACCCAGGACTTTGACGATCCAGGTTCTGGGCGACTCTCGTCAGCAGACTCAGATTCAGCTGCATCGGGCTCCGCAGCTGACCAGATGTTATCGGCAGCCTGAGGTTCCTCCCACGCTGCTGTCCACGCCGATGACCCGTATGGCATGGAGGCGGGAGACCCTTGACCCGCTGGTTCGGACCGCTCCGGCGAGGAGACCCGGGGACGCTTCTCCGTCGGCTCAGGCTCCGGGCCGCAGTCTGCTCTTCTCCGCCTGAGACGTAGATGCAGGGCCGGTGCCAGGCTCTCTAGCGCTGCAGGGGCCCCCTTCGTCCGACGACGCTGGCCTGGCGTCGTGGACCGCTCGGTGAGGGAGAACACAGAGACAGCAGATTCAATAATTTCATCCACAGCAGGTGGAGGGAGCTCAGGGGGCTGCATACCCCGAACTCCACCCCCAGGAGTCAGACAAGGCAGAATATTGAGATGAGAGAAATTATCGCGCACTTGCCTTTCTCCCGGGGTAGAGATGGTTCCTGCTGTGGGGGACGTCGTTCCTCCCTTTCCCCGCTGGATGGCGACAGAGGGCCCTCTGGGAAGACGAGGTGAGGCCACTCCAGATGGTTCCGGGATAGGACTCGCCGAAACGGAGCTCCCGAGACACACAGCGGCCAGGATAGGCGACGAGGAAGAGGGGGCGACAGCCAAGGTTAGCCGGGCATGGAGCGCTGACGGAACAGCAGGCGAAGGCCCGGGGGGAGATGAGGCTGCGGGGATTCCCCTCTGACGAAGCGCAGGAGTGACAGCTGTGTGGGGGGTTGAGCCCTTGCGGCGACCCGGAACAGGATCCAGACGGGATTCTAGCCGAGGATTCTGCTGAGGAGAGCCCGCGTCGTTACGCCGACGTCGTCGTCGGCCCCCAGACGGCGCGTACTCCAGGTCCTGCTCCGGGACGGGAACGGAACACCGACGCAGGGAGCGAGGATGCTTTCTCCCCTGCTTCCTGCTCCTCTCCTCCAGCCCACGAAGAGACTCGCGTTGAGCGGCGAGTTCCTCCCACCTCGCTATCACCTCCGGGTGATCGTCATACTCGAGGGGAAGGTTGAGCAGAAATTCCTCAGTGTAGTCCAAATGTCTTTGAATGTCGCTGGGAGCGTCCCACAGCGTAGCGGAAAAGATGGTGCTGTCCACATTCTCCAGAGCTTCCGCTAGCTGCCTGCCCAGGCGCCGACCGCGGCCCCCGGATGACGGCATACTCCCAGCTACAGACACTCAGACAGGTAGGAACAAACAGTCCAATACAGCAAAACTCACGGTGAATGGCGTCTCCGTGCGACGCCTCTTCTCCGGGCGTTCTGGCGGCAGTCTACTGTCACGGTGGCCATTACGGACCACCACAAGACGCCACAGTCACCAGTGAGTTTGCAGTGATGTTTATTAACAGTGCAGGTTAGGCAGGCATAGGAATTACACACAAAGGAATGGGTACGTCTGAGCCGGGGAGCACCCGATGCGCCAGACGAATAATAGTGAAGGCAAAGTCACACAGAACGTACCTTACCAACAGGACCGTTAACAGGCGGGTTACAGGAGATTCCCAAGTCCGTTAACAGGAACAAACAGGGATAAACAGAGATCAACAGAGACTGCCGCATCGGGGAGCATTCAGCACCTGCTTTCATCTCTGGCAGCTAATGACCCCGATGCAGCACAGCTGCTCCGTTTGACAGCAGCGCAGCAGCTGACTTTGACAGCAGGGAGCTCCCCCGGGCGCTTTCACAATAAGAGCCCGAGGAGCTAGAAGGAATCCTCTACTGCCAAAGCCAGGGAAATATGCTACAAGACCCGAGTGTGGACGAAACCGACACTCGGGCTATGACAATCCACTGCTCTTATTTATATCTTCCGTATCTTCTTAACTATTGCTCTGAGTGTTGCTATCCCTGTGCTGTTGCAATCCTGGAATTTCCCCATTGTGAGACTAATAAAGGCTTATCTTATCTTATCTTATATATATATATATATATATATATATATATATATATATGGTCAGGGGGCTCATGTATGAGCTGCTGTGACGTAGACCACATCGCGCCACAGATCCCTGTTCTCTGCCATTCTGGTTGCTTCCCCAATGTTTTTTCCATTCCATTCCTCAATGTCCCTTTTCCATGTTCTAAGTGGTCTCCCTCTGCCTCTCTTTCCTTCTGTGATTCCCTGGAGGATGTTCTTTTCCAGGCTATTGTCTGATGGTATGGCCAAAATAATTCATCTTTTGTCTTCTCATTTGATCTATTAGCATCAGTTCTGTTCTTAGTTGCTCAAGGATCCAGGTGTTGATCTTGTGCAGCCTCTATGACACATACAGCAGCTGTTGGTAAGTCCACAGTTCAAATGCTTCAATTCAATTAATGACCTTCCTTGAAAACATCCATGATTCACACCTGTAGGGTGCAAGAGCAAAGGCAGTTGCTCTGGCAATGAGCAGTTTGAGACTCTTACTGGCTACTTGGCTTTTCCAAATTGTTGTCATATTTTGAATTGTGCTTCTGGTCATGCCTAATATTCTGCTGACTTCTGGCACACAGTTTACTTCCTAAATAAATGAAATTCTTCACCTGTTTGACCTCATACGTGTGACACACACACACACACACACACACACACACACACACACACACACACACACACACACACACACACTTTATATATACAGTATACAGTATATACATACATACACTACCGTTCAAAAGTTTGGGGTCACCCAGACAATTATTTTGTGTTTTCCATGAAAAGTCACACTTATTTACCATCATGAGTTGTAAAATGAATAGAAAATATAGTCAAGACATTGACAAGGTTAGAAATAATGATTTGTATTTGAAATAGTATTTTTTCCAGATACTCAACCTGCTCAAAGGAAGGTCAGTTTTATAGCTTCTCTAACCAGCTAAACTGTTTTCAGCTGTGCTAACATGATTGCACAAGGGTTTTCTAATCATCCATTAGCCTTCTGACGCAATAAGCAAACACATTGTACCATTAGAACACTGGAGTGATAGTTGCTGGAAATGGGCCTCTATACACCTATGTAGATATTGCACCAAAAACCAGACATTTGCAGCTAGAATAGTCATTTACCACATCAGCAATGTATATTAGATATTAGAGTGTATTTCTGATTAGTTTAAAGTTATCTTCATTGAAAAAAACAGTGCTTTTCTTTCAAAAATAAGGAAATTTCTAAGTGACCCCAAACTTTTGAACGGTAGTGTACATACATACTGTACACACACATGCAGTATCTCACAAAAGTGAGTACACTCCTTACATTTTTGTAAATATTTTATTATATCTTTTCATGGGACAACACTGAAGATATGACACTTTGATACAATTTTTTATCTTTTGTTCATATAAAAGACAAAAAATAAACTAGAAAGATGTCTTTACCTTCTTTACATGTATCAACTGCACTGCAGCCTTTGTCAGAAGAGTCAGCTGATTGCTGCCAGGTGACATTTATCAGCTGATTTTCGTAGGCGGGGCCAGCTCAGCAGATCTGTCGGATCCACCGAGCCGGCCCCGCCTCCCACCGTCAGATGGTCTCTGGAGAATGTGGTCCCAGGTGTGGGAAAGCATAAAGGCTCCCTCATCTCGGTTCATGGTGTCTTTTCCCCGCTTCCTGATCTCTATGGCCTCCTTGATCCAGCGTTTGTGTCTGTTGCGCTCCGATCCAATAATTTTTGTGTTGTCCCAGTCCATGATGTGATTATTTCTTTTGCAGTGATCTGATATTGCTGATTTTAATGTTTCTTGTTCTGCCTTTTCTTTTTGTGATCTTGTGAGTCATCCTTGTGTTTTCTTCTCACATTCCTTCTGGTGTTCTTTTTTTCTTGTGGTGAATAATCTTCCAGTTTCTCCAATGTAGGTTTTGTTGCGTGATCTGCATGATATTTCATATATTACATAACATTTATTGTCTTGTTCTATTCTGTCCTTGGGGTGTACTAACAACTGGCGATATAAGCAGAATTTATTTTACTATCCACAGATTTTCTTTTTCCTTCTTTCCAAGAAAGACTGAAGATGGCTGCCACCGGATTAAAAAGTGGGCTGATGGGCACCACTAATAAGCCTTCTCTACTTATCTACTTCCTCTTCGTTTTGTCTTTGTGTGTCTGGACCTGCAACAAGAAGGATTTTCCGACAAACTCAACCAAAGGTGAAGTTAAAAAGTTTTATCTGTATGGATTTGGGCTTGGACATCTCACCCTACACTCTATGTGGTCTTTAAAAGCCCTGAGCAAAAACTTCCAAATTAAGGCAAACATGGCTGTTAAGCAAAAATCACAATATGGCAGAGGATATACAATTAAAGTTCTGTTAGTTCTGCTACTTCTGGCAGGAGATATTCACCTTAACCCTGGACCTGCCACTATTAAACAGCAGACCACTGGGTTAGCACAAAACCGAGCTGTACAAAAGCAAAAACAACATTTATTTTTCCAAACTGTTAATCATGCACGAGTTCTTTGGGACACCAAGGCTAAACCAAAGGGGATCCTCGGTGGTCATTTAAACATACGGAGCATAATCCCCAAAAGAGATGAGATTTCGGTGTTGCTGTTGGACTCAAATCTGGACTACCTTTGTCTCTCAGAAAGCTGGCTACACAGGAACATAGGCACTAATATGATCGATATTGTGGGCTACCAGTGTTTTAGAAAAGACAGGCAGGTAGGGAGGGGAGGAGGTGTTTTAATTTACATCAAAGAGAAATATAAATGTCAACTGGTTGATTTGAATACTTCACTTGAATGTTTAGCTGTTAATGTATGTCTCTCTCCGGTAATGAATTTCAACATTGCAGTAGTGTACAACCCACCGCCACACAACTCTTCCTTTTATAATGAATTAAGTGATCTGGTTAAACAACTTGAGAAGAACAGAGAAACAATAATTCATGGTGACTTTAATATCAACTGGTCTGATAAAAAAGACAAACAAAAACTGAAAAGCCTCATGACTAAATTTAATTACCAGCAAATCATCAAAGGACCCACCAGGATAACCAAACAATCCAGAACACTTATTGACATGGTATTTACTAATAAACCAGAACGAATAACCAGAACCTATAATCTTGTAACTGGTCTCTCAGATCATAACATGGTTCTTGCTGTCAGGAAACTTACTAAAAAGCGACTACAGTATTTTGGGGGAGTCGATATTGACAAATCAAATTTTATTATCCCCAAATCAAAAAATGAGGAGTTTGAACATTACTTAGAGAATCAAAATTGGGAGCAGCTCATGTCAACATGTGAAGTAGATGATTGTTGTAATTTTATAACTGCAACAATCACAAAGTCTATAGAAAAATTTTCAAAGCAAATTAAAAGTAGACAACAGAAGATTAGCCTACCATGGTTAAATAATGAAATAAGAAAACTTATGAAGAGGCGAGACTATGCACTGAAAACATCACTAACCTCCAAACTACAAAATGATCACCTTGTGTACAAAAGTTTAAGAAATAAAGTGGTACATGAGCTGCGAAAATCAAAAATATCTTATTACAATAAACTGATAGATCATGCAAAGGGTAACAACAGTTCCCTATGGAGGCATTTAAATAACTTAACTAATAAAAAAAACGATCAGAAGGGGCTAAAGGAACTTAGAATCAATGGCAAGACCGTCAGTGACGAGGCTACTTTGGCAAATGAATTTAATTCACACTTTGTGGGCTCTGTGGAAGACTTAACAAAAATTTTTGTGCTGCCAAATGTGCTCAACAACACAAATTCCATACTTCCAACAGATACTTTTCACATCAATGAGGTAAATGAGAAGTTAATTGCTGGTATTGTTAAAACACTGTCAAACTCAAAAACTAATGATATCTACAATATGAGCACCTCCTTTCTCAAAATGCACAGCAAAATATTAATCAAACCACTGACCCATCTCATTAATCTCTCCATTAGGTCTAGTACATTTCCATCTGGCTGGAAAAAAGCTGTCGTCATACCAGTTCATAAATCAGGCAGTAAAGACGATATATGCAATTACCGCCCAATCTCTATCTTACCAGTCCTATCTAAGGTTCTTGAAAAAGTTGTAGCTACACAGCTGATAGACTACTTACAAGACAGTCAACTTCTTCATCCACATCAATTTGGTTTTAGACCAGGATACTCAACAGAAACAGCAAATTGTTGCCTTATTGAAAACGTCAAACAGTCCTTGGACAGGGGTAATGTGGTAGGAGCTGTTTTTCTAGATCTCAGAAAGGCTTTCGATACTGTAAACCACAGTTTGCTTTTATCCAAAATGGTATCTTTTAACTTCTCCCCAAATACATTAGAATGGTTTGCATCTTATCTCCAGAATAGAGAACAGTGTGTAAAAGTTCACCAGGATAAATCCTCATTTTTAAACAACCGCATGGGTATCCCACAAGGGTCCATTCTTGGTCCTTTACTTTTCAGCATTTTTATTAATGACTTGCCGTTACACTGCTCAGCTGCAACATGCCAACTTTATGCAGATGATGCAGTTATTTACACAGCTGCCAAGACTCCAGCACAGGCTGCAGATGTACTGTCTACAAGTATGGTTGATGTCCAAGAGTGGCTCCTCAAGAACCATCTATTGCTGAACCTTCAGAAAACAGTCTCAATGTGCTTTTCAATCAAAAAATGTAACCTGCAACATTTTAAAGTTAATATACATGATCATGACATCAGTTTAGCTACAGAATTCAAATACCTTGGCATTGTACTAGATCCTCAACTCAAATTTAATCTTCATATAAAGAAAATTTCAAAAACAGTAAAAAAAAATCTGAACTGCTTTAAATTAATTAGATATTACATACCTTACGAAGCAGCTGCACTGTATATGCATTCTATGGTTTTTTCTCATATATCATACTGTTTGACAGTCTGGGCTCAAGCAGCCCCTTCCACAATAAGACATATAGGTTCATTATATAATCAAACCCTAAAAATCTTGGACAAAAAGCCCATTAGGTGGCATCACTGTAATGTTTTAAAAAAATACAACCTATTGAGTTTTGAGAGCTTCATTGACCTCTGTCTTCTGAAATTAACGTTCAAATGTTTCCATAAATCAGCACCCGAGCCACTTGCTGGTTTCGTCCAAAGACAGGACAGCAGCAGAGCCACCAGGAGTTCTGTTAACAATAACTGTAAAATATTCCACCGCAGAACCACATTTGGACAAACAGCTTTCTCTATAAAGGGCAGTCACATCTGGAACACAATGCCAAATGAAATTAAAATAATAACGGACTTTAAAACATTCACTAAAAATGTTAAAAACTGGCTGAAAAATAAACAAGAATGTACTCATGTATGAATTAATTGTCTGCAAAGTGAGAGTGAATGAAGGGAAGGAATAAATGTGTTTGTTTATAGTGAGTGACGGAGGGAGGAAGGCCTGAAATAGGCAAATGTGAGTTATGTTATATGTGTTAAATGTGAGTCAGGCTGTTATATTTGTGTATTTATAATATTTATAATATTTATGTTAAGTGTGAGTCAGGCTGTTATATTTGTGTATTTATAATATTTATAATATTTATAATTGTGTATTTATAATTTTTCTGCATTGATGTATGTGGTTATTGTGTATATTTTTTATTTTTTTTCCCCCATCTTTACTTGATTCTTTTTTCTAAAGCCCATCCAGGGACAAGAGTTGCAAATTAGCTAATAGCTATACACTCTATGTGCAACACATCAGATTGATTGTCTTTGATTAATTGTCTATGTTTATTGCACTGTCCCTGTCAAATAAACTAATCTACTACTACTACTGTCTTAATTTTTTGTGTGGTTTGACTGCTGTGTTTATTTTGTATTTTTTCATGATCCTTTGAATTGGTTCCGTGATCTCTCGTATGTATGGTATAGTTATGGTGTCCTTGTTTTTGATTTCGGCTTTTGTTCTATGTCTTATATCCTGTTTATTTTCTTTGTTTTTGACTTGCCGTTTCCCTTTGTTTATAGCCCATACTGGATATTGGCAGCGTATAAGTGCATGTTTTATGTGGTTTTCCTCCTCCTGTCTGTCTTCTTGATCCGTGATGATGGTGGCTCGTTCATATAATGTCCTGACGACTGATAGCTTGTGTGCTGTGGGGTGTTCCGATGTCCATAGTAGGCATTGATCTGTGTGGGTTGGTTTCCTGTAGACTGATTTTTATGCTGCCGTCCTCGTTGTGGTGGATTTTCATGTCCAGAAAGGCTATGGTGCCATTTTCCTCCTCTTCGTGTGTGAATTTTATGTTCCCAGTGCTGTCCGTACTGTTCAGATGGTCAGTGAGTTCTTGTGTATGTCCTTTCCTTATTTTTTCCAGAATGTCATCTACATATCTCTTCCAAAGGGTGGGTTTGCATTTTGTGGGTGCTGTGTTGATGGCTTTGTTTTCCAGATCCTCCATAAAAAAGCTGCTCATGATGGCTGATAGTGGGTCTCCCATTGCAAATCCTTCTTTTTGTCTGTAAATTTTTCCTCTGAATTGAAAATAAGTGGATTTTGCAGCAAACTGTAATAATTTGGATATGTCATGAACTGTGAGGTTGGTGCGTCATTGTTGAGGCGTTCTTGCACTATATGTAGTGTGACGTCAACAGGAGTCTTTGTGAATAAAGAGATGACGTCATGTGAAATGAGGATCTCGTCTGATTCTATTTTTATGTCTTTGAGTTCTTGTGCCAGCTCTTTTGAATTTTTGCAGTGGAAGTCTGATAGTCCAAGGAGGGGTTTGATGATTTCAACTAGGGCTTTTGATAAGTTGTACATGACTGATCCGATACTGTCTATTATTGGCCGCAGTGGGATATCCTTTTTATGTATTTTCGGAGTTCCATAGATCCGGGGGGTGATACTGGCTGTGGGGATCAGGTGATCATATGCGTCCTTTGTGATTTTTTTGCTTTCTAATAGAGGTTTGAGAAGGGCTTTTAGCATTTTTTTCTTTTCTTCTGTCGGGTTTGTTTTAATGATTTCATATGTGCTGCTGTCTGCCAACATGGTTTCCATCTGTTTTTCGTATGTTTCCGTGTCCAAAATTACTGTTGTTCTACCTTAATCTGCTGGGAGGATTGTGATCATTTTATCTGTCTTGAGTGAGTTTAATGCTTTTTTTTCTTTTCTTGTAATGCTGCTTTGTGGTAATTTGGCCATTTTTAGGATTCCTGCGACTGCATTCCGGAGTGATGCCTTTTCTCCTTGGTCCTGGATTTTTTCACATGCCAGTTCTGTTGCGGGGATGTATTCTTCATGGGGTATTTTAGCTGGTGTGATGGCGAAGTTCAGTCCTCTGCTCAGCACTGTTTTCTCCGTGTCCGTGAGTATGCGTTGTGATAGGTTTTTGACCCACTTAGCGTTCATTTCCGTGTGTGTTTGTCTTCGTCCGTTCCTCCTTTCTGTGAGTTTTTTTAGTTTTTTTCAATTGGCGGTTTTTCGTTGTAATGAATTCTTGTTCGTGTGCGTGTTTTAATTGTGCTTTTATCTGTTCCTGCGTTTCCTGGTCAGTCGGGTAGCGTTGCTTGAACATGTCCATTTCCTCCTTGATTTGAAAAGACACCATGAACCGAGATGAGGGAGCCTTTATACTTTCCCACACCTGGGACCACATTCTCCAGAGACCATCTGACGGCAGGAGGCAGGGCCGGCTCGGTGGATCCGACAGATCTGCTGAGCTGGCCCCGCCTACGAAAATCAGCTGATAAATGTCACCTGGCAGCAATCAGCTGACTCTTCTGACGAAGGCTGCAGTGCAGTTGAAACATGTAAAGAAGGTAAAGACATCTTTCTATTTTATTTTTTGTCTTTTATATGAACAAAAGATAAATAATTAAAAGAAGACAAAATGAACCTATTTGACGTACTTTGATACAATGTAAAGTAGTTAGTGTACAGCTTGTTTAACAGTGTAAAATTGCTGTCCCCTTAAAATAACTCAACACACAGCCATTAATTTCTAAACCACTGGCAACAAAAGTGAGGACACCCTAAGTGAAAATGTCCAAATTGTGCCCAACTAGCCATTTTCCCTCCCTCAGTGTCATGTGACTTGTTAGTGTTACAAGGTCTCAGGTGTGTTAAATTTGGTGTTATTGCTCTCACACTCTCTCATACTGGTCAGTGGAAGTTCAACATGGCACCTCATGGCAAAGAACTCTCTGAGGATGTGAAAAAAATACAGTAATTGTTGCTCTACTTAAAAATGGCCTAGGCTATAAGAAGATTGCCAACACCCTGAAACTGAGCTGCCAGCACAGCACGGTGGCCAAGACCATATAGCAGCTTAACAGGACAGGTTCCACTCAGAACAGGCCTTGCCATGGTCGACCAAAGAAGTTGAGTGCACGTGCTCAGCGTCATATCCAGAGGCTGTCTTTTGAAAATAGACGTATGAGTGCTGCCAGCATTACTGCAGAGGTTAAAGGGGTGGGGGGTCAGCCTGTCAGTGCTCAGACCATATGCCACACACTGCATCAAATTTGTCTGCATGTCGTCCCAGAAGGAAGCCCTTTTTAAAGATGATGCACAAGAAAGCCCACAAACAGTTTGCTGAAGACAAGCAGACCAAGGACATGTATTACTGGAACCATGTCCTGTGGTCTGATGAGACCAAGATAAACTTATTTGGTTCAGATAGTGTCAAGTGGGTGTCGCGGAGTACAAAGACAAGTGTGTCTTGCCTACAGTCAAGCATGGTGGTGGGAGTGTCATGGATTGGGGCTGCATGAGTGCTGCCGGCACTGGGGGGCTACAGTTCACTGAGGGAACCATGACTGCCAACATGTACTGTGACATACTGAAGCAGAGCATAATCCCCTCCCTTCGGAAACTGGGCCACAGGGCAGTATTCCAACATGATAATGACTCCAAACACACTTCCAAGACGACCACTGCCTTGCTAAAGAAACTGAAGGTAAAGGTAATGGACTGGCCAAGCATGTCTCCAGACCTAAACCCTAATGAGCATTTGTGGGGCATCCTCAAACGGAAGGTGGAGGAGCGCAAGGTCTCTAACATCCACCAGCTCTGTGATGTCGTCATGGAGGAGTGCAAGAGGATTCCAATGGCAATCTGTGAAGCTCTAGTGAACTCCATGCCCAAGAGAGTTAAGGCATTGATAGAAAGTAATGGTGGCCACACAAAATATTGACCCTTTGGGCACAATTTGGACATCTTCACTTAAGGGTGTACTCACGTTTGTTGCCAGCTGTTTAGACATGTGTGGACACATGACACATGGACACAGACACAGGCTGTGTGTTGAGTTATTTTGAGGGGACAGCAAATTTACACTGTGATACAAGCTGTACACAGACTACTTTCCATTGTATCAAAGTGTCATATCTTCAGTGTTGTCCCATGAAAAAAATATAATAAAATACAGTTAGGTCCAAAAATATTTGGACAGTGACACAAGTTTTGTTATTTTAGCTGTTTACGAAAACATATTCAGGATACAATTATATAATCAATATGGGCTTAAAGTGCAGACTCTCAGCTGTAATTTGAGAGTATTCACATCCAAATTGGAGCAAGGGTTTAGGAATTACAGCTCTTTAATACGTAGCTGCCTCTTTTTCAAGGGACCAAAAGTAATTGGACAATTGACTCAGAAGGCTGCAAAAAAAATAACAAGGCTGCATGGGCTCTTCCCTCATTAACCTGTCATCAATTAAGCAGTTAAAAGGTTTGGAATTGATTCCAGGTGTGGCGTTTGCATTTGGAAGCTGTTGCTGTGAACACACAACATGCGGTCAAAGGAGCTCTCAATGGAGGTGAAACAGACCACCCTGAGGCTGAAAAAAAAAGAAGAAATCCATCAGAGAGATAGCAGAAATGTTAAGAGTGGCCAAATCAACAGTTTGGTACATTCTGAGAAAAAAAAGAGTGCACTGGTGAGCGTGAGAACTCAAAAAGGCCTGGACGTCCACGGAAGACAACAGTGGTGGATGATCACAGAATCCTTTCCACGGTGAAGAACAACCCCTTCACAACATCCACTCAAGTGAAGAACACTCTCCAGGAAGTAGGTGTATCAGTATCTAAGTCTACCATAAAGAGAAGACTTCATGAGAGTAAATACAAAGGATTCACCACAAGGTGAAAACCATGAATCAGCCTCAAAAATAGAAAGGCCAGAATTGACTGCCAAAAAACACCTGAAGAAGCCAGCCCAGTTCTGGAACAGCATTCTTTGGACAGATGAGACTAAGATCAACCTGTACCAGAATGATGGGAAGAAGAAAGTTTGGAGAAGAATTGGAACAGCTCATGATCCAAAGCACTACATCTTCTGTAAAACATGGTGGAGGCAGTGTGATGGCATGGGCATGCATGGCTTCCAATGGCACTGGGTCACTTGTATTTATTGATGATGTGACAAAAGACAGAAGCAGCCGGATGAATTCTGAAGTGTATAGGGATATACTTTCTGCTCAGATTCAGCCAAATGCAGCAAAGTTGATTGGGCGGCGCTTCACCAATGATCCAAAACATACTGTAAAAGTAATCCAGGAGTTTCTTAAAGCAACGAAGTGGAATATTCTGCAATGGCCGAGACAATCACCAAATCTCAACCCAATCGAGCATGCATTTCATTTGCTCAAGACAAAACTTAAGGCAGAAAGACCCACAAACAAGCAACAACTGAAGACAGTGCAGTAAAGGCCTGGCAAAGCATCACAAAGGAGGAAACCCAGCGTTTGGTGATGTCCATGGGTTCCAGACTTCAGGCAGTCATTGCCTGCAAAGGATTCTCAACAAAATATTGAAAAGTAACATTTTACTTAGGGTTATGTTTATTTGTCCAATTACTTTTGAGCCCCTGGAATGAGGAGCGTTTGTATAAAAATAGCAACAATTCCTACATGTTTAATCATATATTTTTGTTCAACCCCTTGAATTAAACCTTAAAGTCTGCACTTCAATTCCGTTGTAGTTGTTTCATTTCAAATCCAATGTGGTGGCATGCAGAGCCCAAATCATGAAGATTGTGTCACTGTCCAAATATTTCTGGGCCTAACTGTATTTAGACTCCCTCATGAATCGTCACCCCCTCATGGATCATCACCTTATCGTGGTAGGGGGTTTGCGTGCCCTAGTGATCCCAGGAACTATGTTGCCCGGAGCAATTTGCCTCTGGTAGGGTCACCCAAGACAAACTGGTCCTGGGTGAAGGGCCAGACTAAGAACAATCCAACAGACTCTCATGATGAATACCAAAACAAAGATTCAGTGTATGCCCAGTATGGGGTTACCAGGGCCCCACCCTGGAGCCAGGCCTGAGCGAGGGGCTCAATGGATAGCATCTGGTGGCCGGGTTTCCGCCCATGGGACCCGGCCAGGCTCAGCCCGAAGGAGTTACATGGGTCCGCCCTCCAGTGGGCTCACCACCTGCAGGAGGGACCATGGGGTCCGATGCTATGTGGATCAGGTGGCGGTCAAAGGCGGAGACCTTGGCGGTCTGATCCCAAGCTTCCTAAACTGGCTTTTGGGACGTGGAATGTCACTTCTCTGGTGGGTAAGGAGCCTGAGCTGGTGCGTGAGGTTGAGAGATACCGGCTAGATATAGTCGGCCTCACCTCAACACAACACACAGCTCCGGTTCTGGAACCAGTCTCCTGGAGAGAAGCTGGAGCTTGGCCTACTCTGGATTTGCTCTGGCTGAGAGGCGACGAACAGGGGTGGGTATTCTTGTATCCCCCCCACCTTGCTGCCTCTATATTGGAGTTTTCCCCGGTGGACAAAAGGGTTGTTTCCCTGCGCCTTTGGGTTGGGAAACGGGTCCTGACCATCATTTGTGCCTTTGCACCAAATGATGGTTCAGAGTACCTACCCATTTTGGAGTCTCTGACTGGGGTGCTGGAGGGTGCTCCTCTTGGAGACTCCATTGTCCTACTGGGGGACTTCAATGCGCACGTGGTCAACGACAGTGAAACCTGGAGGGGGGTGACTGGGAGGAACAGCCTGCCTGATCTGAACCCAAGTGGTGTTCAGTTATTGGACTTCTGTGCTAACCACAGTTTGTCCATAACGAACACCATGTTCAAGCATAAGTGTGTCACCGTACCCACCAAGATCATATGGTGTTGCTCGAACAACAAACCCTGGATCAATCCTGAGATAAAAACACTTCTGAGAGAGAAGAAGAGGATCTTCAGGTCGGGGAACAGGGAGATGCTGAAGTCCGTACAGAGGGAGCTAAAGAGGAAGATCAGAGAAGGCAAGGACAGCTTCAGGAAGAAAATGAAGGACAAGCTGCAACGGAGCGACATCGGCGGGGTCTGGAGAAACCTCAAAACCATCTCTGGGCTCCAGAATACCTCCTCCCAGGCCATGGGGGGCAGGGAGAGGGTGAACAATCTGAACCTGTTTTTTAATAGATTTGACCAACCGCCCTTCCCCCCACCTGCACACCAACCACTGCTGCCTCGACAGTCGTCGAGACCTGCTGTCCACACCCCCCTCCACCAATATCCCCCCACTCCCAGCACACAGCCCCCAACCTGACCCTCACTAAGACCCAGGTGAGGACGGAGCTGAGGAAGATCAAGGCGAGGAAGGCCTTGGGACCGGATGGCATCAGCGCAAAGCTCCTCAAGTCCTAAGCAGACCAGCTGTGTGGGATTGTGGAGCACATCTTCAACCTGAGCCTGAAGCTGAGGAGGGTACCACAGTTGTGGAAAACATCTTGTGTGGTACCCGTACCAAAGACTTCCCACCCCAAAGACCTGAAGAGCTACAGGCCAGTGGCCCTGACGTCTCACCTGATGAAGACCCTGGAGAGACTGCTCCTTGCTCACCTCCGCCCCCTGGTGGGACCAGCGATGGATCCACTCCAGTTCGCCTACCAGCATGGCATCGGGGTGGAGGATGCACTGATCTTCCTCCTTCACCGTTCCCTGTCCCACCTGGAGAAGCCTGGGAACGCGGTGAGGATCATGTTCTTTGACTTCTCCAGTGCTTTCAACACCATCCAACCGATGATCCTGAGGGACAAGCTGCTGTGCTCAGGGGTGGACCAGCACCCGTCATCATGGATCCTGGACTACCTCACAAACCGGCCACAGTTTGTGAGAACCTGGGATTGTGTGTCCAACACGATCATCGGCAGCACGGAGGCCCCCCAGGGAATGGTTTTGGCTCCCTTCCTGTTCACCCTTTATACTGCGGACTTCTCACACAACACAACACACTGCGATCTGCAGAAGTTCTCTGACGACTCTGCGATTGTCGGCCTCATCTCCAACGGAGATGAAGCTGAGTACAGAGGACTTATCCAGGACTTCGTGGACTGGTGTCATCTGAACTGCCTCCAGATCAACGCGAGAAAAACTAAGGAGCTGGTGGTGGACTGCCGCAGGCAAGGACAACCCCTCACAGCACCAGTAAACATCCAGGGAACAGACATTGAGATGGTGACATCCTACAAGTACCTGGGTGTTCATTTGAATAATAAACTAGACTGGTCACACAATACCGACGCACTCTACAAGAAGGGACAGCACAGGCTGTTCCTACTGAGGAGGCGCAGGTCTTTTGGTGTACAAGAGGTGCTCCTGAAGACATTCTACGATTCGGTGGTGGCATCAACGATCACTTTTGGAGTGGTCTGCTGGGGCAGTGGCATCTCAGCAGCCAATACGAAGAGACTGAACAAACTGATAAAGAAAGCTAGCTCTGTCCTGGGGCAGCGCCTTGACCCAGTGGAGGAGGTAGGAGAGAGAAGGATGGTGGCTAAGCTGTCATCTCTGCTGGAGTCCGAGTCCAACCCTATGCAGGACATACTCAACACACTGAAGAGCTCATTTAGCAGTAGGCTACATCATCCTAGGTGTGCGACCGAGAGGTTTTGCAGGTCCTTCCTACCTACAGCTGTCAGACTTTATAACCTAAGCAGGGCTGCGCACAGAGATAGCAAAAAAAACGTGACGACCTAATAGTATTGAATGCAAAAGATGCAACAGACTTACACAAAATGGTCCCCTCCAGTATACAACTAGGACAATATCAGTCACTACGGAGGGTGACAATATGTATGGGTACATATTCATACTATGTGGGGTAACTAAATAGACGGTTATGCTGTTTATTCCATCTAGCTGCAATGCTCTGCACTGTGTATATACTGTATATTTATATATTTATGTGGACATATGTATATTCACTGCTCTTATTTTCTTATCTTCTAAATTATTGCTCTGAGTGTTGCTATCCCTGTGCTGTTGCAATCCTGGAATTTCCCCATTGTGAGACTAATAAAGGCTTATCTTATCTTATCTTATCTTATACAGTATGTGCACCTGGCACCAGGATACCCTAGGTCGCAGGTCGATTTTGTTATCAAGTCATCAGACCTGTGACCGTATGTCTTGGTCACTTGGGTAAAGACAGGTGCAGAGTTGTCAAATGATCACCACCTGGTGGTGAGTTGGATCCGATGGCAGGGGAGTATGCCATTCAGACCTGGTAGACCCAAACGTATAGTGAGGGTGTGCTGGGAATGTCTGGCTGAGGCCCCTGTTCGGGAGGTCTTCAACTCCCACCTCCAGAAGAACTTCAACCACATTCCGAGGGAGTCTGGAGACATGGAGTCTGAATGGGCCATGTTCTTCACCTCCACTGTTGAAGCGGCTTCCCAGAACTGCGGCTGCAAGGTTGTCGGGGCATCTCATGGTGGCAACCCCCGAACAAAGTGGTGGACACCAGTGGTGAGGGGGGGCCATTAAGCTGAAGAAGGAGTCCTATCAAGCTTAGTTGGCCAGTGGGACTCCCAAAGCAGCTGAGGTGTACCGGTAGGCCAAGCAGAGTGTAGCTCTGGTGGTTGCTGAAGCAAAAACTCGGGTATGGGAGGAGTTCGGTGAAGTCATGGAACAAAACTTTCGGTCGGCCTTGAAGAGATTCTGGCAAACTGTCCGGTGGCTCAGGAGGGGGAAGCAGCTCCCTGTCCACACTGTATATGGTGCGGATGGGGCACTGCTGACTTCAACTGGGGATATCGTTGGGTGATGGAAGGAATACTTCGAGGATCTCCTCAATCCCACTGACACGCCTTCTACAGAGGAAGAAGGGCTTGTGGACGAGGGGGACGACTCACCTATCTCTGGGGCTGAGGTCGCCAAGGTGGTTAAAAATGTCTTTGGTGGCAGGGCCCCCAGGGTGGACAAGATTCGCCCTGAGTACCTCAATGCCCTAGATGTTGTTGGGCTGTCATGGTTGACACGCCTCTGCAACACTGTATAGAGGTTGGGGGCAGTGCCTTTGGCATGGCAGACCGGGGTGGTGGTTCCATCCATCCATCCATCTTCTTCTGCTTAATCCTTTTCTGGTCGCGGGGGGGGGGGGGGCTGGAGCCTATCCCAGCACCTTTGGTGGTTCCTGTCTTCAAAAAAGGGGGCCGGAGGGTGTGCTCTAACTTTAGAGGGATCACACTCCTCAGCCCTTGCCTAGCATAGACCTTTCCTGGGAAGGTCTATGCCAAGGTACTGAAGAGGAGAGTCCGGCCGTTGGTCGAACCTCGGATTTAGGAGGAGCAATGTGGTTTTCATCCTGGTCGTGGCACATCGGACCAGCTCTTTACCCTCTCGAGAATCCTTGACGGTTCGTCGATGTTTGGCCAACCAGTTTACATGTGTTTTGTGGACTTGGAGAAGGCATTCAACCGCGTCCCTCGTGGTTTTTTTGTGAGGGGTGCTTCGGGAGTATGGGGTATCGGGCTTTTTTTTTTCAAGCTATTCGGTCTCTGTATGACCGTTGTGAGAGTTTGGTTCGTACTGCCAACACTCGGTCAGACTCATTCCCAGTGAGAGTTGGGCTCTGCCAGGACTGCCCTTTGTCGTCCATCCTGTTCATAATTTTTACGGACAGGATTTCTAAGCACAGCCAGGGAACGGAGGGTGTCATGCTTGGTGACTACAGGATCTCATCTCTGTTGTTTGCAGATGATGTTGTCCTGCTGGCTTCATCCAGCAATGACTTACAGGTCTTAATGGGGCGGTCTGCCACTGAGTGTGAAGCAGCTGGGATGATAATCAGTACCTCAAAGTCCAAGTCCATGGTCCTCAGCTGGAGAAAGGTGGATTGTCCTCTCCGGGTTGGGGACAAGCTCCTGCCCCAAGTGGAAGAGTTTAAGAATCATGAGTCTTATTCACGAGTGAGGGGAGAATGGAGTGAGAGATTGACATACAGATCAAAGCAGCATCTGCAGTGATGCAGATGTTGTACCGGTCTGTTGTGGTGAAGAGAGGGAGCAAAGCTCTAAGGCAAAGCTGTCGATTTACCAGTCAATCTACGTTCCTACTCTCCCCTATGGTCATGAGCTTTGGGTAATGACCGAAAGAACGAGATCGCGTATACAAGTGGCTGAAATGAGCTTTCTTCGTAGGATTGCTGGACTCACTCTCAGAGATAGGGTGAGGAGCTCAGTCATCCGGGAGAGGCTCAGAGTAGAACCACTGCTCCTCCACACTGAAAGGAGCCAGCTGAGGTGGTATGGGCATCTGATCAGGATGCCTCCTGGACACCTCCCACTTGAGGTGTTTCGGGCACGAGGAGACCCCGAGGCAGACCCAGGACTCGCTGGAGAGACTGTCTCCCAGGTGGTCTGGGAACGCCTTGGCATGGCCTGGTCAGGGCCTGGAAGACTTGCTGTGGTAAATGGAACCATGAATTCTGCTGTCTACCAAAAAATCCTGAAGGAGAATGTCCGGCCATCTGTTTGTGACCTCAAGCTGAAACGCACTTGGGTTCTGCAGTAGGACAATGATCCAAAACACACCAGCAAGTCCACCTCTGATTGGCTTAAGAAAAACAAAATGAAGACTTTGGAGTGGCCTAGTCAAAGTCCTGACCTGAATCTGATTAAGATGCTGTGGCATGACCTTAAGAAGGCAGTTCATGCTCGAAAACCCTCCAATGTGGCTGAATTACAACAATTCTGCAAAGATGAGTAGGCCAAAATTCCTTCACAGCGCTGTAAAAGACTTATTGCCAGTTATCGCAAATGCTTGACTGCAGTTGTTGCTGCTACAGGTGGCCCAACCAATTATTAGGTTTAGGGGGCAATCGCTTTTTCACACAGGGCCATGTAGGTTTGGATTTTTTTTCCCCTTAATAATAAACACCTTCATTTAAAAACTGCATTTTGTGTTTACTTGTGTTATCTTTGTCTAATATTTAAATGTGTTTGATGATCTGAAATATTTAAGTGTGACAAACATACAAAAAAATGACAAATCAGAAAGGGGTAAACACTTTTTCACACCACTGTATGTCAATGGAGGCTGTGTTTGTTTTTGTTACAAGCCGTTTTTAATTATTCCATCCCGTTCTGCTGCATCTGAACAGCGCTGACTGCATAGCTTCCGCCCCACCAAAAGCTGGCACCCCAAAGTTGGTTCTGGTTTTATTTCGGTTAATAGCCCAGCCCCAATATCAAGTTTTGAGCACATTTCAATATATTTTCCATTTCAGTTACACAGGAATAGATGTAGGATTGACAATATCGCATACATTGGGATAAATAACTGCATAGTCTGACTGTGCATGGACTGAAAACCTCTATAGTACAGCAAGCAAACTTTAAAAGAAGCATGACTGATCAAACTTTCAAAATAAAAGTCAGTGGATCACCAAATAATTGATTAATTTGTTGTCTCAGACATGTGTAAAGCAAAAATATGCATCAAATCATATGTGTGATGGCTGTTAACAGACCTGGATGGTCCATCTATGAACTGTCAATGTGTGGGGAAGCTCTGAATATTTTCACCTCTGTTATTACACTTGATTACTGCTCCAGGAGAAAAAAAACAACATTTGTTAGTCTGCTGTTTATTGTTTGGACTGTATTTGTACAACATGGACTGAACAAAAACAAACTGCCATCTACAGAAGTTCTCTGATGACTCTGCGATCGTTGGCCTCATCTCCAATGGAGATGAAGCTGAGTACAGAGGGCTTATCCAGGACTTCGTGGACTGGTGCCATCGGAACTGCCTCCAGATCAACGCGAGGAAAACTAAGGAGCTGGTGGTGGACTGCCGCAGGCATGGGCAACCCCTCACAGCACCAGTAAATATACAGGGAACAGACATCGAGATGGTGACATCCTATAAGTACCTGGGTGTTCATCTGAACAATAAACTAGACTGGTCACACAATACTGACGCACTCTACAAGAAGGGACAGCGCAGGCTGTTCCTGCTGAGGAGACTCAGGTCTTTTGGTGTACAAGGGGCGCTGCTGAAGACATTCTATGACACAGTGGTGGCATCAGCCATCACTTTTGGAGTGGTCTGCTGGGGCAGTGGCATTACTGCAGCCAATAGGAAGAGACTGAACAAACTGATCAAGAAAGCTACCTCTGTCCTGGGGCAGCGCCTTGATCCGATGGAGGAGATAGGAGAGAGAAGGACGGTGGCTAAATTGTCATCTCTGCTGGAGTCCGAGTTCCACCCTATGCAGGACATACTGAATGCATTGAGGAGCTCATTTAGCAGCAGACTACATCATCCCAGGTGCACAACCGAGAGGTTTCGCAGGTCCTTCCTACCAACGGCTGTCAGACTGTACAACCTAAGCAGGGCTGCTCGCAGAGATAGCAAAAAGACGTAACAAACTAATAGTTTTTTGAATGCAAAAGATGCAATAGACTTACACAATGGTCCCCTCCGGCATACAACTAGGAAAATACCGGTCGCTATGGAGGGTGAGAATATGTATGGGCACATAATCATACCATGTAGGATAACTAAGTAGACGGTTATGCTGTTTCATTCCATCTAGCAACAATGCTCTGCAATGTGTGTGTTTATATATTTACATATTTATTCCATCTAGCTACAATGCTCCGCACTGGGTGTGTTTATATTTATATATCTATATATTTATTTCATCTAGCTACAATGCTCCGCACTGTGTGTTTATATATCTACATATTATTCCATCTAGCTACATTGCTCCGCACTGTGTGGGTTTATATATTTACATATTTATTCCACCTAGCTGCAATGCTCCGTACTGTGGGTGTTTATATATCTACATATTTATTCCATCTAGCTACAATGCTCCGCACTGTGTGTTTATATATTCATATATTTATTCTATCCAGCTACAATGCTCTGCCCTGTGTGTCTCTGTGTGTGTATATATATATTTTATAGTAATATGTACATATGTATATTAGCTGCTCTTGCTTGCTTGCTTTTTTTCTTGCCTTCTGATTGTTGCTCTGAGTGTTGCTATCCCTGTGCTGTTGCAATCCTGGAATTTCCCCGTTGTGGGACTAATAAAGGCTCATCATCTTATCTTATCTTATCTAACAAAACATACTTGCACATTGTTCAGTTACATATTGCTGTGAAGAACAAACTGAGCCTTCTGATATGTTTGTGTTTTTATCATTTCATTTATATGCCAACTATTACACACAAATAAATAAATAAATGGAACAATAAATGAAATTTAACTGTCAGGTTCTGAGCATGGTTGGGGGACCATGCTCACGCTTTAAGTTTATTTTCGTTATTCACTGTGTTTTCTTCACCTCAGCCCAGTTTCATTATTGTGTTTATTTTAACGTTCATGTCCCTACTTGCATTGTTTTGAATTTGCCATTTATTTCTCTTGGCCATGACTATCTTCTGAGTTCTGTCTTGTCATTCTCCTTACCTTAATCTTAGGGTGCTTTCACACCTACAGATTTTAGTTTGTTTCAATCAAATTTGAGTTCGTTTTCTCTGTTACTGCGGTTTATTTTGTCTGGTGAGAACATGGTAATTGCACTCAAGTGTGCACCAAAACAACCATACCGAGACCACCTGAAAGAGGTGGTCTCAATTCGAATCAAATGGCGAACTCTGGTGTGATCCTGCAGGTGAAAAAGCAACTGCACTAAAACAGGACCAGCGAAAAATGGTAAAACATTTTATGTCACTGTACATACCTGATAGATCTTTGAAAATATCTGTGGTTGAGCACGTCACGGTTCTGGAGGATTAATGAATGTTATGAACATGTTATTTCCTATTCGTAGTGACGCTTCCTTTTCAAACTGTACAATTTGCTGGAAGTGGTATATGCACGTATGTAATAAACAATAATCAGGACAATGAAAACTCCCCGTAGATTACGCTACAATTTTTTTTTTTTTTTTTTTTTTTTTGTTTTTGTTACTTATTTGTACCCGTAGGTAGGTTTGGTTTGCAGTCTGGTGACAAGCCACCGGCTGCCGGTCGCTGCGTGCGCGAGCGCCCTAAACCTACATGTTTTTGGTATGCGGGAGGAAACTGGAGAAATCCCGGAGTAAACCCACGCAACACGGGGAGAACATGCAAACTCCACACAGCTCACTGTTGGTCGGGGGCTGGGATCGAACCCACAATTTGTATTATTTTCTCCCCAGAAATGCATAAATACACAGTAGTCATCTACTTCCTGTATTTACCTTTCCTGTTCTTGCGGCAAAAAATCTGACCAATAAGAACAGAAAACATTCTGATTTAAGTCTCACAGGATTTAATGTGATGCAGTTTGGTCTGCTTGAATTTTTGCCTGTGTGAAAGGGGACTGAACCAAGGAGAAAATGATACAAAGTAACAAACTTGTCAACTGATTCGGACCAAATTAAAAAAATTTAGGTGTGAAAACACCCTTAGTTTAGTTCATCATAGTCCTGTTTATTAGTATTATGTTTATCATGATTTTATTTATTTTATTTTTTTGGATACTTTATTAATCCCAGAGGGAAATTCAGGGCATACACATGGATGGATGAGGCAGCCACAGTGCGGCACCAATCCCTTCACCATTCATACACACATTCACACATAGGGCCACTTTAGAGTCTCCAATTAACCTAACCTGCATGTTTCTGGCCTGTGGAAGGAAACCGGAGTACCCGGGGTAAACCCACACAGACACGGGGAGAACATGCAAACTCCACATAGAAGGGTCACTGATGGTCAGGGGGTGGGATCGAACCCTCGACTTTCTTACTGTGCTGCTACAGTGCTAACCACTGCACCACCGAGCTGCCCCAAATCACAGTTACTGTATGCTTAAGTTTGATGATAATTGTTCTCATGGTTATGTTATCATATTTATTCCTGTCATGATTTGGATATGGGCTTTTGTTTTCACAGTGCCTTTTGTTTACTTCCAGTTTTGCATTGTGAGTTTTTTGCTTTGCTAATTATTCACGGCTGCTTTTGATTTTTTGATTACTGATTGTCCATGGGTGCTCCTGATTTTCTGCCTTATATATACACACCGTGCACTGCCCTCGGTGCAGCGATCTACTGTGATGTTATGTCAAGTCTGGTTAAGTTATGTCATGTTTATGCCACATCTGGTTTCTTTGCCTCCAATAAATCACTGCAAACTACAGCTCCAGCTCTTGGGTCCAATTCTCCTGTTTGTGCGCTATGAAGGGATGCATTTCACAACATTAACCTCGTAGAAATATAATTGTACCTGATTTACTAATAAAAAGTGTTTGTAAGTCAAGTCCACATTTGAAATCATTTGAACTGGATAACAATATTGAGAAGTTAAACGTTTCCACATAATGAAACTTTTGTTCATTTTTTTTTTAGTTTTATGAGGTCAGAATAAAAAGACAACAAACCAAAACAGACACTTACTTTTAATTTTGCACAAAAATGAACAAAAATGTTTAGAAATTAATAGTCTTCCAGATATATGACCACAATGTTTAAAGAGGAAAAAGGTATTTTTCCATTTAGGCAAAAGCTAAAGGGACATAGGACTTTCAGCTCAGGGGAGAAATTTAATAAAATATTGTTACATAGGCAGCTTGGTGGCACAGTGGATAGCAGAGTGGCAGCACAGTAAGAAGGTCACGGGATCGATTCCACCCCTGACCATTGTGGGTTCGATCCCATTCCCTGACCATTGGTGACCCTTCCGTGTGGAGTTTGCATGTTCTCCCCGTGTCTGCTTGGGTTTACCCCGGGTACTCCGGTTTCCTCCCACAGGCCAAAAACGTGCAGGTTAGGTTAATTGGAGACGCTGAAGTGGCCCTAGGTATGAATGTGTCTGTGAATAGTGAAGGGATTGGCGCCGTACCATGAATGCCTCATCCATCCAGTTGGATGCCCTGAATTTCCCTCTGGGGATTAATAAAGTATACAAAATACAAATACAAAATACATAGTGTAATTTAAGACAAGATGTTTAGGATTTGGGTTTGGGAGAAAAAAGAAATCTAAAATTTCTTGGGTATGAAAAGTGCATTTGCATCATTGTTTAATTTGTACAACTTACAGGGGTCATTGACTGTGCCTTTTCCACATTTTAAAGTGACACTCTGGCAAAAATCAAGTTTTTTCTGTTGTTTTAACATGTTTTTTTTTTTTTTTTTTGTGACTTACAAGACATATCAAGTGCAAAATCTCACCACAGTCTGAAGCCTGTGATTTTCTGCTGTGAATTTCCAGTTTGGCAACACCCCCCTGAAACGGGAGAGTTTGGACAGACCGTTAGAAGCTATGTAAGCATTCCTGCTTAGCCTGGTTGGTTATAACATTAACCATTCATTCATTCATTCATTCATTCATTCATCTTCTTCCGCTTAATCCTTTTCGGGTCGTGGGGGGGCTGGAGCCTATCCCAGCATCTTTGGGCGAGAGGCAGGGTACACCCTGGACAGATCGCCAGTCCATTGCAGGGCCAACACAGAGAGACAGACAACCATTCACTCTCACAGTCATACCGAAGGACAATTTAGAATCCCCAGTTTGATGCCAATTAACCTAACTTGCATGTTTTTGGCATGTGGGAGGAGAAATCCCGGAGTAAACCCACGCAGACACGGGGAGAACATGCAAACTCCACACAGATCACTGTTGGTCGGGGGCTGGGATGGAACCCAGGATCCCCCACCCAAGGGTGAGTTGCTGTGCTGCCGCAGTGCTAACCACTGCTCCACCATGCCGCCCTAACATTAACCAATCAGACCAATACTCTTGGCTACCTCGGGGGAAGAGGGAGGGCCGAGGAGCAGCAGGATTGAGGCAGAACGGGTTGGGGTAGCTGGGCAGCGCGGTGGTGGATTGGTTAACACTGCGGCAGCACAGCAACTCACCCTTGGCCGGGGAATCCTGGGTTCAATCCCAGCCCCCGACCAACAGTGATCTGTGTGGAGTTTGCATGTTCTCCCCGTGTCTGCGTGGGTTTACTCCGGGATTTCTCCAGTTTCCTCCCACATGCCAAAAACATGCAAGTTAGGTTAAGTGGCATCAAACTGGGGATTCTAAATTGTCCTTAGGTATGACTGTGAGAGTGAATGGTTGTCTGTCTCTCTGTGTTGGCCCTGCGATGGACTGGCGATCTGTCCAGGTGTACCCTGCCTCTCGCCCAAAAAGATGCTGGGACAGGCTCCAGCACCCCCCCCCCCCCCCCGCGACCCGAAAAGGATTAAGTGGAAGAAGATGGATGGATGGATGGATGGGTTGGGGTAGCGTAGAGGCAGAGAGGTGGTGGTGGGGGGGGGGGGGGCCCAATTTGAATGTGGCTGTGTGAGACCGCTGCCAGATGGGCACCGCACTGTGAGCTGAGAGCAGCCACATTTAAATGCCCCCCCACCCCCCGCTCAATCGCCAGTGGATGGGGGACTGAAAAATGTTCCGCTTTTTATTTTTGAAGATAGAGGCAAAATTTTAATGTCCGGAAATGTCGTGAACAGACTAGCAGCCAGGAGTTGTAGCGACCAATCTTGTGCAAGCCCTGCAGGCCGCTAATTAGAATATTCATAGATCTGCACATACTTAAGTAGGTGAAAGATTTAAAAGCTCTTTCCAAGCAATTCTAAGGCAATGAAAGTTTTTTTGTGGGTAAAAAGCCACAATATACTATTTTGGGCAACACATATTTGTTTTTGAGGTGGTTTTAGAGCTGCCGGAGTGCATCTTTAACAGCTCACACAGGTCGTAGTGAAATGTTTGTGATGCGGTGGCACTGTGTGGGGGGTTCTCCACCCAGAGTTGGAAGCCGGGGAGGAGATGGAACAAAGGAATGAAGGAGGAAGTGGCACCGGGGGGGGGGGGGGGGTCTCAGACGTATCGGAAAGGACTATTCGCCCCCCGGGGAGTTCGGGAGACACAGGAGTCGTGAGACGAAGAGAGGGGGTTATTATGTTAATGTGCCACGCATGTCTTTGTGCACTGAAAGTATTGTGTTTGACTCCTTGGGTCTTATGGTGCAGAAATAAAGGTTATAAAAAGGAGGCGCCCAGAGACCCCGTTAGAATATTTCCTGTACTTGATGTTGGAAGAAGAATAAAGTTCACGTGTCGTTCAGCTCGCTGCCTCGTCTGCTTTCTTCTTCCACCTTGGTGATCCCCAAGACGTGCCATGGCAAGCGAGCCGAGCACCACCCCGGAGACTACCCAGAGGGAGAACATCAGCGCCGCATGCGCTGTCACAGTCAAGCTCCCAGATTTCTGGCTTCACAACCCGACCGCGTGGTTCTTGCATATAGAAGCCCAGTTTGCACTCTGCGGGATCACAACGGACGACACAAAATATTGCCATGTGGTCGCTGCGCTGGATGTGCGTGCCACACAGCAGGTAACGAACCTGCTCCAGGAGCCACCGACCCAAGAAAAATATGAAGTGCTCAAGAGGATGCTACTCCAGCATTATACCCTGTCTAACAGTGAGAGGGCAGAGAGACTCCTAACACATTCAGAGTTAGGTGACAGATCAGCTGTGGAGCTCATGGAGAGCATGTTGGTGCTGAGGGGGAACAACAACAAATCTTTCCTGTTCGCCCACCTGTTCCTCAGGAACCTACCTGCTACAGCGAGGGCAATCCTGGCCAACTTGCCACTGCTGGTTACTTAGGACCACCGCGCCCTGATGCAGGAAGCAGACCGCATCATTTTAGCAACCACAGCTCTCAGCGTGAATGCAGCGGCACCGACAACCACGAGGGACTCCAGCGAGGTCGAGGAGCCATTGGTGGTAGCCGGGACAGACGTCAAGAGACGCAGGAACAGGGTGATCTGTTTCTATCATCGCCGTTTCAGCTCGAATGCCCAACACTGCCTGCCACCATACCAATTCAAGAAGCCGGGACAACGGCACGGCCAGCAGTCAGTAGCAGCTGCGACCGCTGGCAACAGGAACAAGCTCCTTTTTATCATGGACACACGTTCGGGGAGGCATTTCTTGGTGGACTCCGGCTCCCAGAAGAGCCTTATCCTGCCGGTCAGCGCAGACAGGTCGGCAGGAGGCAGTGGTCCCGAGCTTACGGCCACCAACAGATCTACCATCAGGACATTTGGTGAACAGATGCTGATGGTGTGCCTACACGGATGCAATTTCCAGTGGGACTTTGTGGTAGCTGCATGTTCTGCCCCCATTTTAGGCGCAGATTTATTATGTGCTTATGGGTTGTTAGTCGATGTTGCCAACAGACGTTTAGTGGACGGTGTGTCTTTCACCTTCCTGCCCTGCACAGCTCGGGAGCTGGGTCAACAACACTGGCTAACATTATAGCTCCAGGGGGTAAGTTCCAGCATTTACTTGCACAGTTCCCAGCACTCACGGTCCCAACTTTTTTGGCTTTGGTAACCAAACACGGGGTTGAACATTTCAGAACCACAAAAGGCCCGGCGGTGTTCGTGCGACCTCAGCGCCTGGATGCGACTAAACTGGTTAGCACACGTGAGGAGTTTGCCAACTTGGAGCAGCTGGGCATTGTCAGGTGCTCCAACAGCCCATGGGCATCCCTGCTACACATGGTGTCTAAGGCCGATGGGTCGTGGTGACTGTGCAGCAATTTGCGGCACTTGAACAATGCCACGGAACACGAACAGTATCCCATCCTGCACATCCAGGATTTTTCCATGCACCTGGCCGGGACGCATGTATTTTCAAAAGTAGAACTGGTCCATGGTTACCAAGTCCCGGTGTGCACAGAGGATGTGCCCAAAACAGCGGTAATAACTCCTTTTGGTCTTTTCAAGTTTTTTAGCATGCCGTTTGGGTTAAAGGGCGCTGCGCAAACTTTCCAGAGAATGATGGACGAGGTGCTCCGTGACCTATCTTTCATTTTTTTTCTACTTAGACAACATTCTGGTAGCTAGCGCGTCCGAGGAGGAGCACCTCGCCCATCTCAAGATGGTTTTCCAGAGGTTGGAAGTGCACGGGCTTATAGTCAACCTGGCAAAGTGCCAGTTTGGTGTGCCAGTGATTGATTTTTTGGGGCCATTGCATTTCGCCGGAGGGCGCGATTCCACTACCTGATAAGGTGCGTGCCGTGTCGGACTTTCCACGTCCGCAGACCATGAGGTCCCTACAAGAATTTTTGGGAATGGTCAACTTTTATAACCGCCTCCTCCCCCAGGCAGCCCAGCTGCTGCAGCCACTGTACACCGCACTTAAGAAAAAGAAGCCCGCGGAAAACATCAACTGGACCCCCAAGCGAGTCCAGGCTTTCGCAAACGCCAAAACAGCGTTCACTGACGCCGCTTTGCTAGCCCACCCTGCCCCGTCAGCACAAATAGCGCTCACCACGGATGTGTCTGATGTTGCCATAGGGGCAGTGGTGGAGCAGTACATCTCTGGCTCATGGCAGCCGCTCGCATTTTTCAGTTGTACTTTGTGCAACAATGAACGCAAATACAGTACATTCGACAGAGAATTGTTGGCCCTCCACCTGGTGATGCGCCATTTCCAGTTTTGGCTAGAAGGGTGCTGTCACGGGTGGTCCTTGTGGACCACTAATGAGACGCTGTAGGCCAGCCGATGAGTTTGTATATTTATTAATAAAGACAAGGATGACAAAGTAAACCACCACGTGGGGCAAAAACAAGAACAATGACTACTGTACTGACACAGTGATGAATAAACATAAGCTAAGGGAGAAACTTACAAGACTCGAAGAATAACAGGATGACTGGAACCGGACGTAACGACTCCAGCCGAACGCTGTACAAGAGCAACGTCCATCGTATGTGTGAGGTCACAGCCCGGAGTAACCGCAGCTGCTCCCTTAAATAGGGCAAGGGATTAATCAGCTGATGAGGGCATCATCTGCTGAATTAAACCCAGCTGTCATTGCTGAGCTCCGCTCTGACAGCCGGAAGCTCCGCAGGGACGCTGTCAAAATAAGAGCTCTGGGAAACTACAGAAATAAACAGGCTGGAAGGGAAATACCGCATGACCTGAGTGCAGACGAGATTGGTGCTCAGACCACGACAGGCACAAGTTCACCACATTCGTGGATCATAAACCGCTGACGTACGCGATGTCCAAGGTCTCGGAACCGTGGTTGGCCCGGCAGCAACAGCATTTGGCCATGATCTCGGAGTTCACGACCGACATTCAACATGTTGCCGGTAAGCTCAACGTCGTGGCCGACTGCCTGTTGCGCACGTTAGTCTCCCAGGTCTACATGGGAATAGATTTCCCTGCCATGGCTGCGGAACAAACCGGGGATGTGGACATTTGCACGCTCCAGTCCGCACCTACTGGATTAAAGCTGGAGAGCAGGGTGGTGCAAGAAGGTTGCCCTCCCTTGCTCTGCAATGTCTCCACCGGTCGCCCACGCCTGGTGGTTCCAAACTCTTGGCACTGCCGCATTTTTGAGTCAGTCCACCCCTTTTGCATCCCGGCATGCGTGCCTCGGTTAAACTGGTGGGGGCAAAATTTGTCTGGCTGCGCTTGCGCAAGGACGTGAAAGAGTGGGCTGCAGCGTGCATCACGTGTCAGCGGGCCAAAGTGCACAACCCCACTAAAGCCCCCCTCGAGCCATTCCAAATCCCGGCCAGGAGGTTCGACTATGTCCATGTGGATTTGGTGGGACCCCTCCCACCATTGCAAGGTTTAATGCATCTTTTGACAATCGTGGACCGCACTACGCGTTGGCCTGAAGTGGTCCTGCTGGCTTCCACCACATCTGCGGAAGTGACTCACACTTTTTTGTCGGTTTGGGTTGCACGGTTCGGCCCCCCATCGGACCTCACTTCCGACAGAGTCAGCAGTTTGTTTCGGAACTCTGGTCCGCGATGGCCCACAGCCGCGTACAACCCCCAGGCTAACGGGTTATGCGAACGTTTTCACTTAAGGCAGCACTCACAGATGCAAATTGGGTTGACCGCCTCCCCTGGGTTCTTTTAGGGTTGCGCTCCACGCCTAAGGAGGATTTGGCAGCCTCCCCAGCAGAACTCGTTATTTCTCAGCTGCTGTGGATCCCTGGGGAGTTTTTACCAGAAAACCCCGCACCCGGGGTCGATCCGCCTGTGCAATTTTTGCACAGTACGGAAGCTGTTAACGTGCCGGGCCCGGCCCACCATTGTTTTCCCCGCACTTTTGTCCCAAAAAGCTTACAGAACGCCAGGTTTGTTTTTGTCAGGCACAATGCTCACCGGACCCAGCTGCACCCACCGTACGATGGACCGTTCAGGGTGTTGGCAACTGAGGCAAAGCATTTTGTGTTAGACTTGGGGGGGCGTAGGGAGACCGTCTGCATCAACAGGCTGAAGCCCACTTTTGTGTTGGCAGATGAGCAGGTGGTGCTGGCCCAAGCTCCCCGGTGCAGATGCCCACTGTCGGTGGCTCCGCAAGTTGGTGTTCCCTCGGTAAAGACCTGCACTCACGAAGCTGACATGTCCCCCCCCCCCCCCTTTATCCCTCCACACACTAATGTGCTCGCCAGCACACCTCACCAGCAGGGTGTTTCGACCGGACCAGCGACTCCGCACTACAGCCACTATGGGTGCTGGCTCAAGCCCAAACAATGGGGGGGGTTGTGCCCTTTCTGGGTGTTGGGGGGGGCTGTGTGGTGGCACTGTGTGTGGGGTTCTCCACCCAGAGTTGGAAGCCAGGGAGGAGATGGAACAAAAGGACTGAAGGAGGAAGTGGCACCGTGGGGTCTCAAACGTATCGGAAAGGACTAAATGCCCCCCGCGGAGTTCGGGAGACATAGAAGTTGCAAGAGGAAGAGAGGGGGTTATTGTGTTAATGTGCCACGCATGTCTTTGTGCACTGAAAGTATTGTGTTTGACTCCCTGGGTCTCATGGTGCAGAAATAAAGGTTATAAAAAGGAGGTGCCCAGAGACCCAGTTAGAATGTTTCCTGTACTTGATGTTGGAAGAAGAATAAAGTTCATGTGTTGTCTAGCTCACTGCCTCGTCTGCTTTCTTCTTCCACAGTGACATATTTTGGTCAAATTTTCTTAAATTATTTAATTATTGCAGCATCCTCATGAATCATCTTTTGCAGCCTTTCTGAGAATGGCTGATTTCAGTGCATGTCTCTTTACGTGCAGAAGAACCACAATTGACTCTGTCCTCCCTCTTACAACACTTCTGCTAATTTTAACTGGCTAGGATTAGCTTGGGTAGCGAGCTGTGAATTTCCAGTTTGGCAACACCCCCCTGAAACGGGAGAGTTTGGACAGACCTTTAGTAGCTATGTAAGCATTCCTGTTTAGCCTGGTTGGTTATAACATTAACCATTCATTTATTCATTCATTCATCTTCTTCTGCTTAATCCTTTTCGGGTTGCGGGGGGGCTGGAGCCTATCCCAGCATCTTTGGGCGAGAGGCAGGGTACACCCTGGACAGATCGCCAATCCGTCGCAGGGCCAACACAGAGAGACAGACAACCACTCACTCTCACATTCACACCTAAGAATAATTTAGAATCCCCAGTTTGATGCCAATTAACCTAACTTGCATGTTTTTGGCATATGGGAGGAAACCGGAGAAATCCCGGAGTAAACCCACGCAGACACGAGGAGAACATGCAAACTCCACACAGATCACTGTCAGTCGGAGGCTGGGATTGAACCCAGGATCCCCCGGCCAAGGGTGAGTTGCTGTGCTACTGCAGTCAATTAACAAAGATGAAATTTCCAAGTCATTTCATGAAAACAAAGACTAAAAAAAAAAAAAGTGTTTAAAAATGTGCACAATGTAAGTCTTAAATGTTCTTCTAAAAATTAGTATATTGATGAAAAAAAATTATTAATTTTTTACGGGTCCAAAATAATCTAAATATTTACATTCCAGCATCTGGATGAAGGTAAACACGGAAGCCCTGTGAGGATGTCACAGACAACAGCATCGCTAGTTTCAAGTTACCTGCCATCTTCTTGTTTTGGGTTGTTGGGTTGCCAGGTAGTGAATTATTCAGCTAAATACCCGCGTCTGAAGGCAGACGTCAGTTTCCCAATCGTTCTCAAGTATGACACGACAAACAAAGGAGCAGGATAAATATTGGTTCTGATTTTGACGGCTGATGTCTGCTGAAGAATATCAAAGGGCTGAAAAGTCACGCAGAGGTGACCACTTTTCTTCTGACAGGTAAGTGCAAACTAGCGCCATTCATCTACTGTTAATCTGGTGGTTAGTTGTTTTTTTTTGGGGGGGGGGCAGCAGTTTAAACTCTATGTAACTAACTAAATTTTATTTCTGACATGTTCATATTATAATTATGAGTGTATGATAATATCAACCAATGTATGGCATGGAAGACACCCCGCTAACTGCTACTTACCAAGCTACAATATACGACAGGTTCATGATATGTTCAACATTTGAATCTATGAATGTAAAAGCACATACTAATTGTGCTAGCAGTCATGTTTTGCATAAAGTTTTGAAAAAAAATTATCAGCTTTGATGTGCAGCTGCTCATTACACACTGTAATATATAAATGCCAAATCCTTTATTTTGAATTTTTAAATGTGTTTGTTTCGGAGACTTTTTTTTTTTTTTTTTTTTTTTTTTTTTACTGTTTTTGAAATATTAAGGAAGCTAATGCTTTTTTGAATATTTAGTGAGTAACTTGGTCAAACCAATCATATTTATGGGTTATTTTGCCAAAAGTAGATGTCACAGATATTTGTTTTTGTTGCTTTCTTATTTGAATAACTTCTCAAGACAATAGTCAAAATTTGGCAGCTAAAATGTCTTACACTTTTCATTTTTATTAAAACCACAACTTGGCTGTGCACTTGGTGTCCCAAGAATGTGTAATTACAAATGCTGTTCTCTTCTTTAATCAGCAGGAATGCATATATAACACAGCCATCCATCCATCTTCTATGGCTTTTCTGGGGTTCGGGTTGCGGAGGCAGTAGTCTAATCGGAGAAGCCCAGACTTCCCTCTCCCCTGCCACCTCCTCCAGCTCTTCATAGAGGACACCAGCTGAGAGACATAGGGCCCTATTTTGATGATCATCCGTGGACTTTTCTGCCACTTTCCGCCATACGCCAGTGTTTCTGTTAAATTTCTGTCAGACCATTGTCAGGTTTTTACACTTTGCATCACACCATCTAACTGCCAATAGACAGTGCACCTGCTACTTGCTGGCAGGCAGAGGTTCATTTCAAAGAGGTATGGAGGCACGCAATCTAATGTGCATTACTATGATAGTGCATGTCATGACAATCTGTTCTTTTGATCAGGAAAAAGGAGGTCTATCGTCAGAAGCACATTGTTTAATGCTATTTCAGTGGCGTGTTTTGAAATTGTGCAGCTCTGGAGTGCATGAGGAAACAGCACGCGCTGGGATCTGCTTTTATTTTAATGGAGAAAGTTGTAACAGTGATAATATAATCGGCTATCATTTTACTTATATGATGATCACACATTATTTTTTTTTATTCCATCTACGCTCTCATTTTAATTGCGGATTTACCATTGGAGTCTATAGTAGTTAGTTAATTCCCTTTCGGCTTTAGGACTGTGACTAGGATTCTTCTTTGACTTGGCACAGAGGCGTCGTCTCTTCGAATTTAGTCTGCTCGTAGGATCATTAGCTTCCCCAGGCGAGCCCAGGTACTGGCGGAGGGCGCGACGAGAACGCTGATCCATTGCCCCACACCATGGGGCACACCATGTAGACACCCAGCTCAACTCAACCATGAGAACTATAACTGGAACTATAACTATAACTGGAACTATAACTGGAACAATCCGCTCAACACCACTCCCCTGGCTCTCTGTACTGTCAAACATAGCCCCTCCACACATCCGGCGAGTAGCATTAACTCAAAGGATGCTCCAAAAAGTTAAAGATTTTCCTCACTTGCCAATCCATGCAGATATCTACACCCCACCCACTGCCCGACTTTCATCCAGATGGCCGATTTGGAAAAACCCTCCCCCAGCTGACTTTACCATCCAGACAGCTTGGCAAGAGGAATGGGAGACCAAGGAGGTCCCAAACAAACAGCTGGTGATAAACCCCAACCAACAGGTCCCGGGCACCAACCTCCCAAGGAGACAGTGGTCTACACTCAATCGCTTCAGGACTGGACATGGCCCCTGCTTGGCCAGCCTTCACAGATGGGGCAGTAGCCCTAGCCCACTGTGCGCATGTGGAGAGGAGCAAACAATGGAACACATCATAGAGGTTTGCCCGCTCCAAAGACTGGAAGGAGGATTACACACCCTCCATACAGCAAATCAGGAGGCAACTGCTTGGCTTAAGGACTTTGCATTCGCTAAATAAATAAATAAATAATTCCCTTCCACTGTGGAACACCATTTGGTGTATAGGGGTGGCGCCTGTCTCCGTTTCTCTGACCCTAGACCACACAGCTACTGTAAGTAGTGAAAGCAACAGTGGGGGGTCAGTCCTCTGGTATCTCTGTGCGTAACTTTTCTTTCCCCGTTCTATTATGCTGAGCACCACGCTAGAAGGCAGAAAGTACCATTTTTATATGGTCTTTGGTATGACTCGGCCGGGATTTAAACCCCGGCCTCCCGGGTGTGGGGCGGATGCTCTTCCAACTAGGCCACCACTCTGGTATTGGAGTCTATAGATTAGGCATTAACGTAGGATTTTTTTTTTAGGCGAATGAATGAATAAATACAGAGGATGTATGCATTACAGGGTGATGTGCGGCGCACGGGGAGGTGGGGGGTGTCAGTCTGAGGATTTTTATTCCATTCACATTTTCATTTTCATCACTATTTGGCATTAAGCCAACTGTAGAGCATCCGCTCCACACCCGGGAGGCAGGGGTTCAAATCCCGGCCGGGTCATGCCAAAGACCATATAAAAGTGGAACTTCCTGCCGTCCAGCTTGGTGCTCAGCAATAACGGATTGGAGGAGGGAAATCTGTGGCGGCGCCTTGCATGGCAGCGGCCCTCTGACCTCTGGGTGTGTGTGATTGACACTGTAGATAGGTAAAGCACAATCTTGTTCTACTGTACATGATTGGTTGTACGGTTGTACGGTTGAATGACAATAAGGGTGATTTAATTTAATTTAATTTAATGTGTTTATTTTTAGGAGAATAAATGAAGGAATAAGGAGTGTGCAGCGTTTTACTTTTCACTGTAACTCCCCAGAGAGACAGGGGATGTGTTCACATTTGTCTTGGCTGCACGCCCCCGGTTTCCAGGTGGGTCGAAGCCGCTAGCCCCAGTAAGCTCCCCGACTGCCACCTGTCAGCCCCATCAGAAGCCACCGAGAGCAGGCTCGCTTCGTGGCAGGGGTCGGCGGCAGATGGAAAGCTGTGCCAGATTCCTTTCCTCCCTCCTGCCCGAGAGGGACTGGGACAGTGAGCTGCAAACCTCGGCAGACCCCCACATGAGATGGGAAAGACCCTCGGTTGGCGAAAGCAACAGGAGAGGGAGCACTCCATCTCCCCACGGGCCAGAAGTGACTTCCACGCCATCGTTAAAGAAAGTTTATGAAAGTTTGCATAGGCATCATCCCCCTTTCCTCAAGTTCTACACTATATGAAGTGCACACTACATTAAACCATTCAGCTGATTTTTCAGCTCAGCATTCTTCCCCATTTGTTCTTTCTAACATAACTAACTGGGCATCAACTATGATTGATGTCTTCCTTGTTACCAAGCAGCATTACTATTGTGTGCATTTTGGCTCACACGCACAGGCTTTGGTCAGTGCAAAACCCATCTTAAATCGTCATGATTACAGTTCACTTTAGATAATGCGCCTCTTTGCATTAGAGAAATGGGCATGAGTGCTTTGGATTGGATTATCCAAAAGACACCTCTGAATAATTAGACCGGCCTCTTTGCATCATGCGCTGGCAGAAAGTTTGTTTCTACACTGCTGTGATAAGAAAATGAACTTGGAAATGCCCATAAACGCGTTCTGCGTCAGTAACAACTGACTGACTGACCGCGTCATTGTAATACGGCCCATAATAAAGGTTTATCTTATTTTACGGGACGGGATGGCAGTGGCTCAGGAGGTAGAGCAGGTCATCCAATAATCACATGGTTGGCGGTTCGAATCCCGCTCTCCCCAGATATCCTGCCGTTGTGTCCCTGGGCAAGACACTTCACCCTCAATTGCTCCTGGTGGGTCTGGAAGCGCCATGTTAGGCAGCATGCCACCATCAGTGTGTGAATGGGTGGATAGCAGGATCTGTAAAGCGCTTTGGTCATCAAGAGATGAGAATAAAAGCGCTATATAAGTGAATGCCATTTACCATTTATCTTACAGTCTCTTTAATGTGTCCTGGGTCTGCCCCAGGGGTCTCCTTCCTGAGCCCAGTCTCAGCAAAAAAATATTCAATTGCACATTTTGTCAGTCAGAGAAAATGTCCAGAGGCAAGTAAAAAGGATTTTTGACATGCAGTGGGTACGGGGTGTTTACAGCTTTAAGAAACGTGTGTAACGGCATTTTTTTTTTTTTCACTTTTATTGTGTGTGAGCATGGAGCAACTAACGTAACCTAATCTATACTTTAATGCCTAACCCTAACCTCATAGGAACCTTTCATTAGTGGAGTGAAAAACAAAGTAAGGAAAAAAAAAAACAAGAAAAAAGAAAACAAAGAAAAAGATGAGTGCCAGACAACAGTGGGGGCTGAACTTGTGTGTTTTTGCTGAAACAGCTGTGGAAGTAACCGTCCACCATCCCCTTCCCACCAACTGAATGAGCGTTGAAAAAGCAAAGTAAAAGATGCGTTGTTCTGCGCATGCACGGTGAGGACTGCGCAGTGAGTGAACTTGTGAAAACGTACCGAGGCACGTTATTTTTTGATTTAACGTAGAAATGTACGTTTTTAGAGGGGTGGGAAAACGTTTATTAGATATGTTTTTTTTACTGAGACCGGGTTGCCTTCCTCCTCTCTTTTTTCACAGCACACATAAAATGTAACTCAATTTCTGTACCGGCTCTTTCCTTCACCTACAGTATACTGTAATTGACATTGTGTAGACCAAGTAAACTTACTGTAGCACTGCTGTAGTCCTAAAGCTGTCTAGTAGTTCACATATTGTCATACTTTAATGTTGTTAGTCTGTGATGACATTTTCTTAGAGATTGTCCTTTTTCTACATCAACAGTTTGTACCTGACTATAGTGAAAAAGGTCAACACTGACTAAGGGAAGCAAAAGCTTTCCAGAGTGTGTCCTAACCCTGATTTGATTTATTTTGCTCTATTGCTCTCCTACTCCCAGATCTGCCCCATGGACCCTGCATCATGGAATGTTTATTTTTTAATAAATATTTTTCCCCAAATAAATTCATGTTTGTTACATGTTGACTCACTTGATTTGAGGTTGATTACCTTTTACATTCTGCTCATGCACCTCCAAAAGTTGAATATTGCAGAGAATTTATTTTTAGAAATAACTCAAATCTAAAAAGTAAAAATGTGTACAAAGTTGCTATAAGACTTTGAAGTTATGTTGAAAATCTACAGAAGAGAGTTAATGTCATAAAAATAGTCGTAGAGTCAGGGTGATTGAGGGGAGAAAGAGAGCGTGGTTTGACTGATCCTCGCAGGTGTGGAACAGTCACTAGCTATAATGGGAGACAGAATTTTTTTTTATTTTGGGGGGATTACCACGAATGTGGGGAAAGGGAATTTGTTTTTGTTTTTGTTTGGTTTGTAGGATGAATGTTCTATCATCCATATTTTTGCTTCTCTGTATGAGCATGTTCATATCTCAAGGTAATCTCAAACTCCTTATTGATCATAGATCAAAGCGTTAATCTTAATTTAACTTCATGGAATTGCAGAGGTCTACAAAATCTAAAAAAACTTAAACAAGTTATGAATAAAATAAAAGACATAGATTCAAAAATTGTATTTTTACAAGAAACTCATCTAATAGAGGAGGATGTAAAAAGAATTAGGAGAAGATGGCAAGGTAACGTGTTCACCTCATCATTTTCATCCCGAGCTAGGGGAGTTATGATTCTCATACACAAAACAGTCCCATTTCAAGTGAAAAATGTAATCGGAGACAAATTTGGAAGATATCTAATCAACCAAGGATCTTTGTTATTAGAAAATATAAATCTGGTGAACTTATATGGCCCCAATATTGATGATCAAAACTTCTTTGTTAATTTATTCCTCACTTTATCATCACTTACAGGGCAACATATAATAGCAGGGGATTTTAATTGTACATTAAATCCCAGTATAGATAGATCAACAGGACTGGACTGTACGCACAATGGATGTAGGATGACTATTAATCATTTTATGGAAGAATTGAGATTGCTAGATATATGGAGAGAAATGAAACCACAAGTCAAAGCCTATTCTTGTTATTCTAATACCTATAAGACATTCTCACGTATTGACTACTTTTTGATCTCTACAGAATTAAGGTCCAAGATTCAAAATTGTTTCTATGATAACATTGTGATCTCTGATCATGCACCCTGCTGTCTAATATATGTAGATAAGAAATTGACAAAGGATCCAGGTAGGTGGCATTTTCAGCATAAATGGCTTCAGGATGAGGAATTTGTTAAGTACATAGAAAAACAGATAGATGAGTTCTTTGATATTAATACTACACAAACAACGGCATGTATAAAGTGGGAGGCTTTCAAAGCTTTTATTAGGGGGCATATTATTAGTTATACAGGTTCAAAATCTAAGAAGACCCGAGAGGAGAGAGTCCAATTGGAATGTAAAATAAAAATTCTTCAAGAAAAGGCGTATGCAGGAAGTAACCCACAGTTAGAGAACGAATTACTGATTCTGAGAGCTGAATATGACAAAAAATCAGCGAATAGAGCTGCCTCGAGTCTTCTAAGATTGAAGCAAACTTTTTATGAACAAGGTGAAAAATCAGGAAAATTATTGGCATGGCAGATTAAACAATTAGAATTTAAAACACCAATTACCAGTATTATAAGTAATGGACAGGTAGTTATAGATCCTTTAGAAATTAATAGTGCCTTTAGAGATTATTATGAAAAACTATATGATACAAAAAATGAAACTGACTTAACAAAACTAAATGGGTTTTTGGGTGGATTATCTATACCGTGTATTCCAAATGAAAACAGGGAGATACTGGAGTCTAAAATTAGTCAAGAAGAAGTTGGGCAAGCCATTGATAATATGAAATCAGGAAAAAGAACAGGACCAGATGGTCTTCCAGTTGACCTCTATAAAAAATTTAAGAATAAATTAATAAAACCACTTTTGGAAATGGTTTTAGAAGCATTTCAAAATGGTAATTTACCACCATACATGAATAAAGCCTTAATTATACTGTTGCCAAAACTAGGTAAACCCCCAAATAAATGTGAAAATATGAGACCAATAAGCCTAATAAATGCTGATCTTAAAATAATCTGTAAAACTTTAGCAAAACGACTACAAGAAATATTACCAAATATTATTAACAGAGATCAGAATGGCTTTATAAAGGGAAGACAAGGCTTCCATAATGTAAGAAGACTATTTAATATTATTTATTCCAATAAAGAAGCACCGGATACAGCTCTCCTATCATTGGACGCCGAAAAGGCCTTTGATAGGGTCGAATGGCCCTTTCTTTTTGAAGTCCTACAAAGGTTTGGACTTCGAAATAATTTCATAAAATGGGTCCAGATAATATACAATAATGCTACAGCAGAAATCCTAACAAACAGCAATATCTCAAAATCAATAAAAATCAATAGAGGATGTTGACAAGGCTGTCCACTTTCACCTTTACTGTTTACTATGGCAACTGAACCTTTAGCGATGGCAGTACGTTTACATCCACAAATATATGGAATTAAAGTCCTCGGACGGTGACATTTTTTTATTGAACCAATAAACTGATTGTATGAAAATATTCCATTCTGGCCATTCCCGTGATTTAAAATGTGTCACCAGCCTCCATAAATGACTTTATTTGTTAATAGCCCATCTTTCACTTAGTGATGCTGCAGTACCGCCATCTCTCAATAGGGGCGGGCAGCAGTGACGTCAGGTCAGGGAGAAAAAGGAAATGGCTGAACGACAGCAGAGTGATTCGGACAGCGATTATTTTATGGAGTATGACGACCGCAATATAAGTGATGATATTGAAACTGAAGAATCTGATGATGAAGTAGTTTTGGGTGGTGCTGATGGGGTTATTCAGCCGTATTTGTTCGAGCCCGAGGGTGCGGAGGAAGACGAGGACGAAACAGAGACGGGAGCAGACCACGTTGAGGACGAGCGGCTCGCAGATTTATATTGGTAAAATATGCTTTGAAATTTTTTTTTTAGGCGATATGCATGGTCACACACTTAATTATCAAAATAAAACTGCCAATTGTTCCCTCGCTGCCTTACTTGGCGACTTATAAACATTAGAAACATTTAGAAACATTATCATTGGAAATAAAAGGATAATGTATGTGAGGGATAATATGTGTACTTTACGAGTTTGTTAGGAGATGTTGTTAAGCATCATCATGTTAATCCTAGTCTCAAAAGCTACATAATTCTCTTAAGAGATTGATGGATCAACATGATCCATCATGGATCATGATGGATCATGGATCATGATTATTGTGATTCATTATTTTTTTCCTATAACTTCTCTTTCTGCTCAAAATTTTTTACATGTTTTAAATGTTTTCTAATCAAACTTCATAGACCAATTTATATAGCACTCCCACGAGCCATTAGTTTATTATAAGCATCTGATTATACCATTTTTTTTAACAGGTGCACTTGTGAGAAATGCAACATTATGCCAACATCAACTGAATCTCGGTGCTGCCAGGAGGTATTGAAGGTGAAGGAGAAACTAGAAGAACTGAAGGGCTGTGGATATACAGATGATAACCTACCAAGGTGTATCACTGATCACTCCGGTTTCCGTTCTGTCTGTCTTGACATCTGGGTTTTACAGACAGCTTATCTGGCCTACAGACAGCAATATGGTGATCATGACGCAAGTCAACACGAGTGAGTTTTTAAACAATATTTATTCATGTGTTTTAATTTTCCAGATCAGTTATGAAGAAATCATTCAATACATTCAATAATCAATGCAAACGGAATAATCAATGCCAACCCCATATTTTTCAGGCGATACAGATTCATAGCCTACAGGCAACTGGTCCGGTGATGTTGGGGATATCTTGGGAAAGAAGTGAGGGTGATATTGCCTGCCTGTGCTGTGAGCCTCATCAGAGAAACATTCCCATCTGATCACTACAAGGGATTTTGCCTACCAAGATTAGATTTGTGATCAATGTTATTTAAATAAAGTTTTTTAAAATCATATATTGAGTTTATTAATGTGCATGTCAATTTTATAATTCTAATATTTCAGCATTCATCAAAGTCGGATCTCATATACATTAGAGTAATTTTTCTACCATTTTATGGTGTAAAATTTGTGTTCAATTTTTAAAAGCACATTTCTCTAAAAATCTTAGGCTTATATTTGTTTGTCTTAGCAAAATATGTTGCTTCCCTAACAATTGAAAGCTGAACTTTCATTGCTAATTGGAAATTTATTCTACTTTTACATGTTTGATTTTGAAAATCTAGATACATGTTGCTCAACAGCATCAGCTTTGATGGGACGCTGAAATTTGGCACTCAATGTTGTGGGAACTCTGGCTTGTACAGAGTGCCACTGCTCCAATAAGTGGGTTGGATCAACCAAGGTTTTGTCGAAAAGAGTATTCATCAGATCATCCACATATTCTGAAATAAAATTAATTTAATAAAAATTAGAAATCGAAAGCTCCTTGTAAGTGGTCGTGGAAATTCCAACGATACCGGCTGCATTTAGAACTCTGAGGACCTTGACATATGACGCCCCAGTGAAGAGAATGGCGGATGAAAGCTGTATGTTACCAGCTGGCATGTCCCTGATCATCGGCTGGCTGTGCCAGGATCGATCCTCAACACAATGTGGACAATGTTGTTTGATCACCAACAGAGAGCCTTTAGTGTGACTTGTTACCTCACATGGATGACTGCAATGAGGACAATTGCTGAATAATTTCCAGAGGCAACTTTTGTAAACTATGTATTTGTCCTCCTCGTGGTGGTTATGGGACTCCTTTTGGTTGAAACGGAAATGTTATAAACAAACAGTATATATAGATTTTAATATTATATTATTTAGTATTATAAAAAATTACAAAATTCATATTTCATTTTATGTCTTGAAATGTTTCATTAATTTGAATCATACCTTTGGTCTGATACATCCATAAAACTTGGATGGTATGTAACATCATGTGGGTCATTGTTAGAGGCGTAAGACGACACAGAGTCAATATCATCCGTGTCAACGTCCTCAAACTTCCTCTTTGCTTTCCTTGGTGTCGATGTGCGAGGCCCTGTTGTTGCCAGTGATCTACGGCACGTATCGCATGTGCTCGGATGACTTGTGTCCCATTGTGTGATCTTCGGATCGGTCTGAGAGTGTGAGCCTGGAGATCAATAATTTTAACAATGTATTAGGGTTAACAAGTTATTCTGATAGTTCACATGAACAATAATGTAAATAAATTGTTGATTTCAAATCAATGATACTCACGTTTTACCGGTTTTTTCTCTGGTCGGACAATTAACTTTCTGGTTTGTGTGAAATTGTTTTTTGTGTTAGGCTGCAGTCTCTCAGGAGCTGGTGGATCGTATGTAGTGCTCGCATCTTTGTACTTGGGTTGCAGTGATGGTTTGGCTTTGAGATCTGGATTGGGTGTTGTCAGAAGAGGATCTGGTATAGCCTGGGCTGTATTTAGTGTAGGTGGGACATGTTGGTCTAGTGGATCTGAAAGTGGGTTTACATAAAAGTCCTGGTCATCAGCTTCCTCTGCTTGGTCAGAAAAATCCACAGTATTTGAAGGTTGAGTGACAGTGGATAACATCTGCAAAAACAGTAGATCAACATAATTTCATTCCAGAGGTGTCAAATTGGATTACATATATAGAAATATAACTTGAGCAAACAGGCACAACCACCTCCCTATACAGCACTGAATATTTCATATTTGATTAGTACGAATACCCTAAAATTCTAATATTTGATAAGTTGTTAAGGCAATGAAATTCATTGCTTGTAAATAATTTTAGTAAATATTGGCAGTGAATATTAAAAAAAGAAAACTTACCCTGTTTACTTCTCTTTTTCTGACAGCAGATCGCATCGGTAGATCACCCTTGCTTTTCACGCCACTGTCACTGACACTTGTCTGAGAGTGGGACTTTGAAATGAACGGATATATAGTTGGAACAGCCGATTTTTTTATCAGCAATCTTTTTGCTAATTTCATTTCAAATTGCATCTTATTCTCAAAATCGCTGTCAACAAAATGTCTACTGCATATGTTGGGTGATTTACCAACATCATTCCAATTTTTTCGCGTTTTCTGAACGAATTTCACCCATGCGGTTCTGATTTTCCCAGGCAGGGGAAATTCATAAACACTCACCGCGTGCTCCTCCGGTATACCGTCGCACCCGTAGACAACACAACGCCAAACCATAATTAATTCGATCACTGAAATCCTAATCGTAATAAATACTCTATTTGTAATCCACAAGTACTCCTAGAAATATCCGTTATCACCGCTTTTAAAACGTAAACAACACGCAATGTCCGTCGAGTGTTTGCTGGTCGCTTCCTGACCTGACGTCACACAGTCAGTGGCCATTTTAGCCGCTGATCGCTTGGCAGAGTCAGACAGCTCTCAAGGAAATCATACTTCAATAGCGCATTGTCACCTTATGCGACATTTGCTGACACCAAAACATGTGCAGTTCAAATTAGCTCGTCTCACACAACAATTGAAGATATGATTTAGTGATATTGAAATTTCGTCCGGCCGACGCCTTTAAAGTAGGACCAACAGAACATAAAATCTCCCTGTATACCGATGACATAATTTTGTTTATGTCGAATTTTAAAAAATCAATTCCGACCTTGTTAAATTTAATAAAGAACTTTGGGGAAATATCAGGATATAAAATAAATAAAACAAAATCTTCAATATTAATGCTAAATGAGACCCAGAGAAATCACCCAGCTCCTGAGGTAAATCAATTCAATGTTGTAAATCAGTTTAAATATTTAGGAATTCAAATTTTGCCTAAGCTAGAATCAGTCGCCAATGCCAACTATGAAGCCTTAATGACAGATATTAATGAGTTACTTCAGAGATGGATGTCACTACCAATGTCAATGATTGGGAGAATTAATATACTTAAAAGTAATATCTTACCAAAAATACTTTATTTATTTCAAAACATTCCTTTACCACCACCTTCAGATCTATTCTCAAAAATTAAAAAAAGTTAGTGGAATTTATATGGAACAATAGGAAGGCTAGATTACGTTTGTCCTTACTATATTTACCATTTGATCGTGGAGGTCTGAAATGTCCAAACTTTATGTTGTATTACTGGTCAGCACAACTGAGGTCTATGACATATTATTTTTCATCAAATGATCCTCCTCACTGGACTGAAATGGAATCATACAATTTACCTTTACCTCTTTCCTTATTCATATACTCAGACTCGGCTAAAAAATTACAGAAACAAGTTAAAAATCCAATTGTAAAGCACATGATCAAAATATGGTGTGAAACCAAAAAATATTTAAAAGAACCACACTTACTGTCACAATTTAGCCCAATATGAGGTAATCAATATTTTACACCAGGGAGAGCGGATGCTGTATTTAAAGTATGGAATTTAAAAGGGATTCAAAAGATTCAAGACTTATATTTGTCACGTTCAGATAACATAATGCCTTTTGAAGAACTGAGGATTAAATTCAATCTTAATAGAACACATTTTTTTAAATATCTTCAGCTTAGAAATTTTATTTGATCAAATCAAAATAATGCTCTCACCCGACCTACTTATTCATCCTTGGAAAAATTTTTGACGAAAGATAGTAAGAGAAAGGGTATTATTTCAGAGTTTTATAACTCATTGACACTATTCTCAAGTGAAAACTCACAGAAAAGACTGAATTATTGCACCACTGTGGAAAAAGACTCATAGACCAGATATGACTCAGTGGTTAAGACAGATGTTAACAAACCTTCCACTAGAAAGAATAACATATATACTGAAATTAAAGGAAGGTGTGTTTGAGAATATATGGAGACCTTTCATTGATTATGTAAAGAAATTAAACATAACTTCTGAAGAAGAAGGTGAAAGATATGTGTGGACCTTGCAAATTCCAAACTGGTGAATGTATATTATGTATTCTTATGTAACAGATTACCTAGACTAAACAGAGGAGCAATGTTGCTGATTTGCTTTTGTTAATGGTTGTTGTTGTTTTTAGTACTTTTTTTTGTTAGTGTATTTTTTTTTTAATTTTTAAATTACTTTAGTGTTAGTGTTTGACTGTTTGTGCCATGTTTGTAAAAAAAAAGGTTCAATAAAAAATATTGTGGAAAAAAAAGTAAAAATGTCATATTGTACAAATCCAATATAAACTTTCCTATTTTAAGATTTTTTTGTTTGAAATTTTGATGAATAGGACTAAGCTATTTGATATAGATCTGAATGGTGATGTGCTAATTTTTGGAGCTGCAGTACTGTTTTTATACAATACTATTTGAAAAAAGATCATTACTCCACCATGAATTATTTCCAACTTCACTATGGATTATTGATTACAATGTTATGTATATATCTAATATGTACAGTATATTTTAGGTGCTTGTTTTATCACTATGTTATACAAAGGTTTTAGATGGTTTTTAGATGGTTTTAATTCAGACACAGACCTGGCTAATGCTCTTAATTGTTTTTATGGTTGTTTTGATTCCTTTGATTTTAGCACAGAAACACAAGATTTGAAACAGAAACTCAAAGACAATCAGCACTTTAATATTGAGGTGCAGGATGTTAAAAGGGTGTTCTGTGCTGTAAAAGTGAACAAAAGTCAGGGCCCTGATAATATATGTGGGTGCTTGGTAAAGTCCTGTGCACATGAATTGAGTCCTGTGTTTCACTACATTTTTAATAAGTCCTTACAGACACAACATGTGCCTAAGATCTGGAAAGATGCTGTGGTTGTCCCTGTTCCAAAATCCAGCTGTCCTAAAACGGTAAATGATTTTAGACTAGTTGCCTTGATTTCAATTTTAGTGAAAATTTTTGAAAAGCTGGTCAGATTTGAGGTCCTAAAGCAGACTGAGCACGCATTGGATCCTTGGCAGTTTGCCTATAAGCCTCACAGAGGAGTGGAGGATGCCACTGTCAGTCTGCTTAACATGCTTTTTAAACATCTGGATTTTAATGGGACACATGCCAGGCTTTTATTTGTGGACTTTTCTTCTGCTTTTAATACAATCCAACCTCATATTTTAGTTGAAAGGCTCCTGCAACAATTTGATTTGAGTAATAATATAGTGGGTTGGATTCTGGATTTTTTAACCAACAGGACACAGAGAGTAAGGGTCAATGGTACATTGTCTGACCTAAAGTGCTCTTCTACTGGCTCTCCTCAGGGGTGTGTGTTGTCACCACTACTCTTCATCCTGTACACAAACGTGTCGGAGCAGACATGACAACAGACACATTATAAAGTATGCTGATGATTCAGTTATTGTCAGTCTCCTTCAGGATGGTGAGAGTGGCTACGGCCCAGTAGTTGATGATTTTGTTCACTGGTGTGAGGATTCCTACCTGCAGCTGAATACGACAAAAACTAAAGATATGATTATTGACTTTAGGAGGAAAACTCCCAGGCACGACGTCACTGTACTAAAAGGCCAAACCATTGAATGCGTGTAATCTTACAGATATCTTGGGACAATTATTGATAGTAATTTAAACTTTGAAGAGAACTGTGAAAGGGTGTGCAAAAAGGGTCAGCAACATTTGCATTGTTTAAGGAAACTCGCACACTTCCAAAGTGACCGAACCATAACGACACTGTTTTATCGGGCTTTTATTCAATCTGTTTTATCCTTTTCTTTAGTGTCATGGTTTGGTCAGATAAAACTGAAACAGAGGAAATCCTTAGACCAGGTAGTTAGATGGTCCAGTCGTTTGCTTGGTGAGTCACAGCTGAGCCTGACATCCCTGTACACCAGACAGGTACAGAGGATTGCTACCTCCATTTTAAATGATGACTCCCACCCTTTGCACTGCCACTTTCAGCTTCTTCCCTCTTCCCTCGGAGGTTTGTTGTCCCAAAATGTAAAACCCAGCGCTACAAAAACAGCTTTGTTCCTGCTGCTGTCAAAGAGTTGAACAAGACGTAGCAATATATTGCACAAAATTTAGTTATCTATTTATTAATTTTTATTTTTGTAGGTTTTTTATTTGGGTTTTAAATCTTTTATTGGGTTTTAGACTTCAGACTTTTATTGAGTTTTTAATCTGTGACCTAGTTTTTAACTTTTTTAATATGACCCTTCTCTCTTATCTCTTTGTTTTTTCTCTTATCTCTTTGCTTATGTCCTGATTGGTGAAGCCTTGAGTACTTTTATCGTGTTTATAGTCAGCTACATGTGTGCCTGTGTTTGTGTTCATGTCGAATGTAATTGTGGTTTGTAATATGTGTCTAAAAGGATGTCACCTGACTGCAAAACAAATCTACCTACGGGTACAAATAAAGTAACCTGAACCTGAACCTGAAAGGTTGAAAATACTTTAGCTTTGCATAGAGGTGAGGTCAACCATTTTTTTTTTTTTTTTGTCTTTCGGCTGCTCCCTTTTGAGGTTGCCACAGCGTATCATCACCTTATATTGCGATGATCCGCATGTTGATTTCAGGGTTTCATGCCGGATGCCCTTCCTGACACAGCCCTGCCCATTTTATCGTGACTTGGGACCAGCACAGGGAGTACACTGGCTTGTGCACCCCCTGTGGCTGGGTAACCAATATTTCCCTCCAGTGTTACATTACTGCTGAACACCAAGCTGGAAGGCAGGAAGGTCTTTTTATATGGTCTTTGGCATGACTCGGCCAGGACTTGAACCCCGGCCTCCCGGTTGTGGGGCAGATGCTCTACCTCTGGGCCATTTTGTGAATTTGTGAGACTGAATCAACAATGGATTTCATCTTCTACAGGTAACTGAAAGGGCACAAATGAATTCAGACATTCAATGTTTTACATTTATTTACATATTTAAAAACAATAAAAACAACACATTTACAACCTAAAATGAATTGGAACTGACATAAATGACTGCTGGAGCTTAATAGCAACAGCTGTTTTTTTAAAAGCATACATCATCATCATCACTCTATACGTATACTGTATATATAATTCAAGAAATCGCTGTCAGTGTGTGTGTCAGTATGTCATGATCATAGGACTCGCTAAAAGATCATAGGACTTTCTATGATGTTCCTATGATGTCTACATGATGTTGATGTCATATAGACCATAGGACTGATGTTCCTATGATCTCTACATGATGTATATATGACATCATATAGACACCATAAAAATCTGTGTGTGTCAGTGTCTATGACTATGGTGTCTATATGACACCATCAAAGATCAAAGGGAGGCATCACTGAGGGAGTACTGACGTGCTTGTTTACACCCTTGCTTACACCTGCTTTCTACAGACATGCAGAAATGCATGCTTATACTTGGTTTCTACAGGCATGCACAGGTATGGACTAGTCTATCTATAAATTCAGCAAATCTCTGTCTGTGTGTTTGTGTGTGTGCCTGTTTCACACATATCTCTCGAACCGTTTGTCAGACTGGTCTCAGATTTTAAACATAGTTTCCTGAGGTTACCAGGGTGTGCATCCCTGAATATGGAGTCGCTCAGTCAAAATATGTAATTTTTATCAATAAAAGTTTAGTCAGCACTCTGACACTGCTGTGTCTCTTCATGCCCTGAAGTGTGGGTGGGGTTTAGCTGTGTGTGTGTGTGTGTGTGTGTGTGTGTGTGTGTGTGTGTGCGTGCGTGCGTGTGTGTATGCTCTGCAGGCAGCAGAGCTGAGCCGAGCTCTGTATGGATTTTTCCTGTGAAAAAAAACCCTGCAAATATGCTAACTAACTAACCTGCACTTATATAGTGCTTTTCTAGTCTCAAAGACCACTCAAAGCGCTTTCACTAGTACTAACCCTCTATTTTAAGGGCCTATAGGAAACAGATATCTAGGGACAATTTAGAACAGCCAATTAACCTAACATGCATGTCTTTGGATTGTGGGAGGAAACCAGAGCCCCCGGAGTAAACCCACGCAGCACAGGGAGAACATGCAAACTCCACACAGAAAGGTTCCAACCCCTGCCAGCCTGGGGATTCGAACCAGGAACCTTCTATCTGCAAGGCAACAGTGCTAACCACTGCACCACCGTGCAAATATGCCATTATAGGGTAACTCCAAGTTAGAATCCCATTCAATTATTCCCTTTATCAATGGATCGTAATTTTGTGGGCTCCTACTGCACAACAACTTCAAAATTTCGGGGGGGGTGGGGGGGTGTCGGAGCAGGCACACAGTAACGGCACATTTACTGGATGCTGCAAATTCTTTTTCCCTTTAAATGGCACACCGTGAGTCCTGACTGCTGTAATATCTAAAATGTAAAGTTAATATCGACATGACTAGAGTGGAATTAGGAATGGACGTATCGATACCCAAGTATCGATACTTCGATACAGCTGGTTGATACTTTGGAGTCGATACTTTTTAAAATATTGTGATACCACTATGTTAATACAAAATGTGGAATTTGTTTTCACTTCTGAGAGTTTTAAGCATTGAATTTATGTGTGAAAACGGGTGAAAAACCAGCCCAAGCATATTGGCAGACTATCAGACTCTGCGCACTGCGCAGCCAAGCACTCCCGTGCAGAGTGTGTTCAGCAGCGTCGGGGGCGACTGAAATGTTACACCATTCATCCAAATTCTATGATGATACCAAGCAGCATAAAATTTGAAAAATAAACAAAGTAAGCACAATTTAAGTTTGTAAAATAATAGTGTAAAAATAAATAAATAAAATAAAAACGTTGCACTGTGAAAAAAAATTACATGTATAGGAATGGTGAAACATTTCAGAAGTAAACTAGAAAAGCACTCGGAGAGCGCAGACCTCCGCCAAGCGCCACAGTTCCCCCCATACAGTGTTTGTGTGTACGTTTTCAGATTCCTTGACCATGAAAACATATGACTAGCAATTGGATTCACAATGATAGGATTAGTGGTTCAGTAGTTATTGACGAAAATCGCATTTTGCATAATGGTGGTTTTGTTCTGGACGGTGATTCAGATCACCACCAAAATGTAATCATCTGTAGGATACCCCATTTCTGACAGTCTTTGAAAATTTCATGAAAATCCATCCATAACTTTTTGAGTAATCTTGCTAACAAACAAACAAACAGACAGAGACAAACCAACGCTGATGAAAACATAACCTCCTTGGTGGAGGTAAAATACTTGAATCCAGATGAGAATCTTCATCAAATTAAGAAACTGAAATAATTTTGTGTTCATTTTAAGTCTTATTTTTATTATAATTGCAAAAAGCCATTTTATTTTTATTTACTTTGCTCATTTTTCTATTTTATTATTTTATAAGCATTTCTTTCAACTGTTTATGTTCTTGAGTTTTATTCATATTTCATATTGCCCTTGCAATAAAGTTGTTAATGAAATGGCAATCATGTGAATTTGGGCAAAAAGTATTGGTCTTAGTATTGAAGAAAACGTCCCATAAATTAATGCTATCGTATTGAAAGGAAAAATGCTGATATCGCCCATCCCTAAGTGGAATGGCCAGAGGACCCACAGTTCAGGAGAGGGGAGTCTATGGTGGCTTTTCCTTCCTGTGCAGTACTGGTGCCGCTGGTACTAGCCGCGCTGTGTATTAGGGCCCAAGCCACTGACAACATCAGTGGGTGAGAGCCCTGTTGTAATCGCTAGGATTATTTATTATTAACCTTATTTATACAGGTAATCCCATTAAGACATGGGGTCTCATGTTCAAGAGAGCTGTTTAATCGATCAGTTCTGTTAAAGCAGAGCTGATCACAGCGGTCATCTGGCCTGTAGAGGAATGAAGCCGATCTCCTTTATTTTTGTGCTTAATCATTTCTGAATGATTTTAACATTTTATTTTGCTGCGCTGCATTGAGGTGAAGAAGTTCTGTCCCCCTCAATCATTCAGGGTTCAAACACAACGCTGTGTCTGACGTTAGGTTTTTTCTGCTGAAAATTTTCAGAGAAGCTCGGTGAACTATGCCATATACCAGCATGCTCTTAACTTTAAACTTAAAATTTAGCCATAACTGATTCGACGTACGCCAGCATATCATCATATTATAATGCAAGGAATCTCTGTGTGTATGTGTTCCGTGCATATCTCCCGAACTGTTTGTCGAATTGGCCTCAGATTTTATACATGCTGTGCTGAGGTTACAAGGGTGTGCGTCCCCAAATTTCAGCCTCCCTGGATATGGCTCAGTTTAGGAGGGGAAATCTTTAATGAACATCCATAGGGGAGTTATGGGCGTTCATAGCTATGACATCATAGATGCACAGATGTTGCCATGGTTACTGCTGCCAGGCAGACACATCATCAAAGATCAAAGGCAGGCATCACTGAACGAGTGGTGATGTCAAAGATCAAAGGCAGGTTTCACCATGGTTACTGTTGGCATGGTAACCATGTCAAAGATCAAAGGCAGGCATCACCATGGTTACTACTGTATTACCATGGTAACAGTAATTTTCTACGGGCATGCAGAAATGCTTGCTTATACTTGGTTTCTACGAGTGCACGGGTATGCACTAGCAACTAAAACAGATGAACATACATCATCATCATAGCAGTCTGTCGGGGGCGACAATGACTGTTTCATTTAGGTCTGATCAGATTCCTCCACGCAGCTCTGTCCTTCACCTTCCACTGCCTGGAACTCCTGTCTATATCTAACTTCTTCAGATTCCGTTTTACAGTGTCTTTAAATCTGAGCCTTCGTCTGCCCTGATTGCATTTGCCCTCGCATAACTGTGAATAGAGTAGCTGCCGAGGGAGACGCTGGTGATCCATCCTCTCAACATGACCGAGCCATCTCAGGTTCATCTGTACTAGCATGTCCTCCATTGACATCAACAGACCATAAAAGTGTGATTCAGCATATTTACACAAACCACACAACAATTAACAACAAAGTCCTTACAATCTGAACTTAAGTGTTGTCATAATTACGTTGTCAAAATTAGAGCGATATCTGGTTCAATCACTGCTGTGCTATATTAGTATTACTGTCAATTACACTAATCGATAGTTATTTTAAAAAAATGTTTAACAGAGATGCGCACCAGAGGATTATGTTAATTTCACGATTCTATACCACAACAGTCCTCACTTGACATGCTGTGTCTGGCTCATAATCACCAAAGAGCTCAGATTTTAGCAGTCTGCAATATATTGATGTTAGCCTCCAGGAAGCACGGTTTATCTCTCTACCTGGCAACCGGTATGAGATTATAGTGAGTCAACAGTGAATGCGACCTCTACTGGCCAGGTGGGCAGAATCTTGTCTATATCACCTTTAAAGAATGAATGCAATAATGTATCACTGGTGGACAGGGGTGTGTGGTTTCAGTGGCTGATAGTATATCACCAGTCCCTGGAGTACAATAAGCACTGAAACATTCGTGAATGAGTGGCTAAACTGGTAGCTTCAGCTAACTGCCAGAGGGCACAAGCCAGGGCACTCCTAGTGCTGCTTCCAAGCCCAGGTAAATGGGGAAGGTTGTGTCAGGAAGGACATCCAGTGTAAAATCCTTGCCAAATCAAACATGTAGATTGTGACAGGATCCGCTGTGGTGACCCTTAAAGGAAGCAGCCGAAAGAAGAAGAGGAAGAAGAAGAACAACAGCAAGAAGAAGAACAAGAACCAAGCTAAAATAACGTCTAAGAACAAAATTTATAGTTAAGTGTTATTGGATGTAAAAGTGGGGGTGAATAGAATTTATGAAAAATAGTGGATAAAACCGGCCGGATCGACAGTTAAGATTATGCCAGGTGGCCTGTCTCTCACCTCCTCCCCACCAAGGCGGGCTGTTTCCTGTTACAATGATCAACTCCATCCGCCTAGCTCACTAATGCTAACAGTTCAATGTAGCATCACAGCAAAAACCGATTAGTGGATTATTGAACCAGGTGTGTTAGAGTGACTGAAATCTAAAGAAAATAACAATATAAACCACGACTGGTGCGAGCTTCCTAGTACCACTGTTAGCTCTTAAGCAAATGCCTTGGGCTCCCTGTCCATCAAGTACAGTTGCATCAAAATTATTCAACCCCCACTGCAAATTAGGTTTATTGGCAAAATGTACAAACTCGCAGCTGTTTGCAATAAACAAATCAAAGAACAATTTAAATAGCTCAACACAACTAATATTACAAATGGGTTCTCCAAATTCAACACAAAATGCTACTTTTAATGACTACTGCAGTTTCAAAATTATTCAGCCCCTTCATGATTTTGATTGCAACTGTACATGACAGACAGCAAGGCTGGCCAATAACTTTTAGTGACCTTCCGAAGCAAACCGGGAAAAGTTAAAGCTGCTTCTTGAAGAGAAATTCTACACAAAGGTTGTGTGTTTTTTAAAAGAAGTGAGTGTTTTGATATTTTTTTGATAAACACGTGACCAACAGACAGATTTCAGAAGGTTTAAACCTACAAAAACACCATTTTTCAATGACCCGTTTAAAGAAAATTGAGGAGGATCAGAATCTACTCTATCAATATTGATGCCTTGCAAATTTTTTAACATTACAGTTATTGTTGCTGAAGACTGGGAAATATAGTTGGCTATTTATATTTTATTAAAATGTATTAACATTATCATTACCGCTGATATTTGTGCCATTTACTTTAGAAAAAAAAAAAAAACTGAGTCAAGTTAAGATGTATGTACCATAGTGTAAATAAGCTGTTTATTACTTAAAAAAGTGAATATTCCCACAGCTCTTTACTGAATGTAAGTGAGATAAACTGGTTAAAATGTTGGATTAATGAGTAAAATTAGAAAGTTAAAAAGGGTTTCGATTTCTGACCCTTACCCGGTTCGTAATTTTTTTTATAATTTACTGAGAAATTTATAGGCAGAAAGTAAAAACAAAACTGTGATACAGATTCTATTAGTGATTTATCAACAGAACACTTGTCTTCGATAACTGATTCCCAATTCTCAAACTTTGAAGTAAACAAAGTCAAAATTTTACATGAAATGCCTGCAAATTTAAGAGAAAAACTTCACTTGTTTAATGGACCAAGTCAAACATTTATTAGTGGGGTATGTAAATTTTCGTGGGTTATATCATGACAAACAAGAGCACTCTGAGGCAAGTACAATATCCCCCGCCTCTGTTTTCTTTGAAGATCCCAATACTTACTGACAGAGAGCAGTTTTCAACTTTTCAATATAAACTTTCAACAGGGAGTTTTATTTAAAAAACACTGGACTAAAAACTAATTAAAATTCAAGACATTTCAATGTTCATCCAAACACCATCATCAGTTGTAAGACTGCAGCAGGAAGTATCTCTGGCCAATAAATAACCTACATGGAAATCACATGACAAAAGGACATGAAGTCACATGACTTGTGGGAAATGTAGACCATGGTGTGTGACCAAAGAGGAGAAAGGGGAGAAACAAGCAAACAAGCAAACAAAAAACCCATGGTGCTCCTCCCTTAAACTTGGAGTTGGAGCAGGTTCATTTGTCCATAAAGTGCCGAGGAATAGTTTTTAACACAGCATTGTAACTGAGGACAGATGATATCTCAGTCCCCCTCCTCTGTTAAGGGAGGGCCATTCCACTTCGACATAGATGGCTTCCTTAACGCCTCTTTCAAACCACCCCTCTTCTCTGTCTAAGATGTGCACATCTTGATCTCGAAAGGTGTGTTGTTTTTGTTGCAGGTGAGTATAGACAGCTGAATTTTGTCCAGATGAATTTTCTCTTCTGTGTTGCGACATGCGTTTACAGAGCTGCTGTTTTGTTTCCCCGATATAAAGATCGTCACACTCCTCACTACATTTGACAGCATATACCAGGTTGCTCTTTTAGTGTTCTGGTATCTGGTCTTGGGGCTGAACCAACCAATGTCGCAGAGTTTTCCTGGGTTTGAAGTACACAGGTACAGTGGATATAAAAAGTCTACACACCCCTGTTCAAATGCCAGGTTTTTGTGATGGAAAAAAATGAGACCAAGATAAATCATTTCAAAACTTTTTCCACCATTTATGTGACCTATAACCTGTACAGCCCAATTGAAAAACAAACTGAAATCTTTTAAGGGGAAAAATAAACACATTGCAACACAGAAGAGAAAATTAGTCTGGACAAAATTCAGCTGTCTATACTGACCTGCAACAAAAACAACACAGCTTTCGAGATCAAAATGTGCACATCTTAGACAGAGAAGAGGGGTGGTTTGAAAGAGGCGTTAAGGAAGCCATCAATACCCACTTTTCCACTAGCAGCTACTCAGCTCCACTTGCCCCCACTCTACTCGGCCTGACACGGTTCAGGTCGTTTTTGATTACAACTGAGTACCACCTCAAGGTGGGTGGGTTCATTACTGGAAGGCGGCCCATTATCTCGTTATGTTGTTGACATGCTGATGTTTTGCTGTCAAAAGCAAATAAACTACATTTGACCAAATGTAGTTTATTTTTCAAGCACAGGGAGCCAAGTGTTGCAACACCGATGGAAAAAGTGTGGACCGAAGGGGAGACTGTTGAAAATAACCATATTTGGTGAAATTTGACCACTATATGAACTTTTCAGCCCTGTCGCAGGCGGAGCGACCCGAAATGAAAGTATACCAGGAGGTCTCCGATGGCTGCTCATGGGGAAGATGATGAGTGTTTTGTGATTGTTGATTATCACAGAAATAATAAAAACTCACGGCCGAATTTACAAATGGCACTTTTGAAACTTGTGAAGACATCACTCTCATCCACTGACATTACGCCCTGGCCAATCAGTGGCCTGCAATCTACTGACATCACATTTTCAGCTCGACTCAGCACAGTTGGAACCTCACTCAAGTAGGTACCAAAATAGTACCTAATACCAAGTACTAGGTACTAATGGAAAACCTTACAAACCAAGTACAGCCAAGGCGAGTCGGGCTGAGTAGGTGCTAGTGGAAAAGGGCCATATGTCAAAGTGGAATGGCTCTCCCTTAACGGAGGAGGGGGACTGAGATATCATCTGTCCTCAGTTTACAGTGCTCTTAAAAACTATTCCTCGGCACTTTATGGACAAATGAACCTGCTCCAACTCCAAGTTTAAGGGAGGAGCACCATGGTTTTTTTGTTTGTTTCTTTCTCCCCTTTGGTCACACACCATGGATTACATTTCCCAAAAGTCATGTGACTTCATGTCATTTTGTCATGTGGCTTCCTTATAGGTTATTTATTGGCCAGAAATACTTCCTGCTGCAGTCTTACAACTGATGCTGGTGTTTGGATGAACATCGAAAGGTCTTGAATTTTAATTAGTTTTTAGTCCAGTGTTTTTTAAATAAAATTCCCTATGCTTTTGAATTGTGGTTCAACAGAATTATTTTAAAAAACAAACTCATGAAACAGGGCTGGACAAAAATGATGGTACCCCTAGAAAAGATTGAAAATAATGTGACCATAGGGACATGTTCAACCAAGATGTGTCCTCTAATTAACATCACAGGTGTCTACAAACTTGTAATCAGTCAGTCGGGCTATTTAAAGGGTGACAAGTAGTCACTGTGCTGTTTGGTGACATGGTGTGTACCACACTAAACATGGACCAGAGGAAGCAAAGGAGAGAGTTGTCTCAGGAGATTAGAAAGAAAATTATAGACAAGCATGTTAAAGGTAAAGGCTATAAGGCCATCTCCAAGCAGCCTGATGTTCCTGTGACTACAGTTGCACATATTATTCAGAAATTTATGATCCACGGGACTGTAGCCAACCTCCCTGGACATGGCCGCAGGAGGAGACGGATAATACAAATGGTAACAAAAGAGCCCAGAACAACCTCTAAACACATTCATGGTGAACTCCAAGGTCAAGGTACATCAGTGTCAGATCGCACCATCCGTCATTGTTTGAGCCAAAGTGGACTTCATGGGAGATGACCAAGGAGGTCACCACTGTTGAAAACAAATCATAAAAAAGCCAGACTGCAATTTGCCAAACTGCATGTTGACAAGCCACAAAGCTTCTGGGAGAATGTCCTATGGACAGACGAGACAAAACTGCAACTTTTTGGCAAGGCACATCAGCTCTATGTTCACAGATGCAAAAATGAAGCATACCAAGAAAAGAACACTGTCCCAACTGTGAAACATGGAGGAGGTTCTGTTATGTTCTGGGGCTGCTTTGCTGCATCTGGCACAGGGTGTCTTGAATCTGTGCAGGGTACAATGAAATCTGAAGACTATCAAGGTATTCTAGACTGAAATGTGATGCCCAGTGTCAGACAGCTTGGTCTCAGTCGCAGGTCATGGGTCTTGCAACAGGATAATGACCCAAAACACACAGCTAAAAACACCCAAGAATGGCTAAGAGCGAAACATTGGACTATTCTAAAGTGGTCTTCTATGAGCCCTGATCTAAATCCTATTGAACATCCGTGGAAGGAGCTGAAACATGCCGTCTGGAGAAGGCACCCTTCAAACCTGAGACAACTGGAGCAGTTTGCTCATGAGGAGTGGGACAAAATACCTGCTGAGAGGTGCAGAAGTCTCATTGACAGTTACAGAAATCGTTTGATTGCAGTGATTGCCTCAAAAGGTTGTGCAACAAAATATTAAGTTAAGGGTACCATCATTTTTGTCCAGGCCTGTTTCATGAGTTTGTTTTTTAAAATAATTCTGTTGAACCACAATTCAAAAGCATTGTCTGATTTTCATTGGTTGATTTTCATAGAATTTTTATTTATTACCACTTTTGTCAGATTCAAGTTATTTCTGTGACCATTGTGGGTTTTTCTTTCATTAACAGAGGGGTACCAACAATTTTGTCCACGTCTGTAATTACTGTGGCAGAACCAAATTGTGATAAGCCCATCAAGGGAGTGTCAACCTTGACCTTTGACCTTTTGACCCCAAACCTGTAGTCAGAGGTCATGTTCTCAGAGTGAACTTGTGTACCAGGTTTGGTGACCCTAGTTTTCTTTGTTGTTGAGATACAGTTTATGTATAAGCCATTTCGATGTTGATCTTTGACCTTGCAATCCCAAATCCATAAACACCCTTCAGGGTGACAGAGTGAACCACCTGTGTACCAGGTTTGGTGGCCCTAGCTTTACTTGTTGTATAGTAATAGTGCAAATGGAATGTTAACCTTAACCTTTGACCTTGTGGTCCCAAACCCATAGTCAGAGGTCAGGATCCCAAGGTGAAACTGTATACCAGGTTTGATGGCCCTAGCTTTACTTGTTTTAGAGTAACAGTAAATTTAGCATTTACCATAGTGCAAATGGAATAGTAACCTTGATCTTTGACCTTTTGACCTCAAACCCATAGTCAGGTCAGCATGTAAGTCGTTCTAGATTTGTCTTAGATACAACTACTGTATCAATTTGAAAAGCCATGTCTTTCAATACTTATTGTGTTTACAAAATTTAGGGAAAATGTGACCTCTGACCTTTGACCTCAAGGTCATCTGATGAGAATCAAATTGCAATTTGCACATCATCACTGTATATCAAACTCTGGTACCAAGTTTCAAAACAATTGGAACAAAACTGTAGGGGGAGTTAATTTCTCAAAAGTGGGACAGACGGATGGATGGACGGATGGACGGACGGACCCGTAACATAATCCTTTCAGTCTTTGCCCAAAGGGCTCTTCAAACCATTTGGGCTCCGACTGGCAGAGGATAAAAAAGTCATTATAACTTACAGGATGTTAGGTTATCTGATTGTGAATTATACTTATGTACCCCCATTCCAAGATTAAAGGAGCAGAAAATCCTCAGCACATTGCTGACAAGTTGACGTCTCACCTGTGCTGTCCGCACCCTTCATGGCCCTCAGGAGGTCGTTGGCCCTCTCCTGGCAGTGCAGGGACTCCAGCAGGTAGAGAACATAATCATCAAACATAAGGTGGATCAGGTGGAAGGAGCCTGTGGAGAGACAAGATTAATTAAAAAGAAAGCAATTAGATCTCCTGTAACTGCTGGTTAAGAAAGCCTCCAGCAGGAGGAGGAAACTACCCAAAAGTCTATCAGTGTCACAAATGATGATGACCATTCAGACATTTCCATGTCATCGTATCCTGCACACTGACAGGAGGGCCACTGTTATTAAACGGAAGCGGCTTTACTTGTTTCTGTGTGTCGACTCAGTGCCAGAAATATGTCAGCTGACCCTGAGGTCAGGCAGAAGATGAGACCGTGGCATGTGAGCGTCACAATTGTGTCATTGTGCTGGCCGCCGTCATTGCCGTGTGCATAATAAACACTTGTGGCTATTCAAGGGAGCGGGGTGCAATACTGACCGCTCATAAAATGGAAAAAAAGACGGCAAACACTGTGGGAGAGGGAGGGGTGGCTTTTGTTAATTAGCTGCTTGTGCACAGAGACCTGTTTTATCAAAACACAGCAACCAGCTGTGTCTTTGATATTCACAGCCAGGGCCAAAGGAGATGAGCAGAGGAAAGAGAAGCCATTTTCTTTTTTTTTTAAATTGTAATTGCTCCTCACTCACAGGCTGTACACAGCCTTTAAAACAGCCACATTTTTATTTGGTCCTCCACTCTCGCTTCATTTTAAAATTATTACTCATGAATATAATTATTTACCATTATCTGCTGCACTATAACAGCTTCTCTTCCAGTGCCAGATATACTACACTACCATCACAGAAAAGACAACATTCATTCTAGGGTGTTGTGGTATACCAGTATTAAACACTAAACCACAATATTCAAAATTCAACAATCAATATCATGTTGATGAAGTCAGTTATCTGGCTGCCTTTTCACAATGCATTTAGATTAATTGTTCTTTTTGTACATTTTAGAACAGTTATACTAACAGAATGTACAAAAAATGCACACTCACAATAAAGAAAATAGGTATGCACTGATATATGGGCTGACATTCACCGTGAACTGATATCGGCCTATCAGCAAACAAGATAAGATTCACCAATGGCAGTGACCAGTACCTATTGGGTGTGTCCCAGTTTTGTGACAATGATTTTGTCCTGAAATAGAAAATAGACTATAGTTGCAAATTCAGTGTCGTGGTTCTGGACAGGTCTGCAGCCCCTGTCCACGCTTTATGTTCCTTATGTCTCATTTATTGTGTTTGGTGTGTATCTCCTGTGTTTGTCAGGCCCGTCCGTCCGGTCAGCTGTTTTCCTCATGTGTCAGCCGTTTGTCATGATTGCTTTACTCACTTGTGTTTTATCACCATGATTATCCCTCTGTTCTATATATGTACCTTTTCAGCCTGTGTTCTTTGCTGCAACGTTATGTTAACGCCATGTTTTTCACCACACTGCTTGGAATTATTATTTTATTTTGCCACACGGTTTGGATTATTATTTCATTTCGCTTCTGCCCTCATGCAGTGTTATTTTCTCTTTTTGTCATTCATAAATAATGGTTTACCAGATTTGCTTTGTGATTGGGTCCTTTTCTTCGCCCCGAAAGGGCAAACATGACATTCAGAAACTATCTGAAACGGAACCATTTTAAGGTAGAATAGATATTACAAATCTAACAGAAACAACAGCATCAATTGGCATCTATTATCTTAAATATCAACATCTGTATCGGTCCAAAATGTCACAATTGGTGCACCCCTAATTATTGGTATTATGTTGTCACATTTTCTACAGATACTGATAATATCGTCATCATATTTCTGGTCGCTATAATTGTACACTTAAAATCTGAAATTATAATAGCTGTAATTCATATATAGTAGGACATAATTAACAATGCAAACTCAGAAACCTCTACAAAACATGCTGCTAGAGTACCAAATAATCATTTAAAAGCTTTAGACAAATAAGCAACTTCAAAAGTTTTTTTTAATTAGTCCAAAATAAAAAAGGATATTATATTAAATAATTTTCTAATCCACTTCTAATGTAAATAAAATTAGTCTCTGGGTTGGAGATGGGAAAAGTGTGTGAATTATGAAGCCGACTATATGCGGATTTCAGAGTTACATTAACATAATACTAATTTCTGAAGAATTAATCTGGTCTGACTAAAAGCCAAACGTTGAAAGAAGGCAAATGTATGATGTGTGAACAGTTTTTTTTTTCTTGTGAATATAAATCTGAATGTCATTTTAAGCCTTGATACATGAGAGCACAAATACCATGACGCTATCAGAGCTGTGTGCGCCCCTTGTTAAATGCCGAAATGAGCAGCTCACCAAAGCTGGGCGCGCTGTGGAGGGTCATATCCCGGATGACTCTGGTACCAAAACACGACCACATCAGCAGGAACTGTTGGGCCACCTTCTTCAGGCACCCGGGCCTCTTCCCCGCCACCTAGAGAGAACATTTCCATGAGAAAAGAGGGGGAAGGGTGGGGACACCGGGGCAGAATTAACCCCTGGGTCCGTATTGGGGCTTAACCCTCAGGAACGAAAAACATGTCAACAAGTCAACTATTTAATTTGCCCCCAGAGACACGCCTTCCTATTGAACTATTGTCTGAGTGGTCCAACACGTTGCCGGGGTGACCAAATTTTACAAGGCCATATCTGGGCACATAATGGACGCAAATGGGAAGCTTGAAGACATCATTAAGTGAGGGGATTGCAGCGTAAGCGTAGGCAGGGATAAGAGGTTTCCAGCCACAGGTGTTTCAGTGAGGGCAGTTATCAGAAATCTGTGCAGAATAAAGGAATGGAAACAGGGAGCGCTGACTTTTGACATGCAAAGAGATATTTTGAGCAATATTTGGACAAAATATTCTGCACTGAGCCACAAATATTTAAAACCTGGAAATGAAGGTAAGACAGTCAAGTCATGAAGTATGAAGTGGTCTGTCATTATCAGCCATTGGAGAGTTTTTCATTCTTAAATGTTTTCTCTTTTCTTTTCTCTCACAGTGTTTCTTGTAAATCTGGATGTCTGTGAGAAGATGTTTCCTCATGAATGTGAAACGATTAAATGTGTCTTTTTTATAAATGTAATAAATATTAATAAATTATTATTCACGTTTTTTTCCTCAAATGCGCAACTTTTCTTCTCACAAATTTGCAATGAATTTGCAAAAACATTTCTTGCAAATTCAACAAATATGCAAATCTGAGGCTTTTTTCCCATGAATTGCAATTCTCTTTTTTAAAAATAAATCTCCATTTTTGTCTTGTAGATTTGGTAAAGAGGCATTTATTTTCCTTAATTTTTTAAACTGGAGACTTTTCTCTTTTGTAGACTTTTTCTCTTTTTTCCCATTTTGTAAATACATGTTAAAATATGCATTATTATTCACATAAATTCACAATTTTTTCCTCATAAATGCACAACTTTTTTCTTGCAATTTTGATGAATTTTCTTAAATTTGCAAATCTCATAAAATTTTCCTTGCAAATTTGAGACTTTTCTCTTACATTTGTGACTTTTTCTCTTTAATTTGCTATTTTCTTTCAATTTATTTTTTCCTTTTATCTTGTGAATTTGCAGTTTTTTTTCCATAAATGTACTACCTTTCTTGTTTATTTATGATTTTTATTGTTATTTTTATTGATGAGTCTTTCCTCTTTTAGATGTGTGATTTTATTCTCAATAATTTCCAAGTTTTTTCATAAGTTTTGTTAATTTGTAACCTTCTTTCTTGTGAATTTGCACCATTTTTTCTCACAAATCTGAACATTTTTTGCTAAATAAAATTCACTGGGTGCCAGTGGTTATGGCCAAAAGAGCTGCATGTGGCTCCAGTATCTGTCTAATTATTATCAAATAAAAATGTGTTGAGTTAGACCAGAAGCTGCACTACACTTTTTTGTTATCTGTCATTTTGACAGACAGGCTTGTAAAAATTCTGTCATTATCTATTATTATCTGTCATTTCAATTGACCAATTAGATCACCCTCAGTGTAATCTGTCAAATGACAGCTTTCAAAATTTTCAGTCACTGTGAAAAAAATCTGTCAATGAAGGACAATTTTCAGTTAACGCAACCTCTGATTCGGACCCACTTTTGCTTTCCTGAATAAGTGAAAAAAGTAGAAACTCTGACCTTAACAACACAGCGATCCACCATGGAGTCCAGCCACTCGATGTATGCCTCGATGGGAGACTGCTCCTCCAGCAGACGGTCAAACTCCTGATACACTGTGCAACAGGAGGGAGAACGTCAGGTCCTGCATCATCTTTGCTTGCGAGAACACAACCGCTGTTTTTATGCGGCAGCGTTTACGTATGTGTGTGACCTCTGACCCTGTCAGGACTGAATTGGAGATGCTCCACAGGGCATTTTCAGAAGAGGGTGAACTTGTTTAACCTTTTGCTCTCCGTCATTAATGCTTTGACTTTACTGGTCGTGGGAATGACTGTCCCCCAGCGTGTTGTTTAGCTCACAGTAAAGTGTAACTGTTTGTCAGTTCGGCACTTACAGTGGATAATAAGCTGCCTGTGCTCCTCCTGCGAGTCCTCCATGGTGTAAAGTGTCTGCTTGGTGATGCTGTTCAAGTCCACATTCCTCCAGTCCTCCAGCATTTGAAAGGTGATGTCGGCACTGTTTATCACAGTCCGCGATGCCTGGGGACAGATAAGTCAATAATATGATATACCCAAGAATACCCATATCCCTTATCAGCATGGTTGTTTCATATGTTATTTTATTAAAAACATTCAGACAGGCACCTGACACAGGTGGTTTAATGACGTTTGCCGCTTTAGAATCTGAGAAAATCTCCTCGACACTGGAAACAGAACAACAAAAGAGAGAAAAAATGTGGTTTATCCTGTGAGTAAAACTCCTGAGAAGAAAACCTTACACTTACATTCAAATTTGATATTCCTCAGGTTCTCTGGAAGGTCGTGAAGTGCTATTTTAAGCCACTCATCAAGCTGTTTGGCAAATTTTCGGATAACCTGAGTCAAACTGCAAAGACAGAGGGTGAAAATGAACCATATTTATTTCTCTAGCTGCAGCGCTTTCCAACTTTTTCACCTGGAGGACTCCATCAATTCTTGCTTTTAATTCTCAATAACTATCATCTTTACATTTCAACCAAGTGCATCTACAGAATGAGACAATTTAGGGCTTTATATTCTTTATATTATGAAGCAAAACAGCAAAAAAGTATGTGACCACATTACAAATAGTTTTGTCACAATAATAGCTCATACTGAATTTACACTTCTCAATGATCAAAACTGCTGTTAGTAATTAATTCAATTAATTCACAAGTGCATAATTTACTTATGTAAATATGGTGGTAATGTGGACACCAGAAAATACCCCCGCCCTCTGTTGGTTCAGCGCATTTCTATTTCTGTTATGCCAGAATGCCAAACAGAAAATACATATTTCCAAAAGTAAATACAATTATGCCAATTTATAACACAAAATATAAAGCAATCTTATATGTGTGGCATTTTTGAGAGCATTGAACAACAATTTTAAGGACACACTTTTGGCCTAGCTTTAAGATAAATTTAAGATTTTGTAAGAAAACCAACATCTCACCTCACCTTTAGGTTCAATGCTATTTAACCAAATGATATTTTGTACCCCACTGTGGTTATTCCTGTTTATTAAAACTGTTCAATACAAAATAAAAAAGCTGAATATATCAGCTTTTGATCAGCATGCTTTAACTAACAAATCAGTTATTCATATTTTCATTAGCTGTTTCATTACCTACTTTTAGTTATAAGCTATTTAATTCACACTTCCATTATATTAAACACGCCTGTACAAGCACATTATAATTTCATAAGCAACCTTCATTCATACTGGTTATCCATATTTTATCAGACTTTAGGCCTTACGCAAGAACATGTTAGCAGTAGTATGAGTAAATCCCTCGTACTTTGTTAGTGAGCTGCATTAGTACGAACAAATGCAAACGCTCGTATGTCCTTCAAAACTGTGAAAACAGCCTGTGTAAAAATAATGAATTCCACCTGTGTGTAAGAGGGGTGGGTACAGGAAAATTGAAGATTTGCAGAAGGGACACAATAATACTACCATATTCATTACACAGTTGCACTGGTACCAGTACTGATGAGGGTAAAAAGAATTTAGAATTATAACTTGAATCAAACTATAAAACCATGGCAGCTAATTATTAGTTTTATAGTATGTTACTCATAAAATTGATTCTGACTAATGAAATACCGAAGCCTTCAGTGAAAACTAAAGTTAGAACAGCACATACTGTAACTCTTATAACTGGTCTCAACTACTCATACAGTTTGTTAGTTCCTATACAAAATTTCCAAATACTAAAAAATTGGTGAATGCCACAAGCTCACTTATCATATGTCCCATTGACTAATAAATCTGGTAATATGCATGGTTCTTGTTTATGCATAACAAACTAATTCAACTGTTAGCTGTACGTTTAGCATTGAATCAGGATCTTTCCTGCACAACAAAAATGCTTAGTTTAGTCTAGTATGCACACAGGAAAGTGATTAAGCCTTAAATTCTTTTTTTTAAATCAGCTAACTTTTTATGTTGCGTGTAGAAAAAAGAAGACTTTGCATTTATTTTGTGCATGTTTCAGTCTTTGTACTCTTCTAATACAGACATGAAACATACCATTCCCTGTCAGCCATGTTAGTACAAAGTGTTGCTGCAAACACTTTTTAGGGGAAATATTTAATTCCTCAAGATAGGAATTAAACTACTGACTATTTAAAGGAGAACACTTGTTAAGAAGGCGAAAAAATAAACTATGTGGCCTTCACTTCTCACCTGTCAGGCAGAGCTTGGAGGACTGTGGGCATCAGCACTCCAGAGATGGCCTTATAGAGGATGGAGTCACAAACTCCCACTATGTTGACCACAGTGGGGGAGCCGAGAACGGGGAGCATGTGGGGGGGCATGCCTTGCCAGAAGTGCAGCAGGAAGCTTTGGACCTGCATCACAAAAATACACACTTCAACAAAACAGAAATCAGTTTGTCTTCATACATTTGTGATGTATAATGAGGCAAAGCAGGCTTACTTCGTCAAAGTTGGCCCGGATAACAGTGTCCAGTATCCTCTGACAGTGCGTTCTGTACATCATGATGAAGGTTGACACCTGCGACAAAAACACGTGATTAAACTTCTTCCCTTTGGGGGAAACTTTAAAAAGTGCTGCAAAAACAAAAAAATAAATCTTGAGCAAAGCATGTGAACGAATAAATACATGTTACAGGTCCAGACTGGAGGGGAATGATATAAAACAAGCTTTAGAGATCAGCAACACACAAACCATTTAAAATCATGCCTCCCCCCCCCCTCCTTTTTTTTTTTTTTTTAAAGCTGGACAGCTAGTGCCTGTCCTTTTGTCCACTGCTAGATCTTATTATCTCCCCCAAAAGATTAAGAGTTAGTGAGGAGCCAGCACATAAATCCTCAAGGTCCTTCTCTAAATGTGAACCCTGCAAAGGTCCTGGAGCAGATAAAAGAATCAGAGGGGGGTGCAGAGATGATGAGACGGTAAGGAGAGGCGATGGGGAGGGGGGGGGTTGTAAGGACGGACTTTTTAAACTTCTGTTTACCCTCTCTTCTGGCAGGCTGGCAGGCAAATTTAGGTCTTTGACATTTGGAAACTCTGGCAGGAGCGTCCCCAGCTTGGAGCGTGGTGAATACGCCACTGTCTGCTTTGTGACCTCCTTCTTTCCCGTCTCGTTCACCCACGCCGCTCCCTTTTTGGAGTACATCACGTCATAATACTGGGACGTCTCCTTCACCGCGATGCCATAGTAGTGGTACCTGAGAAGCACAAACGATGAAGAGGTGAAAAGTAGCAGGGGAAAAAAAGCTACGTTTGGGTGGTTGTTAGATAAAAATATTGATAAAAATATTGTCCATAATTTAAATGATATGATTCAGATAGATAATTACTGAAATATGCAGATACGTTTTTCCCAGCGACTGACTGAATAAGTATCTTTATGAGAGCACATTAACTGTTACATATATGCACATTCTGTTCTTTTTAGTTATTATAAAGCACCTAATAATTTATTATGTATGACTATATTCTGTTTGAATAAGGCCATCAGCTGCAGCCTTTTCCTTAATAAACACTTTAATGCTTATACTAATTAAGCAAGCTATCAGATATGAATTATAATATTATTTCACTTTGCTCAATAAGTGGTTTCTCAGGTGGTACGGACACATGTGTAGAACTGAACACAAAATCCAAATGTTGATCTCCAAATAACTCCAAATTGAACCTTTTTAAAACACTACATGCCCCAAATTTCAAATTGTGGGAGTTTTCATAATTAATTCATTAGTTTTTATACATTAATGTAAATCTGAATAGTCCTGAATAATATTGAAACTAATATCCAACAGCTATCCTATTTACTTATAATAAGTAGTAATTAACAGTCTATTAAGGCCTAATCCAACTAGAATATGGAAATCCAGAATACGTTGTTAATAAATGCTTTATAATGACTAATAATGAATAATAGGCTGCTAATAAGCATCTAATTAAAAGTTAATAAGTGATCCTTTAACTAAAGTGTAGGGTATCTTGTCCTTTTTATTCCTTTATGTATACTTTAGTGAATATTATTTTAAAAGGTATTATGAATGCATAGAAAACCAACTTACTTGGACTGGCCTCTTGTGCCCAGTCTTCTGGTTGTTAGTGCTGGAAATTGTTGCCTGATAATCTGTTGACGGAGACAAAAGCATGATGTAAGAATAGAAAGAAGGGATATTTTGTTTTTATACTATATATTATTGTATTTTATGTGTAACTGGAGTGGTGGTGTAGTGGTAGAGCATCCGGCCCACAGCCGGGAGGTTGTGGGTTCAAACCCCAGCTAGGTCATACCAAAGACCATAAAAATGCTATTTTCCACCTTCTAGCTTGGTGCTCAGCATAAACAGATTGGGGAAAGGAACGCTGGTTACCCAGCCACAGGGGAAAGAACAAAACCAGTGTACTTCTTGTGCCGGTCCCATGCCTGGGTAAATGGGGAGAGTTGCATCAAGAAGAGCATCCGGCGTAAAAATCCTTGCCAAATCAAATATCCGGACCCATGATCCACTGTGCTGACCCCGAATAAGGAGAGGCCAAAAGGTGTATACACTGTATCTTATCTGTCCAATATCAGCATTTCACACTAATATAGACCAGTAAAAAAAGAAAGAGGAGGAGTTAAGGAAAAACTTAATGTGAAGTAAAACATTAGGGTTACTTTTATACAGAAATAATCAGGTTTATACACAGCAAAAACTAAGATGAAAATTTTTAAATCTACAACATGCTTGTTTTTTGTTTGAACATGCATTTCTTCTACCTATGCTGTTTGTATGTGAGAGCTTTTCACTTGGTTAAAGATAGTTTTACTTAAAAATTAGCAAAATTATCTGCCAACAACAACAATTTGTCTGATTAAGATTTCTTAAACCAAGTAAAATGATCTTGAGGCAAATTAAAAACTCTTATACAAAACCTGTAATTAATAAAAAAAATCTAGTCAGACTAAAAACAATTATGTAGCCTTGATCTTACTTACGTTTCACTTTTTGCAGTACACTGCAGACATACAGTACTGTCACCTCAGTGAGAAACTTTCGAATAAAGTTTATCTTCCAATTGTGTACACACAAGTCCACCATGAAAAAACCTATATCTCAGCCTCCTCTCATCATCCTCACTATTCTCTTTCTCATCTCCACTCCCTCCTTCTTCTTTTCCTCTCTCTCCCTTTTTTTTTGTCCAAAGAGATTGGCTCCTCAGTCCAGCTCCTGGTGCAGAAACTTTAGCAAACAGTGTAGCTCTCCATTGTGTGGGATGAAAAAAGAGGCCAAGCTGTGAAGTTTCTGTCAGGCCCCGCTTGATAAATGAGCAGACAGGGAGGCAGTGCGGGCCCTCTCTCGTTTTTTTGTCCTGAATCAATGAAGCCTTCCTAAAGGACACCCCACACTGCTCCAGCCACTGATCTAACATTCCGCAACATCTCACCCTTCCAAATTTCCTTTAATTACACATTAATCCAGGCCCCTTCTCTTTTTCAATATCTTCCGACAGGAGCTGTGGAGGAGTGGGGGGTGGGCCGGGGTTGGGGGTTGGGGCTGGAGTCCAGGGTACAGGGGATGGCTGGGGGTAGGAAGGCCGATGAGGAACTTTTTTTTTTTTAGGGTTGTGGGAACAGACCAAAGCACATCTCCTTTGGCTCTAGATTATGTGTTCAGCGAGCGGCCGCAGAGCTCCGCTTCACACTGAGATGGAGTTGATATCATTTCAGGAGCCGAGGCTGCAGGACAAAGGCCAGACTGAAGTGTAACATCTGACTCTTGTTCTGCGGAGCCACTTTGTTCTGATTTCTTTAAACTATAAATGACTGTGGACTCACTGGTTTAATCCTGTCGGATCACTTAGAGTTATTATAATGAAGCTCCTCATATAGTTGTGCAATAGTACTTTGTGCAATAATTATCACTTGTGCAATACTCATGTCAACTTTTGCGCCATCACTGTATATCTAGTTCTATTTACCTATGAAATACTGCACAAAATATGACTCAGCAGCAGTGGGCTGACAAACCTTTTTCAGTAAATTCTCTGGTCCATTTTCATTTGCATGCTTTCTTTTCATGGTTGGAGCTGGTGTACTGAATCCAATTTTTTCTTATTGTGACGTATACACAAAAGTTAAAACAATCGAAAGTTATGTAAAGAGAAAAATAAATCTGAAATATCGGACAAGGCCATCCAGTATCAGATTTGTATAGTAATCCTTAGCAATATTATTGCAACATGTGTTAAAAATTTGTGAAGAAAAAAATATTATTGGTATTATGAATTAAATTAATCTACAAACTGGTTTATTGTGAGATTTCTTTAAAATAAACTCAAAACACAAAAGCATAAAAATCATGACCCTCCCCTATATTTTCATGTGTACATCACTGACACCATATCAGTATTTAATTTCTTTAATAATGTAGTCAGGGTTACACAGTTATTGTGACATCTCTACTGCTTAAGTATTTGGTTTATATTAAACTATTCATACTTGATTTATACCAGATTAGGGCAACGATCTGAAGTTTGACTCACCTTCCCAAAGCTCGCTGCATTCACAGGCTGCATGTCGTGCTTTTCACTGAAGTCCAGGTAATGCATGTAGAGGGCACTTCGAGGGATACATACACCTTCAGCAATTTCATAGTTTTCTTCTAACCTGTGAAAAAAGATGCAAACCGTCAGTGCAGAACAGATGACAAATGGATGTTTGTACATTGTTAATAAAGTGTGACTTATCATGTGGGTCTGAGAACTGTGAAGAAGAAGCCATCTCTGTTGTCATTTAGTCCATACAGCCAATCATGTACAGTAGAACAAGATTACGTTTCTCCTATCTACAATGTCAATCACATGTAAGGGGGGATGGGGGGGATAAGGGACCTGTACTTATATAGTGCTTTTTCTAGTCTCAAAGACCACTCAAAGCGCTTCACTAGATGTAGAATCAGAGGGGTCGCTGCCAAACAACTTCTCCTTCCCCCATTCTATTACACTGAGCACCAAGCTAGAAGGCAGGAAGCACCATTTTTATATGGTCTTTGGTATGACCTGGCCGGGACTTGAACCCCCATCCTCCCGGTTGTGGGACGGATGCTCTATCAACTAGGCCACCACTCCGGTAAATAATCTGATCTTAAACTACATATTGCATTTTTTTCTTAAAAAAAAAAGGAAAAGAATGATAATACAAACATGCATAGGGAGCTGCACACTTATTCTGTCAACATGATTCCTTTAGCACAACATTTAGCAGTAAACAGCATCACTAAACTGTCTCATTCATTCCAGCAACAATAAGTTATGACATAGAAATTAAACACAGATATGAGCACATCCAGCAGTCAGCACATGCATCTTAAATATAATTTATTGGCAATAGGAATCAACTTTCAACCCATTAATAGCTATACTGGACAAATGTTGCTAATACTTGAAAGTCATTTTTTAAAATATGTAATACATTTTCAGATTTTCATCTGGTTACAGCTACAATGACTTCCAACTGTCTTCCAATGTATACAAAAATCAGTTTGCATTGAATTACACCTGTGAACTAACAGCTTCCAAAAGCAAAATTTCCATTTTAACAGTAATACTGAACTACTGGTTGCAATGAAAAAATCTACATGAATTGTGTATATTTTGTAAACCCAGTTAACATTGACAGCTCTTAATGTATAGTTGCTGATTAAACGTGTGAATACATGGTGGAACACAGTGAGAAAGAAACATCCTGAAAAACATATCAAGACAATCACATCTGCTACATGAATGATAACGTAACAGCCAGATTTGGAAACACCTGTAATCACTTCAGTTTTCTCATCCTCTGGAACAAGTGTCACTAATCACTTGTGTTATAGTAGCAGTACTAGTTGGAGGAGGAGAAGGTATATACATTTTCCTCATAATTTAATGGATATACTGCTCACCCTGTATTTGGGGTTTGAATCAGAGAGAATCAACAAGTTAAAATATCATTTGCAGCTGCATCCAAACATATTGAATAAAGGAGCAAAATGTGAAAACAGACATTAAAGACTGCAAACAGCTCACAACTAATTCCCGTGTTGAAGGTTTCAGAATAATTTAACTTAATCCTTCACTCAAGTACACTCTTTACTCTTAAAACAGTAACTTTTTCTTAATTAATCCTGAATTAACACCTTGCATAATTCCTTGTATTCTTATAACTAAAATTGAAAAATCTTTCTGACAGACTGTATTCATGTGGAATTCCATTCAACAAGCAAACATTTTTTTTTTTACAGTTGTCACCATTACAGTCAGAAGAGGAAAGATCCCACTATTTGAAGAGTTTCCCGAGTAATATTGTTTTTAAAATGCACACAAATGCACATAGTTTTTTTTGTAAACTCAATTTCTCCTCTTTAAAATGTAAGTTGAATCAAAATTATTTCAAGTTTCATGGTTCATGTACAAGACACGCACGTTTGTATGTTTATGCTTGTGATTTATAGATGTGGTGGATGTGTTGATTAAATTAATAATTTCCCATCTAAACAAATATGGCAAAAAAGATCAGAAAAGGATTGTGGGTGAGAAAGCAAACAGACAAGTATAAATTGTGCTCAAAAAGCACAAATAAACCAAACCGATATAGCAATTTCCCTCAGTTCAGCATGATCAAAACCCCACACAAATTAATACATGACTGATATTAATGATTTCTTTTATGTACTTTACAACCAAATAATCATTGCTGAGAAGAATTTAAACATAAGCTGCTGCAAAACAAAACTGACTTATGTTTTATAAAGCATGACTCAAAACCTCACACAAAACCATTTTTATACACCTATATTTTAAATACACACTGGTCATAATAACTTACCATTCCAGAGTAGCTGGTGTTGAATGTGGTTTAGAGGCTCTGTTATTTTCTTTTTCCTCATCTACAAAAACAACAAGTAATTAGAGCTAAATGGCACACAAATTGCTAAATGAAACTTTCTGAACTCAACATTAAAAGATTTTAAAATGAAGTTGGGGTGTAACGCAGCAGTAATGACAGTTTACAGGCAGCCTGAGTGGAGTCAGTAGCTTCATTACTGGTCCCGCTTACGTTCATCGTTGGACATGTTCCCCAGGGACGTGTGACTGGAGTATCGCTTGTTCTCACTTTCATTAAGGCATCGTTCAATCCAGCTCTCTATCAAAAGACAAGAAGGTCCACAGATAATACAACTAACAAACAATCTAGTTGTTATAGTCGGTATTGGGGGGATGAAATTATGAGTCTTGTAAATATGACTAAAGAAAACAGAGGTGACCCTAGCCAATAGCATCTGACAAAAACAAAAAATGAAAGGGCACAAAAACAGATATTTTTTAGTATTACTCAAAAACAGAAGAAACAAAATAACTTTCTAAAGAAGTGACCCAATGTCATGCTGCACTGGACTACAGCCAAATCTGTATTTACTAAACAGTGCAAATCAGCGCCTATACAGGACACTTTACATGTCACTAATGTGACAGGGCGAGCTGACAACAATCGATTGTATGGGCAGCAGCGCGGCCATGGCTCTATTTGAGATGTTTTCACCAAGACGGCAGGAATCCAGCATTGTTCCCAGGAGACTACAAGCATACACACTTGCTTAAAAGAGCCAGTGCACATTAGTGAAGCAGTCTGGTGGAATAGGGCCCATTGTCCTGTTAAAATTTCTACTTAGAAATAGCTCTACTGGTGTGCTTTCTGTGGCCCCAAACACCAAAGCTTTCATGTTGGAACAGCCTGATAGAGAATAAATCCTTTAGAATTTCACTTAATAGTTTTGAGAAACTAACTCAGTGTTTGATAAATGCTACTAAAAGAGAAATCACGTTTAGTGTATCAGAGTGATCTGAGGCTACTGGTTTTAGGATCTATTTATATATCAAATTATACAAGTAAAAATATTGCAGCAATCATCAAATTGAAGAGAAAGTTGAGTATGAGAAAAGAAAAAAATCTTTGTTGAGGTGAAGCAATTCATTGAAATAAAACAGATTTTGTAGAAGATGTGTTAATTTTATACATGTTAAACAGCAACTTCTGCAGTAGCAGCAGTGGGGACAGATTGCTGGCACCTGTTGTAGTTGCATTACAGAGGATATCGGCAGTTTTAGAAGTTTTCTTTTGATAAATGAAGCTGATCTCTCTTATACATATGACAGAAAACAAACTGAAAAATTAACACCTTGACAGGACAGCAATGTCACCACCAGCAGTTTTGCCTTTGTCTGTGTTCATAATTATCATTATTCTGTAAAAGTATTTCCACATATTTACTTTACACTTACAGACCCTCATTAAAAATGGATTTACATTTAACTTCAAAATACAACTAATATCACTGATGTTTCTCAAAATCTACCTCAATGATTTATTTCTTTTTACTTGCAAAAAAAAAAAAGATCTTGATAATCAGAAAATGCAGCCACTGAAGTGGAGCTAATTCTCCACAGAGGCTCAGATCTCAAGCTTCATTTGCCTCAAGAACAGATAAGTTGGGATCTAAATAATTGGATTAAATCTGATCAACAAGTGAAACGGATGTTCACTCATTTATTAACACACATTCACTACCAACCTACACCACACAACAAAAGATAATGCACAGCAACTGAACTAAACATGATGATTTAAATTTTAACAAAATAAGACTATTTCTTTAAATTAGATTTTCACTGAGCTTTTTTAAATTTTAAAATAGGACATACATCTTACTAGAAATAATGAGGAAAAAACAGCTCTGAAGCTAAAAAGATATATATCTTAGTCTGGCAACAAGTCTGAAGGAGCAGGTGCACCATGATGCAGACTTGTTTTATATTAAATCCATTTTCAATTAACAGTTTAACTTTGCTTCTTGATTTTTTTGTGAACTTCTTTAATGGACTGACGCTCCTCTCGTCTAACATTACTTTTGATAAATGTAACCAGAAACATTTCTTCATGAATGACTTTAAAAGGTTTTCAGCCTCAAGATGTCTCGTGCTGGGAAAGTTCCAGACTCACAGAAGTGTAGCATCAATGTTTTGGATTTTCTTGAACACATCCAGATAAGAGTTTAGAGTTTAGGCAGACTGACCTGTGGAATCCATGTCAGGCTCCTCCAGCAGCCCGCAATGCATCCTCTTCCCATCAACGATGCTGGCTCCTCCAAGAAAATGGCTTAGTGCACGCTTCCCCCTTTCCTCAGTGGCTCTCCCCTTGTCCTGCTCTGCCTGTCACAGAAGATGTTGAGGATCTGAGGTTCGCCCAAGAGAGGGTTGGTGCTGGCGGAGCGAGGGGGGGGGGGGGTAAGGGTGGAAAGGAGGAAGGGGGGGTTAGACTCCAGAAATCCAATGGGGGAAAGCCAGACCCGTCAAAATGTTTGCTGATGTTTCATGGGAAAGGGGCTGATTTTATAGGAGCCCTGATGGGGACATGTCATTGATAGGCTTGGAAGGCTGATGAATGGCCCCAAGTCAGATGGGGATGTGGCAAGGCTCACTGGAAGTCTTTTGTGGGGCTGTTTTGAATAAGAAAAGCTCCCTCCCAACAAAAAAAAGAGGCTTAGATCTACGCAGTCCTAACACTGTGGCCTCCCCGTCTTCCATTATGGTATTTAATACGTTTTTATACACCACTGAGCTCCAAATAAACATACATCCCAACACAACTGCTGCTCCTGCTTTTCCTCCTATTTTTAACTCTGATTTCACATCCTTCACACACTTGTTGCCACCTTTGGACACCTCCACATCATTTTCCACCATTAAACCATCTTTGGAATAACTTTCCCAGACTGGACACATGATGTGAGCTGACAGATACCCAAACTGCACCAACTTGAATTTTTTTGGAGGGGGTGTAGTTCTCGCCTCTTTTCGCTCACTCTTTCGCAGTGGCAACCTTATTTTTGGTGTGCCTCTGAGAAGAGGGAACGGTCACAAAGGGGGGGAAGTAAAAGTGCAAAGCCCGAGGCTGGGAGGGCTCTGATGGAGTGCCTGAGAGCTGGAGAAGGGAAAGCTGTGATTAGAATATGAATGGAACTGCAGGAGAGGGGGAGAGAAGAGGGGAACGAAGAGGGGAGAGGAGAAAGGCGGATTATGGCTGAATTACTCACTGCACCATGGATAGCAGAGCAGGACTTTTTCTTTCAGTGCGCAGGCGTGGGCAGTTCTGCTGATACTCACCAACACGGTGTGCAGCCACCTGGGAGCACGGCCATGACTGGACGGCACAGGACCACACGGCATTATAACACGGGGTGAGCACACTTTGGAAACAACATAACAGATCAAACAACAAATATTTTAATGCAAGATTTTTAAAAACAAAACTGCCACATCATGAGATCCTGTGTTACGATTTCAAGAACTGAAAGATGACTTAATCTCAGTCTAATTAATGGAAGGTGGAGGCTGACATCTTTTTTCCCAGTCCTGTTATCTGCTTATTAGAGTCTCATAAAACAGGACAGGTGCAGCCACCAAAAGATCCTCCTCCATGTTTCCTATTCTCACACGCAAACGGATGTGTTCTACTTTTGTTCAGTCAAAAGGCCCCAATTGAGTTGTGTGTGTGTGTGCGCGCGCACGCACAGTTGGTTACGCTGCACATGACATGCTGGTGGCACTAAGAGGAAGCCTTATGACTCCAAACAACCTCCTCTTCCTGCTCACATCAACATCACTGTTGTATCCAGCTGTCTGCTCATGACTGAAGTCCTGCACTACAATTACAATAAATGACCTGCTAGTGCATTGCAAAAAAATAATTCTAAGGTTTTGCTAATCCCTCATACATTGGCAATATCGGTTTAACATGGACTGGGCCATAAATGAACAATGATGCCTTTGCTGAACATATGAGATTAAAAATCTAAATCTTTAAAGATCTATATTGTGCCTTTACTTCACTTTTTTAAAAGCCCTTTACAGTGTGGTTTCTCATTCACACACACACACATCAAAGGTACCTGCAAGGTCTAACACAATATCAATAGTACAATGGGGGGGGCAGTTGTCCAAAGACTCTTTCATGGGGAGGAATAGGGGAATAAATCACTAACTCCATGATTAGTGGATAAAATTTGACAAACAGAGAATGCTTTGAAATCATCAGAATATATGTTGATTACTAATAAGGAAGGAAGCAACATCCATCCAACTTCTTCCGCTTAATCCTTTTCGGGTTGCGGGGGGGCTGGAGCCTATCCCAGCATCTTTGGGCGAGAGGCAGGGTACACCCTGGACAGATCGCCAGTCCATCGCAGGGCCAAGGAAGCAACAATTTATCAAATTAATATTGGTACTGGCTGATATTCACCTTGTTGGCTGCCATAAACCAGATGATTCACTGATGGCAGTGGCTGATATTTGTGCCCCAGTTGTGTCCCCTGCTGTGTCCCAGTTGTGTGGCATTGATTTACTTTGTGAAATGTTCTAAACATGTATTTGTATGATTTATTTTGTGCTCATTCTAATATGGCATAATGAAAGCCCTAAATACTTTAAAATGGTTAAGTCCTTTTTTATAATGCATATTTCTTTATCATCCTGGCCTTCAAGGGGGATAGAAGACAACAAAAACAAAAGAAACTAGAAGACACCCCAAAAGTGCATTACTCCACCAAAGCTGTTAAAAAAGGTAAATAATTGATCCAGAATCAATATACTGATTCGGATTTGCCTATAATTAAATGGATTCATCCTTGGACCAAGGGCCTCTGATAAAAATCTCATCAAACTCCATCTAGTAGTTTGTGTGTAATCCTGGTATCAAACAGACAAACTAATACTGAAGAAAACATAACCTCTTTGGCAAAGGACACAACTGGTATACAATGTTTTTCAAACATCCATATCTGTATAGGTTGAAAATTTCACAATTGGTGCATTCCTACTAATATTTGGCCGGACTGTCATTCTCGTGGTAAAAACAAAAAAGTTACCTGTGATGGTCCCTCAAAAGAGTGAGATTTATACAAAAGTAAAATGCAAAAATGGACTTCCGGTTATGGCTGCCACGTAGGACGGACGTGTCTCGCTCTGCTCTGCTCCTGGAAAAAAAAAAATCGGCAAATAACTCTCTCATTTGGGACAGAACGTATCCCAGCATTTGGGCGAGGATATGTCGGCGAAGCCTAAGGCTGGAAAACCAGGAAAAGGAAAAAGCGAGCTGCCGAAACAGTCCAAATTAACGGACTTTCAGGTCTGTGACGCAGCAAATAAAACTCCATATATGGCGGAGGAGGCTGGCAACGCTGCGATTTCTGCGGGGAATGGCGCAGATGCGCTGATGGCAGCCATGAGTTCAATGAGAGCGGACTTTTCCTCTAGATTTGATGGGATTATGACAGCGTTGGAAGGAATAAGAAAGGAATTGGGTGACTGTGTAGAACGAACGGCGCAGATGGAGCTCCGTCTCGCTAGTGCTGAAGATGACGTCACCCGTCTTCAATTAAAGGTGCGCACTTTGGAAAAAAAAAATAAATCTCTGGAAGATAATATTTTGGATTTGGAATCTCGGTCGAGACAGAATAATTTGAGGCTGGTGGGTCTTCCAGAGGAATCAGAAGGTCGGGACGTATGTTCCTTTCTGGAAAAGTGGATTCCGGAGGTGCTGGGCAGCGAGGAGTTGCAATCAGCAGTGGTTCTGGAAAAAGCACATCGTATTGGCCCACGGAGAGATAAGGGACCGCCGAGGACCTTAATTATGAAGTTTCTTAGCAACAGAGACAGGATGAAGATCTTCAACGCTGCACGTGCTAAAGGAGAGATTAAACACCAGGACCAGCAGGTGCGGTTCTACCCAGATTTGGCCACAGGAATCCAGCAATTGAGGAAGCAGTTTGATCCCGTACGTAAGGAGCTGCGCAACCTTGGGATTCGTCATGGTGTAATCTATCCTGCGAGACTGCTGACCACGTATGGGGGCAGAACCCACATCTTCAAGACCCCAGAGGAGGCGCAGGAGTTCATCAAGAAGATCAAAGAAGAAGAGACTGGTGGGAGCTAAGCATGAACAAAATATAAGGTAGAATAATTAAGCATTTGCACAGGCATCTGACTGACTTGAAGTAAATAGTAAGTTTACAAAATATAGATTGTATTATATATTAAAAAAACAAAACAAAAACAAAACAAACAAACAAAAAAAAACTATGATGTACAAAGTTGTTAAAAATTTTGGAGTTAAGCTGGAAAACTACAGAGGAGAGTTAATGTTACGTCATTAAAAGCAGTAGAGTTAGGGTGATTGGGAGGATGAAGAAGGAGTGGCTTAGGCTGTTCCCCGTGGGTGTGGAACGGTCGATGGCTATATCGGGAGACAGAATTTTTCTTTTGATTTTGGGGGGTTTGCCACAAGTGTGGGAAGGGGAAATTTGTTTGTGTGTAGTTTGTAGGATGAATGTTCAACCACTCATGTTTTTGCTTCTCTGTATGAGCATGTTTACACTGCAAGGTAATCCCAAACTCTCTATTGATCATGGACCAAAGTGTTAATCTTAATTTAACTTCATGGAATTGCAGAGGTCTACAAAACTTAAAAAAACTTAAACAAGTTATGAATAAAATAAAGGACATGGGTTCAAGAATTGTGTTTTTACAAGAAACTCATCTGATAGAGGAGGATGTTAAAAGAATTAGGAGTAGATGGCAGGGAAGTGTATTCACCTCTTCATTTTCATCCCAAGCCAGGGGAGTTATGACTCTCATACATAAATCAGTTCCTTTTCAAGTGAAAAATGTAATTGGAGACAAATTTGGAAGATATGTAATCATTCAAGGTTCTTTGCTATTAGAAAATATAAATCTTGTGAACTTATATGGTCCCAATATAGATGATCAGAAGTTCTTTGCTAATTTATTTCTCATCTTATCATCACTTACAGGGCAACATATAATAGCAGGGGATTTTAATTGTACATTGAATCCAGGTGTGGATAGATCAACAGGACTGGATTGTACGCACATTGGATGTAGGATGACTATTAATCATTTTATGAAAGAATTGAGATTGTTAGATATATGGAGAGAAATGAAACCACAAGTTAAAGCCTATTCTTGTTATTCCAGTACCTACAAGACATTCTCACGTATTGATTATTTTTTGATTTCCACAGAATTAAGGTCCAAGATTCAAAACTGCTTTTATGATAACATCGTGATCTCTGATCATGCACCCTGTTGTCTAATATATGTAGATAAAAAATTGACAAAGGAATCAGGTAGATGGCAATTTCAGCATAAATGGCTTCAGGATGAGGAATTTGTCAAGTATATAGAAAAACAGATAGACGAGTTCTTTGACATCAATACTACACAAACATCAGCATGTGTAAAGTGGGAGGCTTTCAAAGCTTTTATTAGGGGACATATTATTAGTTATACAGGATCAAAATCTAAGAAGACTCGAGAGGAGAGAGCTAAATTGGAACATAAAATAAAAAATCTTCAGGAAAAAGTGTATGCAGGAAGTGACCCAAGGTTGGAGAATGAATTACTGATTTTGAGAGCTGAATACGACAAAAAATCAGCGAATAGAGCTGCCTCGAGTCTTCTAAGATTGAAACAATCTTTTTATGAACAAGGTGAAAAATCAGGAAAATTATTAGCATGGCAGATTAAACAACTGGAAATTAAAACACCAATTACCAGTATTATAAGTAACGGACAGGTAGTTATAGATCCTTTAGAAATTAATAGAGCCTTTAGAGATTACTATGAAAAATTATATGATACCAAAAATGAACCTGATTTAACAAAACTAAATGGGTTTTTGAACGAACTATCTATACCGTGTATTCCAAATGAAAACAGGGAGATATTGGAGTCTAAAATTAGTCAAGAAGAAGTTGGGCTAGCCATTGATAATATGAAATCAGGAAAAAGTGCAGGACCAGATGGTCTTCCAGTTGACCTTTATAAAAAATTTAAGAATAAATTAATAAAACCTTTTTTGGAAATGGTTTTAGAAGCATTTCAAAATAATAATTTACCATCATACATAAATAATGCCTTAATTATACTGCTGCCAAAACCAGGTAAGCCCTCTAATAAATGTGAAAATATGAGACCAATAAGCCTATTAAACGCCGACCTTAAGATAATCTGTAAAATTTTAGCAAGACGAATACAAGAAATTTTACCAAATATTATTAATCGAGATCAGAATGGCTTTATAAAGGGTAGACAAGGCTTCCATAATGTAAGAAGACTATTTAATATTATTTATTTTAATAAAGAAGCACCGGATACAGCTCTCCTATCATTGGACGCCGAAAAGGCCTTTGATAGAGTTGAATGGCCCTTTCTTTTTGAAGTCCTACAAAGGTTTGGACTTGGAAATAATTTCATAAAATGGGTTCAAATAATATACAATAATGCTACAGCAGAAATCCTAACAAATAACAATATTTCAAAACCAATAAAAATCAATAGAGGATGTCGACAAGGCTGTCCACTTTCACCTTTACTGTTTACTATGGCAATTGAACCTTTAGCGATAGCGATACGTTTACATTCACAAATATATGGAATTAAAGTTGGACCAACAGAACATAAAATCTCCCTGTACGCCGATGATATAATTTTGTTTATGTCGAATCTAAAAAAATCAATTCCAACCTTGTTGAATTTAATAAAGAATTTTGGGGAAATATCAGGATATAAAATAAATAAAACTAAATCTTCAATATTAATGCTAAATGAGACCCAGAGAAATTACCCAGCCCCTGAGGTAAATCAATTCAATGTTGTAAATCAGTTTAAATATTTAGGAATCCAAATTATGCCTAAGCTAGAATCAGTCGCCAGTGTCAACTATGAAGCCTTAATGTCAGATATCAGTGAGTTAACTCAGAGATGGATGTCACTACCAATGTCGATGATCGGGAGAATCAATATACTTAAAAGTAATATTTTACCTAAAATACTTTATTTATTTCAATACATTCCCTTATCACCACCTTTAGATCTATTCTCAAGAATAAAAAAAAAGTTAGTGGAATTTATATGGAACAACAGGAGGGCTAGATTACGTTTGTCTTTATTATATTTACCATTTGATCGTGGAGGTCTGAAATGTCCAAATTTTATGTTGTATTATTGGTCGGCACAACTGAGGTCTATGACATATTATTTTTCATCAAATGATCTCCCTCACTGGACTGAAATGGAATCATACAATTTACCTTTACCTCTTCCCATATTCATATACTCAGATTCGGCAAAAAAATTACAAAAACAAGTTAAAAATCCATTTGTAAAGCATATGATCAAAATATGGTGTGAAGCTAAAAACTATTTAAAAGAACCACAGTTATTGTCACAATTTAGTCCAATATGGGGTAATCAATATTTTAAACCAGGGAGAGCGGACGCTGTATTTAAAGTATGGAATTTAAAAGGGATACAAAAGATTCAGGATTTATATTTGCCATGTGCAGACAACATAATGTCTTTTGAAGAGCTGAGGATCAAATTTAATCTCAATAGAACACATTTTTTTAAATATCTTCAACTTAGAAACTTTATTCGATCAAATCAAAATAAAGCTCTCACTCGACCTATTTATTCATCCTTGGAAAAAATGATGATGAAAGATAGTAAAAGAAAGGGTATTATTTCAGAGTTTTATAACTCATTGACACTATCTTCAAGTGAAAATTCACTGAAAAGATTAAACTACTGGAAAGAAGATCTGCAAATTGAAATTTCAGAGGAACAATGGGAATTGGCTTGTACAGAAGCTCAAACCAAATCAATAAATGCACGCCTTAAATTGATACATTTCAAATGGTTAATGCGGATGTATGTTACACCGGAGGAGTTAAATAGATATAACAAAAATATACCAGATACATGCACAAAATGCATGGAAAGTAAAGGAACCCTATTTCATTGTTTATGGGAATGTAGATTAATAAGAATGTTTTGGGAAGAGGTGAGGGTAACAATTGAAAAAATAATCTCAAAACAAATCATATTGAATCCTAAACTGTTTTTGTTGGGTCTGTACCCAGAAAAGCATAATTTTAATAAAAGTGAAAGAACATTCATAGACCTCAGTTTGCTTAATGCCAAAAAATGTATTGCACTATTATGGAAAAAGACTCATAGACCAGATGTGACTCAGTGGTTAAGACAGATGTTAACAAACCTTCCATTAGAAAGAATAACATATATACTAAAATCAAAGGAAATTGTGTTTGAGAATATATGGAGACCTTTTATTGATTATGTAAAAAATTTAAACATAACTCTTGAAGAAGAAGGTGAATGATGTGTGTGGACCTTGTAAATTCCAAACTGGTGAACATAATATGTATACTTATGTATTGGATTGTCTAGACTAAACAGAGGAGCATTGTTGAAGATTTGATTTTGTTGGTGGTTGTTGGTGTTTTTAGTGCATTTTTTTTTTTGTAGTACTTTAGTGTTAGTGTTTGATTGTTTGTATCATGTTTGTTAAAAAAAAAAAAAAAAGGTTCAATAAAGATATTGTGGAAAAAAAAAATGCAAAAATGTCTGAGTAAACACTAAGCAAAGACAACATATTTACAGCCCCAATTCTGGTAAAGCTGGGAAACGTGTAAAGTTGTAAAAATTTTTGTAAAATGTAAGTAAAAACAAAATCATTTAAAAATCTTTTTCAACCTACATGTGTATCTCAATAAATTAGAATATCATTGAAAAGTTGTATTGGGGTAGGCGATATATAAGCCTCAGCTTCAACCTATACCCTTTTCGGTTTCTTATTGTTATCTTTTACCTTTTATCATGGATTACTAGTACATACCCGTGCATACCCGTCGAAACCAAGTATAAGCAAGTATTTCTGCATGCCCGTTGCTGAAGGGTCTCCTCCTGTCTGAGACAGCTGTGTTGTTCACAGTCATGCCTGTGGCGTACTGCTCGAACTTGAGGTGTTTCATCTTCACGGCATCTTTTCTGACATGCAGCAGTTCTCCTCACTCTATTGCTCTCCATCTGGTGGGTCTTCTTCTTCTTCTTCTTCTTTGTTCAGACCACTGGTTTGAGGGATAGGTGCGTTGTAATTCCAGTTCATGGACAGGATCATCCAAATAGATCTGAGCAAAAAGTGGCTTTCGCCCTGTTCAGAAAGACTTGTGCATGCCCGTTGAAACCCAGAAACCGGAGCACCCGGAGAAAATCAGTGCTTTGCTTGGCATTTTACACATTTGTAGTGTAGACTGCCATTCTTCATGGGTACTGCTTTGAATGGGTGTGGTTTAAAGTAGGGTGTCCTATTCTTAATCGGGTGACAGACAGAGATTTCTTGAATTTATAGAGTGCCTTCTGCCTTACTGATTGTTTAGCTACACCTCTGCCTCTTTTAGTGATAACGGTAAATGTAATAAATATTGTCTTTTTGAGGCGCTCGAGGCGAGGTTGTCTGATTTGGAATCGGGGCTCCGCTGCATTGAAACACCGTCTGCGCCAGTTAATCTCGACGGACGCCCATTAGCTGCAGCGGAGCTAGCTAGTTTAGGTCCCACTGTCAGCGGTTCCCCGGCTCTCCTCAGCAGCGAGGAGACTGGGTGGGTGACGGTGAGAAGGAAGCCTAGTCGCAAAGCCCCGGTTCACCACCAACCTGTTCACGTTTCTAATCGTTTTTCCCCGCTCAGCGACACACCCGCTGAGGAAAAAACTCTGATCATTGGCGACTCTGTAGTCAGAAACGTGAACCTAGAGACTCCAGCGGCCATAGTCCAATGTATTCCTGGGGCCAGAGCAGGCGACATCGAGTCAAATTTGAAAATGCTGGCTAAAAGTAACTGTAAATACTCCACAATTGTTATTCACGCCGGCATTAATGACATCCGTCTCCGGCAGTCGGAAGTCACGAAACTTAATATAGAATCGGTGTGTGAGTTTGCAAAAACGATGTCTGCCACTGTAGTATTCTCTGGACCCCTCCCCAATCTGACCAGTGATGACATGTTTAGTCGCTCGTCATCCTTGAACCGCTGGCTGTCTGTGTGGTGTCCTAAAAATGACGTGGGCTACATTGACAATTGGAGCTCTTTTTGGGGAAAACCTGGTCTTATGAGACGAGACAGCATTCATCCCACTTTGGATGGTGCTTCTCATTTATCTAACAATCTGGCATCTTTTTTATCCAAATTTCCAAAACCGTGACTACTCAGAGTTGGGACCAGGAAGCAGAGTCGCAGTCTTACACGCCTCTCTGCAGCTCCTCTTCATCCGCCACCCCTCAGCTTAGCCCCTGTCTTCCCCATCAGAGAATCGTTGTCTGCTCCCTCCAAAGTAAATAAAAATATAATGTATAAGCATCCCAAAGTGATAAAGCAAAATATTGGTAAAACTCAAATTAAACATAAAGCCTCTAAATTGAATGATTTGGCCTCTGTTCCTCCTCATAATTTAAAAATTAAATGTGGTTTATTAAATATTAGGTCTCTAACTCCCAAGTCTCTGTTAGTCCATGATCTGTTAATTGATCATCAGATTGATTTAATTTTCCTTACAGAGACTTGGTTAGGGCAAGAGGATTATGTTGGTTTAAATGAATCAACTCCCTCTGGTTATTTAAACTGTCAAAATCCCAGAAGTTCTGGTCGTGGAGGAGGAGTAGCAACAATTTACCATTCCAAATTACTAGTTAATGTAAAGCAAAAAACATGTTATAATTCCTTTGAGGGCCTGGTCCTCAGTGTTGGGCACTTTAGCAATTTCAGGTTAAACCCAATTTTATTTGCCATAGTTTATCGTCCCCCATCAACCTATTCAGAATTTTTATCCGAATTTGCTGATTTCTTAGCTGATTTAGTGCTGAAATCTGATAGAATAATTATAGTAGGGGACTTTAATATACATGTGGATGTAGATAGTGACTGCCTTAATGTGGCTTTTAATTCAATATTAGACTCGATTGGGTTTTCTCAGAAAGTAGGAAATTCTACTCATTACCTCCACCATACATTGGACCTTGTTCTGACATATGGCATAGAAATAGAAAATCTTGTAGTGTCTCCTCATAACCCTGTACTGTCAGACCATTGTCTGTTAACCTTTGATTTTTTTTTTTCCACAATATTTTTATTGAACCTTTTTTCAACAAACATGACACCAACAATCAAACCCCAACACTAAAACAAACCAAAAAAAACCCCAAATATTCCAAAAACACCATCAACCGTTAACAAAACAAGTCAAACAATGCTCCTCTGTTTAGCCTAGGTAATCCATTGCATAAGTATACATATTATACATTCACCAATTTGGAAATTACAAGGTCCACACACATCATTCACCTTCTTCTTCAGTAGTTATGTTTAGTTTCTTTACATAATCAATGAAAGGTCTCCATATATTCTCAAACACATTTTCCTTTGATTTCAATATGTATGTTATTCTTTCTAGTGGAAGGTTTGTTAACATCTGTCTTAACCACTGAGTCACATCTGGTCTATGAGTCTTTTTCCACAGCAGTGCAATACATTTTTTGGAGTTAAGCAAACTGAGGTCTATGAATGTTCTTTCACTCTTATTAAAGTTATGCTTTTCTGGATACAGACCCAACAAAAACAATTTAGGATTCAATATGAGTTGTTTTGAAATTATTTTTTCAATTGTTACCCTCACCTCTTCCCAAAACATTCTAATTTTTCTACATTCCCAAAAACAATGAAATAGAGTTCCTTTACTTTCCATACATTTTGTGCACGTATCTGGTATGTTTTTGTTATATCTATTTAACTCCACCGGTGTAACATACATCCGCATTAACCATTTAAAATGTATCAATTTAAGACGTACATTTATTGATTTGGTTTGAGCTTCTGTGCAAGCCAATTCCCATTGTTCCTCTGAAATTTCAATTTGTAGGTCTTCTTTCCAATAATTCATTCTTTTCTGTGAGTTTTCACTTGAGGACAATATCAGTGAGTTATAGAACTCTGAAATAATACCCTTTCTCTTACTATTTTTCGTCAAAATTTTTTCCAAGTATGAATAGGTAGGACGGGTGAGAGCATTATTTTGATTTGATCGAATGAAATTCCTAAGCTGAAGATATTTAAAAAAATGTGTTCTATTAAGATTAAATTTAGCCCTCAGTTCTTCAAAAGACATTATGTTGTCTGAACATGCTAAATATAAGTCTTGAATCTTTTGAATCCCTTTTAAATTCCATAATTTAAATACAGCATCCGCTCTCCCTGGTGTAAAATATTGATTACCCCAAATTGGGCTAAATTGTGACAATAAGTGCGGTTCTTTTAAATATTTTTTGATTTCATACCATATTTTGAGTGCTTCGGGTAGATGCATCGGGTAGATGGTGGCTCGTCAACCTGGGAAGGTAGCCCATCTAGGGGAAGGTAAACCCTGATTTCAAACCTCCGCTGCCTTGCGGCACACCCGGTCACGGGAAAGGCTTCGGGAGTCAACCCTGAGGAAAAATCTGGAGTCGGAGCCCCTAAGGCAGTTCTATGTTGTGCTCAACATCGTTCTGGCAGCTCCTGCGACGGCGCTGGTGCCAAACTATAGCAGCCCTGCTGTTCCTTTGGATTCATCAGTGACGTGGAGAGGGGGGACATGCTGCATGGGTAACATCTTGTCCTCCATATCTTCCAGCCCAGGCTTGAATCCTACCAACGCCCAACGCTGGAAGGTAGAACACCGGTGCGCATCGGCCTGTTCAGCCACAGGCGGTGCTGTTCCAGCAGAGTAGACGTTTAGGATTCTCTTCCATGGTCATCATAGACCGACGGAGGCCGACTCGACCATATTTTGATCATATGCTTTACAATTGGATTTTTAACTTGTTTCTGTAATTTTTTAGCCAAGTCTGAGTATATGAATAAGGGAAGAGGTAAAGGTAAATTGTATGATTCCATCTCCGTCCAGTGAGGGAGATCATTTGATGAAAAATAATATGTCATAGACCTCAGTTGTGCTGACCAGTAATACAACATAAAGTTTGGACATTTCAGACCTCCACGATCAAATGGCAAATATAGTAAGGACAGACGTAATCTAGCCTTCCTATTGTTCCATATAAATTCCACTAACTTTTTTTTAATTCTTGAGAATAGATCTGAAGGTGGTGGTAAAGGAATGTATTGAAATAAATATAGTATTTTGGGTAAGATATTACTTTTAAGTATATTAATTCTCCCGATCATCGACATTGGCAGTGACATCCATCGCTGAAGCAACTCATTAATATCTGTCATTAAGGCTTCATAGTTGATACTAGCGGCTGATTCTAACTTAGGCACAATTTGAATTCCTAAGTATTTAAACTGATTTACAACATTGAATTGATTTACCTCAGGAGCTGGGTGCTTTCTCTGGGTCTCATTTAGCATTAATATTGAAGATTTATTTTTATTTATTTTATATCCTGCTATTTCCCCAAAGTTCTTTATTATATTTAACAAGGTCGGAATTGATTTTTTAAGATTTGACATAAACAAAATTATGTCATCAGCATACAGGGAGATTTTATGTTCTATTGGTCCTACTTTAATTCCATATATTTGTGGATGTAAACGCACTGCCATCGCCAAAGGATCAGTTGCCATAGTAAACAGTAAAGGCGAAAGTGGGCAGCCTTGTCGACAACCTCTATTAATTTTTTTTTTTTTTTTTTTTATTTAAGTTTTTGTAAAGGGTATACAGGTCGTTACAGCAATGCATTGTTTACATTTTCATCACATGTTCCCTTATTTTCTGATATCTGACAACATTGGAAGATTAATTCTTACAACACCCCTTTTTTTTTTTTTTAAAGTGAAAGAAAAAGTGAAATTAAAGAGAAAAAAAACCAAAAAACAAATAACAAAACAAACAAACAAACCAGTAAAAAACAAACAAAAAGAAAAAGTAAGTAAATAAAGATAAAAGAGCATCTGAGTAGGGTTGGAACAAAGAGTGGAACCATTATTGAAATGGTATTTGTCAAAGATTAGATCTAATGGAAGACACATATGCGGTCCAGGGTTGCCAAAAGTTCATGAACCCATCCATGTCCTGTCTCAGTGCGAATGTCAACTTTTCCATCGAGTAAATGTCTTGGATCACGTTAGTCCAATCTTCAGGTGTAGGACAGTCCTTCAACATCCATTTTTTAGTTAGAGCTTTTTTGCTTGCCAATATTAAAACATTGAATAAGTATTTTTCTCCTCGTCTTTCCAGTGAGTCCGGTAGTAAACCCAAATACAAAGTTACAAAAGAAAAGGAACTGTAATTTTGAATATTTTCCCCAATATTGTCTGTACCTTGGTCCAATATTGGTGGATAACTGGGCATGACCAAAACACATGAAAATGATTTGCAGTCTTTTCACCACACAAGCGCCAACAGTTCAATCCCTTATGGGTAAATTTGTTTTGTGCAGGTGTTCTGAAAAATCTTGCCAAGTTTTTCCATCCAAATTCTCTCCACTGCAGGGATGAGGTACTTTTCCATTGCTGTTTATTTAGCTTTTCCCATATTTCCAGTTGTAAAGTGAAATTCCCCTCTTTTTCCCATCTCTCTTTTATATAAGATGTGTTGTCTCCTTTTAAGTCTTGAAGACCTCAGTATATTTTAGAAATGTATCTGATCCCTGGGATCCCTTTATATGCCATTAAGAAGACCTTCAGAACACCTGACTGGGCCCTTTCCAAAACCTCCTTTTTAAGTATATTGTTTATGTGGTGTCTAAGCTGGAAGAACCTGTAAAGGTCTTGATTTATTAGGCCTTGTTTTTTCAAATCTTCAAAACTTCTTAAGATTTGCCCTTTAAAAAAATCGTAATATTTTATCAGCCCTTTCTCCTTCCACTTTTTAAATCTGGTGTCTGTTTTATTAGGAGTAAAGTCCTGATCATAGGCAATCCATTGCAGAAGTCGATAGGGCTCTTTAGTTTGATTCTCTCTGACTATCTTAAACCAAATTTTTAGCGGGGTCTCTATCCACGGGTTAGTGTTATTCAAAAGCTTAGGTAAGGCATTGTTCCCTATTATCGCCTGTAGGGGGATGTCACTTGTTATTTGGCATTCGATCTCCTTCCATTGTGCAGTGTAGACTGGGTTACATATCTCTACTAAAGTTTTAATTTGTGCGGCTTTAAAGTAGTCCCTGATATTTGGCAGCGCGAGCTCACCTTTGTCTTTGTTTAGCTGTAGGGTTCTATATCTGATTCTAGGTCTCTTGCCCTGCCATATGAATCTTGAGATCCTTCTGTCCAGCTCCTGCCATGTTTTTTTGGGAGGTTCTACCGGTATTGTTTGGAAAAGGTATAGAAGACGTGGAAGTATATTCATTTTGACTGCTTCAATTCTTTGTGCAGTACCCAAGAATGGTATCATATTCCATCTTGCTAGGTCAGATTTTATTTTTGTCACCAGTGGATCATAGTTTAGTGATATAATTTTGTTGAGTTGTTTCGGGATATTGACCCCCAGATATTTCATAGATTCCGACTCCCAGTTAGTTTTGAGTTTGCTTAGTGAATAATGATTTGGGTCATAGTTGAATGTTAAAACTTGGGTTTTATGCATGTTTAATTTGTACCCTGATAAATCTCCATACTCTGAAAAAACTGAGGTTAGTTCTGGTAAAGAAGTGTTCGGCTGCCCTAGGTATATTAAAATGTCATCAGCAAAGAGTGCTATTTTATGTTCCTTCTGACCAAGTGTAATACCTTGAATTTTTTGGTTTTGTCTTATCCATTGGCTCAGAGGTTCTATGAAGATTGCAAAGAGCAGTGGAGACAGGGGGCAGCCCTGACGACATCCTCTTTCCAGTTCAAAAGAAGATGATAAAATACCGTTAATCCTTATTTTAGCTGTTGGTTTTTTATATAATGCCTGTATAGTTCTAATGAAGTTGTTATGAAAATTGAAACTGGATAAGATTCTATATAGAAAAGACCAGTCAACCGAATCGAATGCTTTTTCAGCATCTAATCCCAATATGACTGCATTTAAGTTATATTTTTTTATATGATGAATTATGTGTAAAGTGCGTCGAATGTTGTCTTGTGTCTGTCTTTGTCTTATAAAACCTGTTTGGTCTAAATGAATTAGGTCTGTCAGTATATTTTCTAACCTTTTGGCAAGGATAATGGTAAAAAGCTTATAGTCCTGATTTAGTACACTGATTGGTCTGTAGTTGGAGCACTCTAGTTTATCCTTTTCAGGTTTAGGTATAACTGCAATGACCCCTTCTCTCCAGGAGGGGGGGATTTCCCCTGTGTGGAGGACATAATTAAATGTTTTCAGGAGGAGAGGAGATAGTTGCTGTTTAAAGGTTTTGTACCACTCTGCTGTATAGCCATCAGCTCCTGGGGATTTGTTAGCTTTAAGTTTCATAATTGCTTTTTCCAATTCTTTAGGATGTATTTCTGACAGTAGTGTTTTATTTTGTGACTCCGTAAGTTGGGGAAGGTTTAATGTGTTTAGGAATGCCTCGGATGCGTTTTTATGTTTTTTGTGGGAGTATAAGTTCTTATCGTAATTCTCGAAGTTTTTAAGAATATCCTGAATTCTGAATTTTATTTCCTTTGATACTGGGTCTCTGATTTTGTAGATTGCTCTTTCTGTTTGATGTTTCCTCAATTTATAGGCTAGCAATTTTGCCGATTTACTGCCTGCTTCATAGTATTTTTGTTTCAGAAATGTAAGTTTCTTCTGGATTTCTATTGTGTAGATCTCATTTATTTGGTTTTTAATTTCCTTAATCTTGAGCGAGTCAGTAGAATGAGTGTTGCCTTTGTGTTCTTTTTCTAGGTTCCTAAGTTCTGACTCTAATGTGGATAGTTTTTCTTGTCTTAGTTTCTTTTGGGTTGCCAGTTTTGCAATAATCTTTCCTCTTATTACAGCTTTGCATGCATCCCACAGTATTAAAGGGGATACTTCTCCATTATCGTTATCTTCCAAATATCTGAGAATATCTGATTCCAATTCATCTTTCAATGGTCCTTTCAGGACATTTGAATTTAACCTCCAAGAAAATGTATTATTTGTGTATTTTTGGATATTTAAGTCCATGTAGATCGGACTGTGGTCGGAGAGATCCATCAGTCCTATTTTACATGTTTTTACTCTTCCAATGTCTCTATTAAACATAAAAAAAATAGTCAATCCTTGAGTAAGATGAATGTGGAGTTGAGTAAAATGTATAGTCTTTTACACTGGGGTTGAGTTCCCTCCACATGTCACAGATTCCCAATTCTTTTAGTAGCATCCGAGTCTTCCTGTTTTGGGTGTTATTTTGATGTGGGGAATTACCAGAAGCATCCCAGTATGGATTCAGTCTAAGATTGAAGTCCCCACCACATATCACTAAACCTTGAGCTTTAGTTATCATTAGGTCGAATACATTTTTATAAAATTTCCAGTTAGCCCCTGGGGGAGCATACACATTCAGCAGGGTGATATCTTCTCCCTCTAGCCGCCCAGTTACCAAACTGTATCTCCCTTCTTTATCTTTGTGTTCTGATTTTTTTTCAAATGTAATTTTGGTTGATATCAATGTCGCTACTCCCCTCCTCCTCCCTGATTTATATGAAGATGAAGAGATCATTTTAAACCCTTGTCTACTGAGTTTATTGTGTTCCACATCTGTTAGGTGGGTTTCTTGTAAAAATATTATTCCTGCTTTGTCTTTTTTCATTTTGCCTAGAATCTTGGATCTTTTAACTGGATTCAGGATTCCTTTTACATTATATGAAATTATTTTGGTTACACCCTGTTTCTCCATTGTGTTGTTTTGTTTAGTATAACTGCGTGGTGGCCCTCTTTTGTGCTACTCAGAAACTGAAAGAACATTAAAAACAAGAAAAACATTAAGAACATAGTGTAAAAAACTTTAAAACAAAAAGCTGTCATAAGAACTTCCTGAGCTGAGGTCTTTTTAAAGACCCTGTAAGAGCCTTGATGGAGTGAAGGCCCTGAGGGAAATTCCTCAAACTCTGTTACGTGTTGAGGGCCCTCTCTTACCACTGAAAGTAGTCCCATGCTTTTAACGTGAGTTTCAGAACCCAATCCAAACTTGTAATGATTTTTTTTTTCCTTTTATGCCTAAACCCTGTGAAATTGTGTGCACCCTCCCACCCCCATCACATCAAACATTCACGCAAAAACAGTATTTGTTAGTATGAGGAGAACATGTGGATTATTGTCACATTTCTATTTTAACAAGTTTTTTTTTTTTTTATTACAAAGACTTATTTGTTTCAAATAATATGATTGTTCCATGAAATGTTTTACCACATGCTGAATATGCATCTCCTTTAAAGTTTGTTACCTTGTATGAGGGGGGTTGGATGTGCGGATTGATTCAAGAGAAAAGAAAAAAAAAAAAAAAAAAAAAAGGTCGCTATTCCAACCTGAAAACGGATAGTTTATCCGCGACGCTCTGGTGCTGGGTTTCCCGCTGCTGGTCCGTGGATTTTGAGGGTCTTTGTGTTGTCCATGTTTGCGCTTTGATCTTCTCACTCGGGTCTGCTGCGGGTTTAAATACCGTTACCGGGAGCCCTCTTTTCGCCATGTCAGCTGTTGCTTCTTCCGCCGAATTATAGAGACACGTTTCATCGCCGTAGAAGACCCTTAACTTCGCAGGAAATGGTGTCTGAAAGCGCAATTTCTTCTCTCTTAACACCTTTTTCGCGTCATTGTATTCCCTGCGCTTTTTAAGGACCTCCGGGGCGTAATCGTGTTCCACGTAGACTTTTCTCTCCTGGTGCATAAATCCTTTTTTCTGCCAGGCCAGTCTTACAACCTCTTGTTTTATTTTGAAATTGGAAAATCTTACCAACACTGAACGTGGGGGCGCTTCCGCCGCCGGCCTAGCGGCTAATGAACGATGTGCCTTTTCTATCTTCAAGTCGGTGGTTTGTGGAATATCCAATTTCTCTCTTAGTAAGGATTCCACGCATTCTGCCATTGAGTTAAAACCATTTTCGGTTCCTTCTATCAGACCATGAATTCTTATGTTGTCTCTTCTTTGTTTTCCTTCTTGGTCGGTTAGCTTAGCCTCTATAGCTGCTTGTCTTTTGCGTAGGTCTAGCACAGAATCTTCGAGCACTTTTATTCGATCCTCTGTTTCCAAGATTTGGTTCTCGGCCTGGTCCACTCTGCTGTTTGTCCTTTTCAATTCTTCTCTGAATTCCCGAAATTCGGCCGTAACTTCTCGGCGAAA